>CM072919.1:11291796-11336898 GCA_037013685.1 Acridotheres tristis
CTTAACTTACAGCACGTCCCTCTCTTTGAGACCCCTGTGGTTCCAAGCCCCTCTTGCGTTCTTCGCAAGCAGGCCTCACCGATAGGCAGTATGTACTCTGCACACGCATATATGGAGTAAAGAGTTAGATTACACACCAGTGCTTAAGAAAATGTGTAATAAAAAGAAACAAGAAGATAGGACAGGACAGGATGTGATGGTCTTGTGCAAGGCTGAGCCAGACAAATATGTACTGACTGCCCATATTTTCCATGGGCCTGGCTCCTTATATACCCTCTCTGTCCAACTCGAATTCATTCATCCTTGATCTCCACTTCCCTGCACATTGCTTCTGGGTTTGAACAGCTCTTGGTTCTCACAGCTCGGGAGCTCTCCCAGTTCAGGAGCCGTTCCTGGTTTACAGTGTCATCAGTTACAAAGTCCAAGTTGATCTTCCTGGAAGTAGTTCCTGTAGTTTCTTGGAAGCCTTTTAGGTGTTATGACTGGAGACATTTGCTTCCTCTGTGTCTGTATGTTTGTTTTGTCAGGTTTGTGTCTCTGTATATTTTGTTTTGGGTTTTCTCCTCCCACACTCGGATAACCTTGATGAAAATAAACATTTTCACACTCTCATGTGTTCTCATCAGTTAGTGTGACTGACTAGGTTTCATTCTCATCACTTCCTCTCTTATAATTTGTCCGCCAAGTTTGTGTCTCTGTATGTTTTATTTTACCTCATCCTTTTCCTATTATCTTCTCCTTGTGTGGAAAAAGGTCCTTGACCAGATGCCCTTAAAGGACCAGATGCTCTTTTTCCATATACCCATACATGTACAATTGCAAGAGACTGATGTTCCTATTCTGATAAAAGATGCTGTGAAATTTTCAAAGGTGTGGAAGTCAAAATCTTGGGCTTACAGCCCATCTCAGTGGTACATCTGCCTGTAATACTCTGTCAAAATGATATGGGAGTTTTTTGCCATGCTTTGAGGGCAGTCCTGAGTGTTTTAAAGAATTTTGGAGTAAACAGGCTCTTAACAATGCTCAGGGCACATTCTTGTATTTAGCGTCTTTTCTGGTTGGTTCTTGTAGCTTGAAGAACTGAGGCAGAGGGTGAAAGAATTGGAAGACAAGGAAAAAAGGAGAGTAAAAAGATGGCTGATGAGGATGCCCTCCGCAAGATCCGAGCAGTGGAGGAACAGATTGAATATTTACAGAAGAAACTTGCCATGGCTAAGCAGGTGAGAAGTTTCTGATGAGTTCTCTCTTTCTTGGCTGCAGCAACTGTTAAGGAACTGCTTTCAAGTTATGTCCAGGGAGGGAGAAGGAATTTATATCTGTATCGGCCAGAGATGTGAGTTTGATTATTGTTTACCAAAAGGAAAGAAAACAAGCAAAAGACCCACCAACAAAATAACCCCCTCCACCCTCAGCTCCGGGGTACCACAAGCAGTCCATGGTGGGAAATGTTTAATAACAATTAAACATTAAATATACAATTAAACATGTGGCCTTGGTGAAACACACAGAGGAGAAATGGCTTTATCAGCCATTAGGGGAAGAGATTACAATTTCTTTTTAGGAGTTACCTCCTCGATTCATCTAGTAAATATGTTTGCATAGAACTGGTACATACCTTCTGCTAAAGAAAGGCTCCATCTAGTAAGAGAGCAGGACCTCAGCAGGCTGGAGGCAAGCCTTTGAATTTTCATGTACTTTTTTAGAATTCGGATTCTTTTTATTGTAGAACAAAGCTGCTCTACCTTGTCAAAGCTGAAGTGGCCAAAGTGAGTTTAAGGAGCTTGGCAACGTGTTAGTTGGAAGCTGCTAAGCTGTCCACGTGTAGAATTTTTGGCCTGGTGTATCTGGCAGCTATTCAGCTTCTGGGAATTGGGTGCTGATTTCTGCCCCAGCTCTGGCAATGGCTATGTCATAGCTGATCCTGCCAGACAAGAGATAGGCGACCTATTGAGAGTATCTCTGCTGTGTAGTGTAGATTTGTAGGGAATATGGTTTTCTGGTTGTTCAGATAATAATGTTCCCTGACACAAAGAATCTTCCTCCATCTTCACTAGGTTTGGTGTCTCTGAATAAAATGTTTAGGCTCACTGTCGGGGATCCAGTTTGGCCAGAGCCTGTGATTCTTTTGCAGGAGGAAGAGGCCCTGCTTTCAGAAATGGATGTCACAGGCCAAGCCTTTGAAGACATGCAAGAGCAGAACATCCGCCTGATGCAGCAGCTGCGGGAGAAGGATGATGCCAACTTCAAGCTGATGTCAGAACGTATCAAGTCTAACCAGATCCATAAGTTGCTGAAGGAGGAAAAGGAGGAGCTGGCAGACCAAGTTTTGACACTGAAAACACAGGTAATAACGGAAAAAGGAGAGAGGACAAGAGAGCTGGTGGGTTATCTGTCTTAGGCAGCTGCACACAACTGTTTGGTTGCTCCCCCACTTGAGGGGAAGGGAAAACAATCAGAATGGACAGGGTGAGAAAATGGGTGAGATGAAATAAAGGCAGTTTAACAGTTAAAGCAAAGATGTCCATACAAGTGAAACAATAAATTAATTAATTCATTACTTCCTGGGGCAGGCAGGAGTTTGGTCATCTCCAGGAAGGCAGGGCTTCATCATATGTTTTTGTTACTTGATAAATGCTGCAGCTCTGAACATCTTCCCACTTGCTCCTTTCCACCTGCTGTTATTGCTGAGCACGGCATTGTAGGGTATGGAACACCCCTTGGTCCAGCTGGATCAGCTGTCCTGGCTGTGTGGCATCCCAGCTTCTTGCACACCCTCAGCCTACATGCTGGTGGGCAGCATGAGACACAGAAGGTCTTGGCACTGTGTAGTACTGCTCAGCAACAGCTGAAACAGTGCTGTGCTACTGACTGTTTTCCTCCGAAATGCAAAACATAGCAGCGTGTGAGCTGCTCTGAAGAGAGTTAACTGTCCTCACCAAAATCAGTCCAGGACGGAATGTTCTTCTCACCAGCCTAGGAATGCATCAGGCTTCAAAGGGGCCCATCTTTGTAAGAAAGAGACTGCTGTATGAGCATTAAAATGTCCTATGGGTTCACTGCTATGGAGAGCAGATGGGTGAGGAGAAGTGGGAAGTGTTTGTCTTGTTGGAATGATATTTCTACCTGTATATTCTACCTATACCTGTATATATTAATAACAAGCAGGAGGAGTTGGAAACCGCGGTTCAGTCTGAACTGTCTCAGACATGGGCACAGACTGGGAGAAGAGGTTACTGAGAACACTGGAACAGAGAAAGACTTGTGGATTCTGGCAGCTTAGAGGCTGGACATGACCCAGCAGCGCACGCTGAGAGCCCAGAAAGCGAACTGCATCCAAAGCAGAGTGGGCAGCAGGCTGAGGGACGGGATTCTGCCCCTCTACTCTGCCCTCCTGAGACCCCAGCTGCAGTGCTGCATCCAGCTCTGGGTTCTTCAGCCCAGGAAAGACACATGGACCCGTTGGAGGAAGTACAGAGGAGCCTGTAAAGATTATGAGAAGAAATGAGCACCTCTGCTACAAGAACAGGCTGAGAGAGCTGGCATTGTTTAACATGGAGAAGAGAAGACTCTGGGGAGACGTCATTGCAGCCTTCCAGTACCTGAAGGAAGCTTAGAAGAAAGAGGGAGAGGAACTTCTTATACGAGCATATAGTGATAGGACAAGAGGCAGTGGTTTTAAACTGAAAGAGGGCAAGCTTAGATAAGATATTAGGAAGAAAATCTTTACTCAGAAGATGGTAAGGCACTGCTAGAGGTTGCCCAAAGAAGTTGTCCACTGCTAGATGCCCAAAGGATGCTCCATGCCTGGAAGTGTTCAATGCCAGGCTTGGATGGGGCTTTGACAAATGTACCCTAGTGGAAGTTATCTCAGGGAGGCTGGGACTTGATGATCTTTAAGATCTCTTCCAATCCAGGCCATTCTATGACTCTGTATCCTGTCATCCTTGGAACCACTGTGGAACTGTTCACTCCCTTGCAGCAAGTCTTTAAGCCACTGTCGAAGAATTAAGACATCTTCATTGCAAATAATTTGACTGCTACGTTTTAAAGTGTTGCCCAGAGAGATCTCGGTAGGGCTCTCTGGATAGAGGCACAGCTGTTCAGGGACAAAAAGGCAAGCTGAAGATGTGCTTCCTGGTGATGGGGAAGTAGGATAGTTTTAGTCTGCAGGTTGAATGACAGCTCTGAAGAACCACAGAGCATGCATTCATTCCTTCAGTACCTCCTATCTCCCTTTCTAAGGTGGATGCCCAGCTGCAGGTTGTACGTAAGCTGGAGGAGAAGGAGCACTTGCTGCAGAGCAGTATTGGAACAGGAGAGAAGGAGCTGGGTCTGCGAACACAGGCCCTGGAAATGAACAAACGCAAGGTGAGTGATGCCTTTGTTTCCTCTTGTGTTGTGAGGTGGACCTGCTGCCTTGTGCGAGGTATAGAAGGCTCTGAGCTCTCATTGGCATTACAGAACCTGGTATTCCCTGGTTTTGGAAAAGTATATCAGAAGGCTGAGGAGTCCTGAAAAGAATTATGATTAAACTACTAGAGACTAATGTTTTCCTTGGATAAGGAGAACCAGGTCATACGGATTTCTGTGAAACGTATGGTGAAGAAAGAGACAGCAGCAAGATGAAGTTAATTGGGGTCAAAACTTTTGTAGGAAAGATGGGATGATAAGCAAAAGGAAAATACAGCTGGAGAATGTGAACAGTTTTAACAAATGCCCAAGATCAATTAAATAGGTGTGATACCATAAAATAAGACTAAGTCTTATAGCTGATGCTGCCTTTGTTGTTAAGTTTTAGTAGAAATGCAGAAATTACATTAAAACAGGCAGAAAAGAAAGCAGGAATACCACTGTGAAGAGGAGCTGGGGAGAATTCAGCAATGCCACCCGTGCTTAGTACAATTAGTGGTATTAATACAATTAGTGGTATTAAGAGCATTTGGTTAAAAAGTTAGAAGAGAACTGGTGAAGAGGAAAGATTGTTAGGTATCTTGAAGTTCTCTCTAGCTCAGCAGTACAACTGCCTCTAAACAATTCAACAGAGAAAACGTGGAAGCTGAAAGGCTGAAAATACATTAAGAAGAGAAGTGGATGATCCTTAGGGTTTTTCTAGGTGATGCGCTTTGCAGTGTGCCAAGGTTTGGCTGTGCCCAAAGGAATCTTGAGGCTAAATGATTAGAACTTGGTGATAAGGCAATAACACGGGACTAGAAATCACCAGAGCTGTTATTCTGTGTTTGATCTTTTTATCCTTGTTTTCTTTCTCAGGCCATGGATGCAGCCCAGCTTGCAGATGATCTGAAGGCCCAGCTAGAGCTGGCTCAGAAGAAATTACATGATTTTCAGGAAGAGATTGTGGAAAACAGAGTAACCAGAGAGAAAGAGATGTTCAACTTCAAAAGGGCTGAGGTATATATCCTATGCAGTCCTTCAAAATCTCTATGCTTTAGTGTACTTCTCCTTGTGCATCGAGCTTGCAGAGGATTTCAGCTAAAGTGCCCTTGGTGTCCAGTTTCACTTTGATTTTGGCTTCATCAGGTCTTGGCTCTTTCAGATTTTGTCCACTGGTAACTGACAATACTTTTGGCATCAGATGATCATGTTGTCCCTTCGCTTATAGGGGATGAAACTGTGGGTGGCATGACTTAGCCAAGTGCATGTTCTCTTTGGTCCCTGAAGAAGCTGACAGAGAATGTACTGCTCCTTGATCTCTTGTTTTTATGCAGGAAGATATTTCTAGGTTGCGCAGGAAGCTAGAGACCACAAAGAAGCCTGACATGGTTCCCAACTGTGATGAGATTCTGATGGAGGAAATCAAGGATTACAAGGTGAGTATCTGTGTCCATTAGCTTCTTTTTTTACTTTAGTCAGAAGGTGTGTAGGCATACTTTCAGTATCTGACATTTCTTGTGTGTACTCTGGCACTGAAGAAACCACGTTGTCTCTCTGAGGAATGGAAGGACCTTCATCTTGAGACATCTCTGAGTACAGCAGCTGGGCTGCAGGACCCCTCACAGCTCTGTGTGTGTGTGTGTTGCAGGCCCGCCTGACGTGCCCGTGCTGCAACATGCGCAAGAAGGACGCGGTGCTCACCAAGTGCTTCCACGTCTTCTGCTTCGAGTGCGTGAAGACGCGCTACGACACCCGGCAGCGCAAGTGCCCCAAGTGCAACGCGGCCTTCGGGGCCAACGACTTCCACAGGATCTACATCGGCTGAGGCGCTCCCAGAGCCTCTGCTGTGCTGAGCCAGCCTCCCTCCCTCTCTGGCAGCTTCTGCCGCCTGAGCTGCAGTGTTCTCTGGGAGGTGCGTTCAGGGTCTTGAGAGAAACGCACTCTGGATCTCGCTTCCTTTCCTGGCCCTGTCCCTTTGGTCTTGCCCTCAGTTTTTGTGTGCTCTTTGTGCCCGAGAGGAAATTTCCCATCCCTCGCTTTCACTCTGCCAAGGTGGGAACATGCATCTGAAGTGCTGCCTTGGGATGGAAGCTGAGCTGCAGCAGAGATCAGTGAGAGCTTTATCTGAGGGCTCTGCTTTGGGTGCTAATTAAATCCCATCAAGGGATGGCATTGCTCCTGGGAGGGAAGAGTTTCCCAATTAGCAGGCCAAATAGAGGCCAAGGAACTGAATCTGTAGACTCCTTGTGTATATTCCTGAGTTAGGGCAAGAACCCCGGAGGGCTGGTGCACTAGGAAACATCCTCCATAGCCCCAAACAAATACATCTAAATATCCGAAAGAGGAGAAAGGAGGGGTCTTGGAGACCCTTAGAAAAGAGCGTTCCACTGATGAGCCCTGGTTGATGTGCTCACCTTCCCCTAGGCTGAGGCATTGCTGTCATTGTCCTTCTCAGAAAAGGACTTCGAGCAGTTCCTTTGCTGCAACTTCTCCACAAAGATTAATCCTGTTATGCAGAAGTTCTTATTAAAGCTGTTGTTTGGTTTATTTTTCTTTATTTTCAAGTTTCTCTTGCCTCTGGTAACTATCTGTCCTCCCATACAACAGGAGGGCCAGGATGCTGTATTATTTCTGTAGTCATTTTGTCATGGCTGCTGGGAATTTTGGCAGGGATGTGGTGTGGCTTAGAGTCTCAGTGCTCCCTGTGCTTGAAGGCTGCTTTTGAAATCTGGTCCTAAAAACAATATGGGAAGTTGTTGATTTGCAACTTTCCTTCCTAAGGTGTAGTGTTTTCCCATAAACTTAATTTGCATGGAAGGTGCCCTGTCAGAGGCTTGTCTCCTGGGTGTCCCTTCCCTGAAGCATGGAATCTCCTGCCTTCCTCCATCCCCTCCCTGCAGGAAATACCAGATAATAAGAAAGGAGTTCATCACAGGCCCTTACACTATTCATTATTATCTTGGTGAAAACATTCAGAATATATGAATAAAGACTTGTAAATGATGAAGAATCCTGAAAAGTGAGAAGGAGCACTTGGAAGGCATCCTACCTTTCCAAGGGGAACCTGTTATGCTCAGAGTTTCTGCCATGGTGTAAGAGCTGTTGGAAGGAATGAGAGTAGAACCTGCTCCCCTTTCACTGCAAGTTGCTCCTGGGTTACAGGTTCTGGCAGCAAGTTGGCTAAAGAATGGTCTGGTAATGCTGCTGGTAGATTTTAGGGTACAAATACTTCTTCATCACAAGCAGGATCAGGCTCATGAACAAACTGCATCTTCAAACAACTTTGCTACAGCAGCGAGAGTTGCTTTTACAGCTGTGAACAGCAGTCTGGACTGAACAGCCCCAGCAGAGCTGCAAAGTCCCTCTGTCCTTCCCCGGTCACTCTTGTATCAATCTTCTACTGAAACTGAGCTTTGTGTGCACGCTGCTCAGGTTGGCTTCCCTCTGCTCATGGCAGGAAATGGATACTTCAAACAATCTGCATTAGTTTCACAGAGGAGTTTTGGAAACTCCTCCCTTAGCAAGAAAAAAGCCTTGGTTTTATTTTAAAATAATAGCTTATTTCAAGCTCATTTTGGAAGTGACTGATTTTCTCTCTGTGGATAGTAGAATTCAAACACTGAGAAACAGGGAAAATTTTCGATGGTGTGTTTTTCAAGAATATATGGAAAGCATTTGAATTTATCAGGACTAGAAGTACTGGGCTAAAAGAAGTAAAGGGGTGACAACCTTTATCAAAAGTTTCTCTGTATTCAATATCTGATGTGTGGAGACCTGAGCAGCAGGCCTGAGCCAGAGCTGATTTACCAGATTAATCCTGGACAGTGTCGTTAGCACCATCAGTACTTAGCTAAAAATAGACTACCAAGATGCTTATGCTAGCTCTGTAGAGCCTTGTGTAGTTACCTGGAAGAAATGTATCACTTCAGGAAACTTTGCCAACTGACATGAAGAGAGGCATCTTTGTAGGGTATTTTAGGAGAAAAACCTCCAAGCCCAGGCCTGGGCTCTGGCCAAGGCCTTGCCTCCTGGTCAGGAAGTGTGCCATCAGATCCAGGAGGAGCTGTACTAAAATTAGAATCAAATCACTTTGTCTTTTTTTTGTGTGTTACAGGTACATCAGGTGGGCCAGCAACACGCTCAGCTGTGAGGGGCCCTGCAGCGCAGCTGCTGTGCTTTACATGGCAGTCATTAATTCCCAACGCAAGGGCAGTGGACTTCAACTGCAAAGCCTGTCTTGGCAATGGGATTGCTTTTACCCTGCAGCCTCCCTGGGCAAGGGCTTTGTGGGAGCAAGGGCTCTTAGAGCCTGTGGCCTGGACACAGACCCAGGAAAATGTGCAGCTCCTGCTGTCTTTGGCTACAGCTGCTCCTAGCAGCAACTGCCCTGGAAGTTCCTCCAGGGAACTTTACATAAAGGGCTTCCATCATTTCAGTCCTTGTGACATTGTTGATTCCCAGTTCTCCTGGATTTTGAGGCATCTCAGCACTTGTGTCACTGGCCCTTCCTTCATCCCCAGCCTGCAGCAGTTCCAGTCATTGTTGTCTCCCCCTTGCTCCAGCTCGTTTGCCAAAGTGCTGCCAAAGGCAGCAGAGCTGGCTCAGGATCCCTGTTGGCTCCTGGTGTCCTGGATGACTTTCAGAGGGACACTTGGAGCGCTTCCTGAAGAGTTGCCAGTGGGATGGGGGGTGCATTTGTCCTCCCTGGGTGGCTCGTGGTTGGAGTTCTACGCTCAGTGGAGTCCCAGAGGTTTCTCAGCAGGCTTTGCAGGGAATTCTTAGCAAATGTGTGGCTCTGCTGCCATCCCCAATCTGCACTTTCCTCAGCCAGCCTGAGTGCACGTGGGGCATGTGCTGGGCATGGCTGGAGATTTTCAGGGCCAAAATCCTCCAGCATCATCACCTGTACATCTGCTCATTGCTTTAAATACCACAAATCACACAACACCCATCTCAGCTGACAAATGTAATTTTTGCAGATTGCTACAGCCGCACTGTTGATCGACAAATACGCAAGAATCGATTTCAATTGGAAAATGTCATTTATTACAAATTGCTACACTGTACTGCCAATACAGAACTGCACAAATCTCAGTTAAGGTTAAAAAAAGGAATTTATTCCATTAGTACAACAAGGGTATGTAAATATATACAAATACAAACTTCTGTTAATAAAAACTTAATTTATTGCCAACCTCTACAATTCACTATACACAAAGATAAATTAGGTATTTAACAACTTAATTTATTACATACTACTACAAGCATACAGCACATACAGAAATAAAAAATATGCATTCCCTCTCTAAATAGATAGAATTATACAACTATACAACTCCATACACATTTAAATAGAACTAAAGAACATACAGATACATAAACACATATAAAACTATAATGATATACAGATGTTAATATCGATTAAATATTACATATTATATACAATATAAATATAAAACAAACCTATCTATAAATATAAAAATATCACTCTGCCAAGCTAAATATCCATATAACTGCATCAATTCAAATAGACAGCTATACAGTTGGATACATATGGAAATCTAACGACAGCTAGAAATAGATTAATATACATATAAAACTAGAACACATATACCTATGTAAATACCAATATGCCTATTTAAAGAGCCATATATGTCTAACTGCCTCAGTAGAAATAGACACCAACACAACTGTGTACACAGGAACTAGAACTAAAAACCAAACAACATATATGTTCATTTAGATACATATATACATATATATGTAATTATAAACATATATGTATCTATATGCATACATATATACATAGCATAAATCCATAACAACAGACACATAAAAATACTGCTATACAAATAGCAATGCACAGATGTAATTATCCCTCTCCCTGTGCAAGTCCATGTATCTTTCAACAGAACGCTGAGCAGGGGGATTCCAGCAGTGCCATCTTCAAAGTCTCTCCCTCGGTCTCTTCCTCCCACGCAGAGCAGCTCTCCTGGACAGGGACAGCAGATGGGATGTCTGGGAAGCAAAGGGAACACGGGGTCAGGATCAGGGCCTTTCCCTTGGCAGCACCTGCACTTGCCTCAGGGAAGAGAAAAAAAGTCTCAGCGCCTCCCCAGCAGGGCTGCAAAGAAAAAGCAGGCCGAGCGGGCCAGGGTGTGGTGAGCGCAGCCGCGGCGGGACCGTCCCGCAGCCCCCGGCAGCCCGGCACAGCCGGCACAGCTCCCGGGCCCTGCCGGCACAGCTGCCTTGCCCAAGGACAGCCCCTGTGCCGGCCGGGGCAGCTGCGCTGAGCAGCCCCAGCACGGGCAGTGCCCACGGCCACAGCCCACGGCACCCTCACCCCCAGCCCGCCTCACCGGCCCTGTGGCCTCACCCCGGCTCTCGCCTGCCAGCAGCAGCTCCCTGCTCACTGCTCTTGCTCGTGGCCTTCAGCTTCTCCCTGCTGGCTCCTGTCAGTTCTCCGGCTGTATTCAAGTTCCTCACTGCAGCTGTGGCAAAAATGGAGGCTCAGGAATTGGTTCCAAGGCCTGGCAGAGCTGCAGTCCCGCACCCCTCTGTGCTCCCTGCTGGCTCCCTCCATCCCCTCAGCCCCGCCATGCTCTCGGCAAACCCCGAGTCCCCTTCAGTTTCTTCAGAGTCCCGCAGTCCTCTCACCCCCCTCAGTCCCTTCTGACCCATCCCATCCCCTTAGACCCGCCACCCCCCTCAGCCTGTGCCACTTCCCTGTCACCTCAGTGCCACCATCGCCCTGTGCTGCCCCACACCCCCAGCCCCACCAGCACCTCAAGGTCACCGTCCCTTCAGTGTCACCACCTCCTCAGCGCCCTCAGTCTCACCGTCCCTCAGCAGCTCCTCAGGGGACAGTGCCTGGGGCCACCGGCAGCTCCCAGCGCTCCAGGGACACCCGGGGCTGGAACTGCTGCTCCGCTCCGGCCGCCAGCTCGGACACAGCACAGGGAGAGGGGACAGAGGGGGCACAGGGGAAAAGCAAGAGATGAAAAAGGCATCCGAGAGGGGAAGAGGTAAAAATGCAGCCTAGGCCTACAAACATCAATCTCTCCATCTACACATCCATCTAACTCTTAACTACAAACTATGCAGATGTATAAATATAATTTTATGTATGTATAAGTATTACTCTACACATCTATAAATATACTCTGCAAATCTATAACTGCATATAATGAAATATAATTCTATCAGATTTATAATTATATATATATTTAACTATAAAGATCTGTAAACATAAATATATAGATGTATAAACACAACTCCATAAATCTATAAATGTAACTATATGCATATATAAACAGAACTATGGAAATCTCTAAATGTATCTATAAACAGAAGGATTTCACCTGCCCGATGGTCACAGGCTCTCCTTCGGGTTTCCCTTTGCACGCAGGGCAGCCCTCCTGGCAAGGTAGATCAGATGGATATCTGGGAAGCAAAGGGAACAGAATCAATATTGGCCTCCGTGCATCTTTCCCTTTGGAAGTAACTGTCCTTCTATCAAACACTGTAAAAGATGGTCTGTAAAGCAGACTCTCACTTGGCAATTTGAAGCCTGCTCTTTAAGGAACACGGATCCTTACAAATGTTCAAAACTGTGTAAAGCACTGAAATACCGCGATAAAGTCTCAGCACTCACAGTGCAAATAGCACCAACGAGAGCTCGAAACACAGACAGTCCCAGCTCCCACAAAGAAGCCCAGCCTTGCTCTTTCTCTGTGCTGACAGAGAGACCTCAGTCCCCACTGAAATGGCTGAAGCTGAAGGGGGCTGTGAGCTGAGTTGTGAAACCAAATTGGGACACCCGGCTTGGTGACACAACTCCCACAAGGTCAGGTTTATTCCCTGCTCTCTTGCCACAGCAGAGGACTCCGTGTCAGAGCCTCTGCAGAAGCGTGGAGGGCAGGGCTCTGGTAGGTTGTGTCAGTGCAGGATTTGAACTAAAGGCACCGAGAAGCACCAACCCTGCAGACAAGAACTCAACTCCTCTGATCTCCCTTCCTGTCAGAGGCAGGCTCAGAGCAGCCATCTCACACCTCTCTAAACCAATGTGGGCTCTGTCCTTACCAAGCTCCTCGGGTTCCTGGGAACTGTTCCCACAGCTCTCGGTGCCAGGCAAAGCTCCCTCTGCTGCAGCCTTGTTCGCAGGCTCCCCTCCTGAGGACTCAGGGGCAACATTAACAATCTCCTTGAAAGAGAAAAACAGAAAGAAATAAACCCGTCTCACCAGGTACACAAAATATCTGGTCCAGCAACTCTGTGGCTCACATATTTAATCCCTTGCTCCTAATAAGAAGTCTGGGCCCCAAAAGCCTTCAAAAGTCAAAAAGATTTGACTTCTCCAACATGGTCCAAAAACTGTCAAAGCTGACAGTGTTGAATGTGGGGGGGACACTGAACACATGGAATGGCTGCTAAGGAAGGAGTCCTGCCAGCTCCCGGCACAGGGATGTGCTCCTCCCTCCACAGCCCTGTGCAGAACAGTCTCATCCAGGCTGCAGCTTTGCAGGGACTGCATGGGAACACGCATCTTTTCCCACACAGATGCCCACCAGCAAGGTGACTGAGCTCTGGAACATGGAGAGCAAGACTGACCAGTTTGCCCAGCTGAGGATTTCCCAGATAGAAACTGGACTGCAGGCACCAGGTTACTGAGAGCACAAGAAAGCTGCAGCTCCAGCCCATCCCCAAACACAGCTCTGGGAGCACGGCAGGGCTCACACAGCAGCAGCAGCTGCAGCCCAGACCTTGCTTTGCCTTGGCCTTGCAACACAAAGTAGGCAGAGCCCACATCTGCTGCTGGAACAGGGGCACTTCTCACATGCCCCTCCCTGTCAGGACACTTTGCCTTCAGTGGCATTCTCCAAACTTCCACTTCTTTCCCACAAATGCCCCTGCAGGAGGCATTCTTCCCAGGAAAAGGAGCAACCAAACTTGGCCAGCACAGGCTCACACCTCTCATCCTCACCAAGGGGTGAACTTTCATCCCTCTTTTTTTAGAAACCTTACTTTACCAAGCAAATCCTTCCCTGTCCATTAAACAACTGAATTCAAGAAGCTTTTGCTTCTCAGCCAAGTGACAACGTTCAAAAGCTCTCAGTCCAGCCCCTTTCATCCCTGTTCAGTGGAGTTACCTGAGCAGAGGGAGACCTTTTAGGCGGGGAGGATGAAAGCATCTCCTCCAGCGTCTCAAGCACCAGGTCCAGATCCAGCGGTGGCAATTCCTCTTCCCCAGGAGTATTCCAGAGCCACCTGGGGGCTGTCCATGGTGCATAACCAGCCCAGCCAGCTGGAGCACTGGGAGCTGAAGTGCCTAGAATGGCTGCAGGAATTCAAACAAATAAGTCAGGCTCCAGAATGTGGCTTTGGGACACAGAGCTCTATGCTGCCTTGGATCAAACATCCCAGGAAGCACGCAGCCACCTCAATTCCAGAAACGCATTCAAACTTCCCAGGGAATTGGAAGAGTGAGTTCTTCCTCTTCCAAAGTCTTTCTTCTAAACGATGTCTATGTACATTAAAGGATGGATTCTAAAATTGATCTACACATATACAAACACACTTGCTAATCCCTGCCTTTTCTATCTCCCCATCAGCTTTTGGACTTGGTGGCTTCACAGTTTCTCATCACAAGAGATCACAGAAAGCGGATTCACCCAGGAAGAGCCCAGATCTGCAGACACACATGCAAAACTTAAAACTGTGAGTTTCTTCTAAAAATAACCTTGTGGGTAAGGCCCTATTCTGCAGCTGCAGCTGTTCTGGGGACACACAGAGCTCACTGAAATTTAATATAATCATTTGAAGGAGAGACAAGCTGCAAACTCTGCAACATCCTAGCAGGGTTCTAGTTTTCTCCATCAAGAAAGATGGGAATTTACCTGACACTGACCAGCTGTAGAAAAAGGTTATTTGCCTCGCTCTTGCACCCCTAAAGAGAGACTGCCTGGAAAATGCCCAGAACACCCTCCAAATCTGCAGCAAGGATAGGAAAATCAGACTGAGTTTGCTTTTGTTTTCACAGTTCTGCTTCCTAGCACACTTGACACTTTCTACCTGATTTTCACTTGAGATCTACCCATGACAGAGCACTGCAGGGAATAGTTCAAACAGTCAATTTTCATGATTGTTCTGAAAAGCAAGGGCAGAAACTCTTTCCCTACCTGATGGGCAGTAGGCTGGCGAGTGCTGCTCTGGAGATGTGCAGCTGCTGCTCTCTGGAACAGGAACTGATGGAATGATAAGCTCAGGCTGCAGTTGAAATTTGTATGTGCCTGGCTCCTCTGATGAAGCCCCAAGAAGTCCAGAGGTGACCAACAATTTCTCGGGAGGTGCTGGGGAAGCCTCACGCTCTTGTCCTGGAGCACTTGTCCTGGAAGGGCCTGAAGGCAGTTCTGAATCCTCAGGTGAGGCAGCACTGTTGGCTGGGGTGTGCTGCTCTGAAGATCTGCACTGGCTGCTCTCTCGAAGGGCCCTGCAGGCAGCTTCAGGGTCGATGCGAACCAGTGGAATGGTGAGCTTGCGGAGATTAAATCTGCGGATGAGCTCCCTTGATGGTTCCACTGGTGAAGCCCCAGAAAGTCCAGAGGAGGCACAGACTTTCTTGGCAGCTGGTGGGGCGGAAGCCTGAGCAGACTCCTGAGCACCTGCACGTCCCCTGGAAGGGCCTGGAGGCAGCTCTGAATCCTCAGGTGAGGCAGCAGCAAGGTTCTGGCATGAGGGAGCTGTGCAGCAGTGAGAGAAGAAAAAAGGAAGCAAAGAGAAGTCTGGGTCACTATTGGCCTTTGCATTTGTTTGCCTTGGCAGCAAGTGTACTTCCACCAGGGAAGACAAAAGCTCCCATCCTCTCAAGCAGGGTGAAAAAAAAAAATCCCTACATGTTGTGGGGCTATTAAACACCCAGTTCCTTGTCTACTGAGCTCCCTCCTACATGTTCATCCATCTGGGAAAACTCTCCTGCTGCCATTCCTTGGCAGGAGGCGACTGCCAGAAACCCAACTGCCAGGTCTTATCTCCTCCACTCCAAAGGGACACAAAAACTTTATAATCACAGCCATTCCTGTCTCCCTATCAGCTTTTGGATTTGGCTGCATGAGTTTCTCATCACAAAAGACCACAGCAAGCGGATTCAACGAGGAAGTGCCCAAATCATCAGGCACACATGTTGAAATTAAACTCTGAGTTTATTCTAAAAAGCAGCCTTGTGGGTGAGGCCATACTGTGCAGGTGCAGCTGTTCTGGGGACACAGAGGGCTCATTTCCATGGCACAGCTTGATTTGCAGGGCAGTCAGTCTTAACATCTGCAATATCCTTTCACTGTCCTAGTTTGGCTTCATTCAAACAAAGAGGGGAATTCACCTAACACTGACCACTTGTTAGGAAATACTTTTCACTTTCCCCTGCTCCCCTACAGAGAGGCTGTCTGGGAAATGCCCAGAAGGCCCTCCAAATCTGCAGCAAGGACAGGAAAAGCAGACAGAGAATCTTTCTGTTTTCAAGCTCCCTCTTCCTAGGTGACTTGACACTTTCTACCTGATTCTCACTTGACATCTACCCCTGACAGAGCACTGCAGGAAAATATTTCAAAGGGTCACTAAACAGGACCTGTTTGAAAAGCAAGGGCAGAAACTCTTTCCCTACCTGATGAGTATGTGGCTGGGGTGTGCTGCTCTGAAGATCTGCACTGGCTGCTCTCTCGAAGGGCCCTGCAGGCAGCTTCAGGGTCGATGCGAACCAGCGGAATGGTGAGCTTGCGGAGATTAAATCTGCGGATGAGCTCCCTTGATGGTTCCACTGGTGAAGCCCCAAAAAGTCCAGAGGATGCACAGACTTTCTTGGCAGCTGGTGGGGAAACCTCAGACTCCTGAGCACCTGCACGTCCCCTGGAAGGGCCTGGAGGCAGCTCTGAATCCTCAGGTGAGGCAGGAGCAAGGTTCTGGCATGAGGGAGCTGTGCAGCAGTGAGAGAAGAAAACAGGAAGCAAAGAGAAGTCTGGGTCACTATTGGTCTTTGCCTGTGTTTCCCTTGGCAGCAAGTGTATTTCCACCAGGGAAGACAAAAGCTCCCATCCTCTCAAGCAGAGTGAGAAAGAAGAAAAAAACCTCAAAACATGTTCTGGGGCTATTCATCAACCAATTCCTCGTCTACTGAGCTCTCCCTATTCGTTCAACTGTCTGCGAACACTGTCCTGCTGCCATTCCTTGGCAGGAGGCAACTGCCAGTATCCCAACTGCCAGGTCTCTTCCCCTCTGCCCCAGGGGAGGCTCCTTCCTGCTGGGCCTGACCAGACCGAGCGCTCGGCTCACCCGCAGTCACGGAGAGCTCCCCAAGCATCCCAGGGCCGGGCAAGGAGCAGCACCAGCCACAGCGCAGGGCTTGGCGACCTGCAGGCCGAGCGGGCCAGCGTGTGGTGAGCGCAGCTGCAGCGGGACTGTCCCGCAGCCCCCGGCACAGGCAGCACAGCTCCGGGCCCTGCCGGCACAGCTGCCTTGCCCAAGGACAGCCCCTGTGCCGGCCGGAGCTGCTGCTCTGAGCAGCCCCAGCACGGGCAGGGCCCGCTCCTGCCCCGCCGGGCAGTGCCCACGGCCACAGCCCACGGCACCCTTCGCGCCCGCAGCTCCCAGCCCGTCTCACCGGCTCTGGGCGGCTGCCCGGCAGAGAAGGCGGGCAGTGGCCGCTCCGTGTGGAGCCGCTGGAAGCGGCTGGGCTGGCGGCCGCGCACCTCCAGCCCCGCCGCCAGCCGCTGCCTGTTGGCCCTGGTCAGGCGCTGGATGCGGAGCAGGAGGTCGGGACGGTCGCGGAGAAAGTTGGGATTCCTGAAGTGGAGCCATTCCCCGCAATCGCCCGGCACAGCTGAGCCAACCAAGTCCGGCACCTTTCGGAAGCCGTAGCGGTTGAGCTGGCGCACGAAGCTGCCGAAGTGCGCGGCCCTGAAGGAGTCCGGGGCCGGCCCCGCCCCGTCGCCGCCATCCACGTGGGCACTGCCCGGGCTGAGCAGCTCCCGCTCGAAGAGGGAGCGGTCGATGAGCAGCCCCTGGCCCCCGCTGTCCCAGCGCACGGAGCGGACGCGGGGGTTGTTCACCAGGCGCCAGAGCTTGGCGAGGAAGGTGCTGGCGTTGAGGCCGGCGGGCAGCGACCGCTCCGCCATCGCGCCGATCGCCGAGTGTCGCCACAACGGCCGCGGCTCAACGGGCACGGCTGCGCCGGCGGCGCGCGGCCTGAGGGGGGCGCTGCGCTCGGCCCCGCTCGCGGCCCCGCGCGGGCCGGACTTGGCGGGGCCGAGCGCGGCAGAGCCGGGGCTGCGGGCCCAGCGCGGGCCGGGCGGCTCCCGGGGCTGGCCGGGCACCGCAGGGCACCGCAGGGCAGGGGCAGCGCCTGGCGAGGGCACTGGGAGCGCTGGCCAGCTCTGTCCCCTCGCTGCATCCCGTGCCTGGGGCACCATCGGTGATACAGGGGAAGGACGTTGCTCTGTGTTTGCTGGAAAAGGGATGAAAAGGGCAGATTAGAAAGCGTTCCTTTGGCCTCCTCTACGCTCAGTGGAGTCCCAGAGTTTTCTCAGCAGGCTTTGCAGGGAGTTCTTAGCAAATGTGTGGCTCTGCTGCCGTCCCAAATCTGCAGTTTACTCAGCCAGCCTGAGTGCACGTGGGGCATGTGCTGGGCATGGCTGGAGATTTTCACGGCCAAAATCCTCCAGCATCATCACCTTTACATCTGGCTCATTGCTTTGGATAGCAGAAATCTACTTTTCTTTCAGTTGAAAGATTGGGTTTTTTTGCAGATTGCTACACCCACACTACTAATGTACAAACACACACAAATCAACTTTGTAGTGGATTGTTTTAATTTTCTGTAATAGTTCTCTCTCTGGACCTTCGCAGCTTCCTCTATGTCTGACAAAAAAAAAAAAATCAGTGTCCAATTTTGAGAACTGTAAAGTTATTAAAGCACTGAGAAAACTGGACACGCCTGTGTGGACATGCATTTTAAAACAAACAGGGCCTGAAACTGATCCTTATTCTTTCTGCCTGGTTAAGAGGTAGAGCGCTGGACTGGGCAGGGCCGGGCGGGCTCTGTCAATGCCGGGGCCCCGGCGTTTGATAGAAAGGGAGAGGGGAGCCCTCTCGGCTGCTAAAATCCCAGCCGACCCCCGTCCCCCCTGCCCGTCCCGGCCCCTGCAGCCTGGGGGGCTGAGCCGGGCTTCCCCCCCGAGAGCGGAATGCAGTCAGAGCAGCACACACCATTTTAAACGAGGCCACTGCTAAAATCGTAGCTTTTCCCCAGCATAACTGACAAAAAAAAATCCATAGTAAACAGCTTCATCCAGCACCTGGCAGAAATCACGTCATCATCTACAGACCCAGGCAAGATATAAACTCTTTCACTGCACAAAATAAGACTTACAAACACTTTATCCTCTCTCCTAAATAAAAAAAAAAAAAAAATAAAGACTAAGATAAAAATACACACAAAACCAGCATAAAAACACCAAAGTCAAACAAAAAGTCAAGTCTCAGATAAAAATAATTAATAGAAATGCCTCATTCTTAGGCTGAATTCTCTCAATTCACTCTTAGGCTAATTCTGTCACCACTTGGCTCAGCCTCCTTTCCTTAGATGTACAGCTTTTTTCCCCAGTGTGTGAAATGCCTCCTCTATATAAAGGGATATTCCAGAGCCTAGCAAAACAATAGAAGTGATGAATGGATTAAGATCAGCCCTGTGGAGAAGACTGGATGATACTGGGAAAGGAAACATTGGATATGAGCTGGCACTGTGTGCTTGCAGCCCTGAAGCCCCTCTGTGCCTGAGTCTAAAGAGAGATGTCCAACAGGTCAAGGGAGGGAATTCTGCCCCTCTGCTCAAGTGAAAGCCAGGAACAGGTTGCTCATGGATGTTGTGGATGTCCCATCATTGGCAGTGTTCAGGTTCAGGTTGGATGAGGGTCTGAGGAACGTGGTCTAGTGGAAAGTGTCCCTGACCATGGCAGGGAGCTTGGGCTAGATGATCTCTAAAGGTCCCTTCCATCCCCACCCTTCCTGTCATTTCATCATTTCAGTGTACATGGGACAGGAGGGAAAAAGAAATTAAATGTGATCATGGAAGCAAGTTAATGGGGGGATATTCTGGGGCACAAATGTGCAAAGAACTCAAGATGAAATCAGCACCTTGGGGAAGAGTCCTCTTAAAGCAGGAAATGCATCTGCTGGAGTGTCTGTGGCCTTAGTTTCCACAGAAAAGAGGGAATATCTTGGCACTCTGAAAGTTCAGCTGCTGCCTGCATGTTTAGACCTTTAAAAGTCCAATTCCAAATGAAAAGGAATATAAATGCATACTTTAAGAAGCACTTACTGAAGCAAGGAGAAGCACCCCTCCCAATAACAACACAAAGAAGTCCTGATGAGCAAACTTCCATCTTTTTCCATGTGGGTTGTTAAGCACCAAAGTCTGGCAATGGACATCCTCCGTTTGCACAGGTTTGAAGAGAGATCTCTGCACCCGGAGGCAGAGCCACGTGGTGGTTGCACACAGCGTCCTTGACTCCCACCAGCCAACCCTCAAGCTAGGAGAAATTAGTGCCCAGTGAAGAAAGAACTGCTTGGGGGATGACTCTCAGGGATGACAATAGCCAGAGGCAAGAAGGGAGGATGACACAGCAAGGCCCGCATTGTTATGGGTCCTGGGCTCTCTTGAGTTGTCATAGGGTTCCTCTTGCCCATGTACCCCACTCTGCTGGGACTGCAACTCCAGCTCCTTCCTGAGGCTGTGGGGAGGAGTACAAAGGCACTGGCTTCCAGAAACAAGAGACTTGGGAAGTGGAGAGGGACCTGGCACTGTGGGCAAATCCCAGTGGGAGTGGATGGGGCTGGAGCAAAACATTCCTTTCTGCTTCTCCTTGAAATGGGGACACAACCCACAGGGATGGGAGACTCCCATCCAGGGCTGGCCATCAGCACCCAGGTTCTTCAATTCCCAGCAGTGCCCAGGAAAAGGCAGTGACAGGAGGAGGCATCATCCAGCCACAGCAGTCCATGCTGACTGGTCCCACCACTCCTCTCCTCACAGAAAACCTTGGCAAGCTGTCAGGAGCAGAGATGGGACACAGGGGCATGACACGTGATACAGAGGACCAAGGGAAAGCAATATGGAAATGTAGAAGTTGAAAACAAGAAAAAGTATTTTCTTGTTTCTCCTGACAACATGTACTGGTGGGAACATGCATTGGTCACCTGCTGATGGAGGGTGACATCAGCGAGAGGCAGATTGTGACATCACCAAGTGCAGGATTGTGACATCTCACCCCTCACTGTTTAAATACAGACATAGGCAGAGCTGGGCCCAATGTGGATCTGGCCTGAACTCCTACTGAGCATGACTGTGAGGTATGGAGGATTGAGCCAGATTTCTCTGGTGCTGAGTGGTGCCTGTTCTTGGCAGGTCCCAGTGCCAGGCCCAGAGCTACCAGCAGGGTTTCCCCAGCCATGCCTAGCTGGGGCAGTGTGTACTTGCAGCACTGACAGGAAACATCCCATAGCTGGACGTGGGCAGGTGACAGGGATTTAGGTAGGTGAGAGGGTATCCTTCTCCTTCCTCCTCTCTCCTGCAGGGTGTGACACCAACAAAGGAGAGCAGCTCCTGATCCTCAGCTCTCCCCATGTACTGCAGAGGCCAAATATGGCCACAGAAACAGGTGGCAACTGTGCCATCTGCCAGGACACTTGGGATGATGTGGCTTCTGCTCTGCCCTGTGGCCACCAGTTCTGCCGGAGCTGCATCCTGCAGTGGGTACAGACAAATCCCGTGTGCCCACTCTGCAGAGGAGCAATAGAGACTGTCAGGTTTTCTGATGATGCAGGTGACTATCTAGAGATGGTCATCACAGCCCCTGAGCAGCTGCCAGCAGCCACGAGCCAGGCAGGGAGAGCTCCCGGCGGCCAGGATGAGAACAGCCCCCATCACCCTGTGCTGCCCCATCCCTCTCTTCCTCAAGAGACGCCAGCCCGAGCTGTCGGCGGTGTCCTGCCCGAGGTCTGGGCACAGCTTTTCCATCAACGACGGGAACTTCTGGACCCTGTGCGGACTTGGCTGCGCCAAAGGACGGAGACCATGTATGGGGAGCTGTGGTGGTTGGCAGAGAGCTGCATCCTGTACATGCTCCGTGTGTATGGGCCACACCGGGAGATCATGATCCAGAGTCTGCAGGATGTCCTGGAGGAACACACAGTGCCACTGATCCAGGACACCATCGACATCATTGTGAGACACTGCAGCTCAGGGGCCCAGAGCTCCCATGCTGCTGTGGATGAGGATGACAGCCCAGAAACCAGCAGCAGCTCCAGCTCCTCCAGCTCCTCCAGCCCCAACAACCTGAGCTCCAGCTCTTCCAGCTCTCCAGGGACAGGGACTCCAGCCAGCAGCAGCAGCCCTGCAGTCTCCATGGAGGAGGAGGAAGCTGCCACAGCAGACTGCTCAGCCCAGGGATCACAGCCATCCCCCAAGTGTTGCCGTGACGGCAGGGCAGAACTGACCCCAGCAGGAGCCAGAGCAGGAGGTGATGATGTTGGCAGGATCATCTGCCCAGAGCAGCAGGCCCAGATCTCCTGGTCTTCAGCATCCCCCAAAGAAAAGGGCCCCTTAGGCCCAGGACTCCCCCCCCACCTGCAAGAGGTCCCCTTGCAGGCAGAACTAAAGGACTAACTTGCAACCCTATATTTAGGAATAAATAAATAAATAGTTATTTCCCTCACGCAATCCCTGAGCACTGCTTCCTCAGCCTTCTGGCACCTTTGCCCTCGCCCTTGTGCCCCACCATGGCTGGAACCCATGTCCTGAGGGGCACTGCCATGGGCCCAGGGCCATGCAGGCAGCTCCTTTTCCCACAGGAAATCTGCTGCAGCTGAACACCTGCAGGGCAGCAGATGCCAAAGGCAGAGTGAGCAGCAGGGATAGCTGGTCTTGACATAGATTGATTTAGGAATGCTCCACTCTGGATGTCTCTGCATGGCCTCTCTAGTCCTTCAATAACACTTGCCATTTTGGTATCAGCAGCAGCGCTGAAACTGGGCGTTCAACTGCAGCATCCCAATCTTTGAAAAAACCCAACCTTGTCCTCCAGCCAGGCTTCTACTGGTTGCTCAGTTTGTCACTTTCAATGAATTGTCTCACAATAATGGAGAGAGACACCTAACTCTCTGCTGGGGGCCTGGTTGCAGTGATTTGGACACATTTTTATTTATTCCTGTAGTTCTGTAACTTGAACAAAGAGAATGGGCTTTTGCTTGGTCAGCAGTAAAGTGTCAGACTGCACCTTGCTGGCACACTGTCCCTCCCCTTCTTCAGGATTCAGGTGTGTCTTGGTTTAATTTTGTTTCCTGGCCAATGCACCAAATAATGTCTTTGTTTTGATTTGCCAGTTTAAATAAACTCCTTTTTCTGTTGTGAGACAGAATCAGGAGCAAAAGAGCAAGGCAAGCCTAAAACTTAAGAGAGTATAAAAAAAAATTATTAACTACACAATCAAAGACGGGGGAGAAGAAACAAATTCAGCATAAGATTTTTCTCAGACCACTCCTTCCTTCCCTCTCCCAACCTTCATAACAACAAAACAAACATACAACAAATACTTTGGTCAGTTCCCAATTTAGTCTTTTTCAGTTCACTTCCGGAGAGAGAAGCCTCCTCTTGTTAAAGCTGTAGGGATTTTTTCCACAAGAAGGAAGAAAACAGTTCTCTCATGGTTTCATTTTTCACGATTTGCATCCGCCCGCGAACCTGCAATCGTGACACTCCTCCCAACTCCACAGCCTTCCCAGAGCTGTAGATGTGGGCCATGTCTTCCTCATGGGGTATTACTTTTAAGGATGAAATGTTCCACAGCAAAGGTTCTCTTCATTTCTTTTCTCTCTGTTCAGGCTTCGTCCTCAGAAAACCGAGATCCCCTTCTTTCCTTGGGGCAAAAAATTCTCAGCACAGGTGCTCTTTGGTCAAATCATCCATCAAATGGAACATCTCCATCCCCCCATGTCTTTCTCCGTGGTTTATAGGAATATTCAGTACATCAGTTCATCCCTACAATCTTACAAAAGGATTTTCAGCCATCTCAGCATCTCCTCATTCTCCTTCCATCTAAAAAACTTAGCTCTTACGTCACTGACTTCAGAAATCTTCTGATTCCCTTTCATATTCAAAGGAACACCGGAGGTTTTGCAAATCTTATCTGAGCAGTAAAGAGTTAAAGTTTAACACAACTCCAAGAGTTGGGCCAGGCCCAGGCCGTGCTGGGTGAGGGTGGCTGAGGTGTCAATGAGCCTTTCTGGGGCTGGGCTGCAGCCCCACCGTGCCCATGGCCGCCCCTGCTCCCAGACAGGCCCGGCTGCCTCCCCCAGGCCGTGCGGGGGCTGGGCAGGCAGTGGGAACTGGGCCCCCCACCCCAGAGCCACAGGCCCGTGGAGGAAGAAGCCGTGAAGGTCTTATCAAGGAGCCTTTCCTCCTCCCAGCCATTGGATCTCCTCATTGGCAAACGGGGCCCAAGCGGCCTCCCGAGCCTCCCCCCCGGCATGGGCAGGGGGAAGCTCGGGTTGGTGTCACCTGCTCAGCCACCAGAAAGACAAAGAGACTCAGTTCCGGATTACCTCCTTCAAAGTGTGCGTTCACAGAGCAAACTAACTTTCTCCCATTGGTTGTTGGAGTTGTCCCAACCCCCACAGAGGAAGCTCCCTTAGAAAGAACTTCCCTCTGAGTTTCTTCTTCCCAAGTCAACCCATCACAAGGTGGTGAGGACAGCTCAGCAAAGGCAGGAGGAAAAAAGTAGAGCTGCACTCCTGGGGCATCATTTGTGTATGTAATCTTTTCTTCTTTGCCTCCAGAGAGCAGAAACATCTCTGTGAACTTCAGCCTGTTACAACTATGAAATGGTTTTGGTTCTCATCATCTAGTCATTCTCTGATTGTTTAGTTACTTTAGGCACCAGTACTGTGGAAACTGCTTCTTAAATCTGCTACCCTACTAAATCTGTTTTCTCAGCACCATGTTTGTATTTATTCTTTGCTATTTCCATTAGGGATGGTGCTTGGAGATGTGATATTTGCACAGGGAGCTAGGTGGCTCAGCCTGATTTCTGTTGACAATAATTTTCTGTCAATTTCTTGGCTGATTCTTGTTTCTCATTGGGTTTTTTTGAGGTTTTTTTGTTGTTGTTTTTTGTTTTTAGGGACAGACGCATGGCATGAGTGCTTGCTACAATTATTTTAAGATTTGGTAACATCATCCGTTGTAGCACAAGTTGAGAAAAAATTTGCACAAAATTCCAGGCCACCTGATATCCCTTCCTTGCAGGTTATGCCCTGAAAACAAAAACCATAAAAATTAAAAAACAAAACAAAACAACAAACAAACAAAACAAAAGAAACCAACAATCCCACAAAAAACAACAACCCCCCCCCAAAACCCAAAACAAACAAACAAAAAAAACCCCAACCAAACAATTTACCTCCTGCCCAATACACCTTCCAAAATTAGAAAGAAAGCATGAAAAAATCTTTCAAAGGTCCATGTGTGTATTCTAATTTCTGTACATATTGGGCAAGAGAAGACACTGCTGAATTCAAAACTGAACAAAGGATATCTGTATTTTCAGCAGTGCCCTTCACTTGAAATTAAACAAGAACCCTTCACTCTTCTGTGCTCTTCTTATAGGAACATCTCATACCTTGGATTTTCACATGATGGGGTTTTTATTACTTTGACACATAAGGACTAACATATAGTGCTCTGTGTGATACATATTTTTCTATTTTTAACAAAAAAATCTGGTATATAGAAATTTTTACACAGCTATAGTATCTGGTTTTGGGACTTAAGCATTATTCCTTATATTAAAGCTTGATTTTAACCCTTTGCACCTCTAAAGAGCTTTATTGTTTTTATTTATTTATTCTTAGTGGATACTGGACAGAGTACTTGAAGTAAATGGGCCAGGAGACCAGCTCCCTTTGAAAGGCCTTTATTAAGGAATCAGCTCTGTATTGTGGGTGGGGGTACTCGTGGGGTGCGCACACACCACCGCTGCTCCCAGATGATGACGCAGAGAAGGAGGGTCAGTGCAGCTTTGTCCACGAAGGGCAGAGCTGGGGCTTCTGTCCTCACAGGAGTCCCCTAGGAAGACCATTTTTGGCTCACTGTCTAGGGTCCCATTTCTGGTCAGGGTGAGGATCCTGGGTGTCATGCGTGTGCAGTTCCAGGAGACAGTTCCCGACACAGATAAACCATCTTGGCTCGTTGGAACTTCAGCTGGCTCGTTTTATAGGGGATTTATTTACCCGAATGGTACCCATAAATCCTTAGTTCTGCACTTTGCATAGAAGTCCTGTGATGTCACCTCCTCTGGTGCCATGCCAGAACAGCAGCAGCAATACCCGATGAACAAAAGGGAGGTGGTACACAATCAAGGGATTGAGGGATAGGGGAACCAACATTACAGCTGAACTGGGGCACTTCACAACACTAACAATTAACAACATTAACTTAACAATTTCTCAATTAACAAACAATAACTTTTTGGTGGAACTGGGCTATCTTGTAAATTTATTTACAACAGTACTGAGACATGGTACAAAACAAGTATTATTAGTGAAAATTGATTCTAAATTTAGGTCCTAGAGATTCCATTTATATTCTTCCCTTAGACACAGCATATAAACTATTCTTCATCAAAAAGTGAGTACATTTATGCTACTCAGATATTTTTTATGAGGTTTTACAGCCAAACTATGTGGTTGCAATAATACTTTCTAGCTGCTCGGATACGTTTCTCTGTGATGATGTCAAATGCTATGACTATTTCTCATAAATCTGAATATCTATAATAGTCCCACTTTCAAACTGAAGCTGCATGAGTTATTATCTGAGAATATTCAGTG
Organism: Acridotheres tristis; assembly: GCA_037013685.1. Classification (NCBI taxonomy): domain Eukaryota; kingdom Metazoa; phylum Chordata; class Aves; order Passeriformes; family Sturnidae; genus Acridotheres; species Acridotheres tristis. The sequence goes on from CM072919.1 coordinate 11,318,119, forward strand.
TAAGAGCTTGACAGAGAGACAGAGGCTTTCAGCCGGCTCTTAAAATGCTATTTATTGCATAGACGAAGTTGCAGCAGTTGAGGGTCGTGGGTGAGCCTATAGCTGCTGGCTATAGGCAAGCTGTGTGTCCTGAAGCCCATTTCTATTCATGTTACAATGCATTATTTCTCTTTTTCTGCTGTGCATCTTATTACATAACAACCAATCACCATCATACACAATACCTTTTACATTTATATATAACCTATCAAAACTGTTAAAATTACCATGTTATGTTAGTGACTAGCCAATCATCTGAGTTAGTAGTTACATGTTAAACTTTGGGATTTGTTCTGCAGTGGAAATTTCCTCTAGCTTTGGTAGAAAACGTCTTTCTGTCTGCCTATGCTTTTTTGCTTTGTAGAAAACATACCTCATTTGACGAAGACTTATATTTTTGTTCGAAGGCAACTTAGTATTTGGACTTTAGTCATAAAACTCATTCCAACTCAACTAAAACCTTGTTCTCTCAGCTGTTTCGGCAACAACTGGCTCTAAAAGCATCTTTTATATGTCAAAACTTAACCTCATTCCTATAGAACAGTCTGTATATCTGCAAAAATTCTCCATTAAATTCTCGTCCTTCCCAACAATTCCGGAAAATTCCAAAGTGCCTCTATGCCTTTTTCTAATGTTTCTGTCAAAGAGAACTCAAACATTCATATTTTTTCCCGTTGAAGAGCCTTTATTGCATAACATCCTGAAAAGACACCCATTTCTGTAGACTAATTTTTCCCTTGGGACTGCTGGCTTTAAAACCTGTGTTGCAGAACCCTCTTCAGTTTATAAATGAAAACCTTCCAATAGACTGTTTTCTCCAGTCTGCTGTTGTCTTGATTTGGAAGAGAGGTGTCTGCGAAGAAAGGGCAGGAGACTCTCTTTAAAATGGAGAATGTAAACTCCTTCCCTCCAAATTATTATAATTTTGAAATTAAGGCGCTCTCAGGCAAAGATATGGGAATAGGAATAGCAGATCTTTACTAGGAAAATTAAAATAGAAATACAGTATTACAAAGAACAAACCCAAAAACACTAACAGAGTCAGAATACAACCTGACACCCTGTCAGTCAGGGCGTTGGTAGCAGTCCCATTAAATGGTGGCTGCATCCTCCTGGAGTGACAGATGTGGTTCAGTTGAAGCAGTGATCCTGTAGAAGGGTGCAGTTTTCCTCCAGAGGTCCAGTGATGATGTGGAGAGTTCCAGTTTTGCACTGGAATCCAGTGGAAAAAAGCCTGCCCTGATGTTCCAAATCTCAGTTTTTCTCTAGGTAGGAAAGGCTTGGCTCCTCCCCCTGCCTGGAGCATCTCCCAGTAGGATGATGTGATTTTATCAGTCATTCAGTGGGACTCAATGGCCCATTAACAGATGGTATCTTCCTGGAGGAGGGATGGGTTGTGAAAAGATAAAGATGACTGTCCCACCTGATTTTATCAGATGGTGATAGAATACGTACTTTTGGTTGCATCCTGTATTGCAACCTAAGACAGCTGTGAAAATTCCTCCTCTGTCATGTGAAAGGTCTGATACTTTCCCTTGCACTGGGATGGGAAGGCTAGCAGGTTCTTTCTCAGTGTATTTGGTTCAAGCAGCAGTTCTCTTTACAGAGTGCTATTTTTTACTGTCTCTCCCAAATGTGCTGCTTAAACCAAAGTAAGGTGGCTTAATCATAATTTGTACAGGCAAAGATCATCTTCTTCAGACCAGTTATGTGTCTTGGGATGTGCAAGAGCTGCTCCATACTTGACCCCTAAGCACTGCCTAAAAATAAATATCAGAATGGGCTTTTGTTAGATTACTCCTTCTGCATCTGCCTGCTTAGACCAGGCCTTTGCAGAAGGACCTTTAGTAGTTCTGTACTGACTGATAAACCAAATCCTTCTTCTGTCAAATTAAGTTCATTTACTGGACCTGTACTTCCTTCTGGGAACTGTTAAGGCTCATCCACATCTTACACCTTATGATTTCTGTGCTCTGCTGCCTGCACCTAAATCTCCCTGGACATCTGGCACTTTCAAAGTGGCTGCTGTGAGCTCTTTACCACTAGATTGACCACTAACTTACCCAGAGAGCTTAATACAGACACCCAAGTTTCATTTTGCTGCCAGGGACAAATTAGATTCCTTCCACTTCCAAATCATGATGGATGTGCTGCTTGGACAAATCTTTGTCAGATAGATCCGTGTGACTCCATCAGTTCAAGTAGTCTTATTTTGAGTTCAGTCACCCTTGGAAACTCCAGACAAGACGATTTCAAAGGACTGGAAACTGGTGGTGGTTTGCCAGGGAACAAACAAACAGGCATTACTGCCTATTCTATCTGGAAAATCAGTCTTTCATTCTGATTTTTCCTTTAGTCCTCCTCACTTCAGTGGATGACCTGAAATGACATTGTATTGGGGGTTGAATTTTTCCCATTGTTATGCTAAGTATTTGTGGCTACACCTTAGCTAGTAACAGTTTCTCTCACAGGGGGGTGGGGACAGGGGGAATACTGAAAAAGGAAAGGTAGGACAGGGGCCTGGGCTCTCTTGCTCTCTCACTTGCTGGTGGAGTTGGAGGAAGATGGCCAGAGCTCCCATGTACCGTCCTCCCCACCATCCCAACACCAGGAGGCACGTTCCCTGCTGTCAGACATCGCTCTGCTGCCTTCCCACTTCATCCTGCTACCCCCGGGCACTCTGCCGAGCCCCACGACCGACACCGTGAGGGGGGAGTCTCTCGTCCATCCCTCTCAGCCCTGGGCCGCCGCCATCACTCCAGCCCTCTGCGACTGCGCGGGCCCTGCCCTGCCCCCAGTGTTACCGTATGGACTAGAAATCCTGAATATTAGAATATAAAGTGTATAAACCACAATAGTAGTAGTAATGCTAAGGCTTGGAGACTGCAGAGTAGGCCCTGGGAAACCAACTTAGGAATGTGCTGTGCTGAGAAAACAATTAGCAGAGAATGCAGAACTGCTAGTGATAAGGTTGAGGTATAATCATAAATAAAGTACTGGTGGTGAGTAGTGGCGAGAGAGAGAGATCAAGGGGGAGAACACTATAGTCCTAGGATAAGCAACCTTGAAGGATTTATGATGTAAAATGTTATCTACAAAGTGAATGTATCTATATTGTTTAGACAAATATGTACCTCTGCACGAAAACCATTTGTAAAAAGGGTATAAAAACCCTCTGAAAAAGGGAACCAGTGGGATCCTGACTTTGGACACGAGTCCGCAGGTCCCCGGGCCCCGAATAAAGCACCGCATAAACTGACACTCTGTTGGTTTGTGTTTTACTTGGGGTTTCGGGCAGCACCAGCACCGGTAACTGAGCGCAGGGAGAGGGAGCCCGTGGCCAAAAGGGACTGGAACTGAGCTACACTGTTCTGTTTTGCTGTCAGTTTTTATAGCTGGTGTTGTTTCTGCTGTTTGCCTTGTTAGATATATTAGTAAAGGACTGTTATTCCTATCCCCATATCTTCTGCCTGAAAGCCTCTGATTTCAAACTATAATAATTGGAAGGGAGGGGTTTGCATTCTCCATCTCAGGGAAGGGATTCTTGCCTTTCCTTAGCAAATACCTGTCTTTCAAACTGAGACACATTGCATTATTACTTGGATTTTCCAAAGCTGTGTTCAGTGTATGCACTGAGCTGTTCTCTTTTGTTTTACCCATTTCAGAGACAGGCCATGAGCTTCTTCACAGCTTAACTCTGTATCTTGTGCAACTACCTCTGCAAAGGCTAAAATACAAACATACAGAGGTGTATACATGCAAAGGTGGAATCTTTTCCCTATGTTTTGTGTAAGGTCTTCCCATTTATTCAGTTCTATTATCTCACTAACACTCACTGAAAGGTGTCCTACATTTGTAGCAAAAACTAGGATTTGCAATGTCCTCTATGACTTTATCTTCCCTACAAGGATTTTAAAGCAAAATCCCTTGCCTTATTCTGTGATGACATATGAGGTAACAAAATCCAAATTTTTCACTAAAAAATTAGGAGTTTTAAGAAACAGAATAAGACATATTTAATAATTTCCAAGAAAAGATCAGGAAATGGGTTTAAAAGTCAAAAAGGCAGTATCCAAAGCAACTTTTAGTAGTTCCTTTAATGCAGAATAGAAGTTTGCCTGGGCACATGGGAGAGTGAACACCCTTTTGTTAACCTCTTTTTGTTAAGTCTTGTTAAATCTTCTTGTTAACCTCTGACTCTAATCAAAGCTTCTTTACCTACAGTGAAACATACAAACCTACTCAGGGACTTGCCCTGAAACATGATCACTTTTCCAATTAGAAAACTGATGATTTCTTCAAATTCCTGTGGGTTGGAGAAGGTAAGGACAACTTTCAGGCTGGAAAAGCTGCTATAAATCACTATTATCATCACCATGCACTGTCCAGCAAGAGCATCTCGAGCTTGGACCTCATGAGCTTTCCAGTGCAGTTCTGCTCCATTTCTCCTGCCGTGACGAGGTTCCTTCCCAGTACGCCCACTCCTTCTGGGCTCCCGCCTGCTCCAGGGAACCACGTCAAGGCGTGGCCTCTCCCCAGCACCGCTCTGGGAGCCGCAGGAGAGGCGCAGCGCTCACGCTGTAGCAGGGGCGGTCTGTCAGGGCGAGACAAAAGGCTCCGTGAGAGACCTTTCACGGTTCCGATGAGGAGATTTTATTAGGGAGATGGAACGAGATCCGGGGTCGAGGAGAGGGAACCACAAAAGGCCCCTTGACAGGGTTTGCACAGACTTAAATACGGGGAGGTGCAAGGGGCGGGTACATAACTTTGGCCAATGGCGGTGAACAAGGGCAGGTGCCGAAGGCGGGGAAAGGAATACATCAACCCAACAGGGGAACATGTGGGCGTCAACTGAGGCACAGCAACCAAGTGTCCAACAGAGTAGGGAGAACTTTCCAGAACTTGGGGCAGGGTCCGGGGAGGATTGATAGCGCTAGGGGCAGGGATTAAGGTGAGGGACAGGGAAGAATCTGGAAGGGGGGATTGGTTTAGGGCTGAAGGACAAGGGGATAGGCGGGTAAGGGCTAAGGCATTATATACATAACTTAGGAGAATGAACCAGGGACAAACCATTAACATATGAAAAAGATTAACATTAAATAACACAACACAACACTGCCTGGCTGAGAAATGTCCTATAGGAGCTTTGCAACTGTAGTAGACTTTTTTCCCCCAGTGTTTGGAAACAGTTCAAGAAATCAACTGGAAGCTGCAATTTCATGATGATTTCAGGCTGTTATACTTTGTAGCCCTTGCATAGTCAGAAATACACTCAGTGCTTTTGGTTGTGTGTGTATATTCACGTCTATATATATATGTTTATATGTATATGTATATGTATATGTATATGTATATGTATATATGTATATATATCTATATGTGTATACAGATATTCACAAGTTTTTTAAATAATCTTTTAAAAATCTGCTCTGGATATTTATCACTTGAATTGCAGCTTCTGAAATTCAGATCTGCTGCATAGGAAATAAATTTCTGAACTAATAAAAATATAATAAAAGGAAGAAATATACATCCTGGAACTGCCAAGACTGTACTCTAACACCTTTAATCTTTGGGCCAGGATAGAAATGATCCATTATTCAGGATTATGAAATTACTCTTTCTGGACCTTTGCTACCTCTTAGGTCTGTGTCATGAGTGCCTGCCCAGACCTTTGTTATGTTGTCTGTCTCCTTCCTAACCTGTAGAATAAATATGGGGTGGCTTCCCAGGCAAGGGAAGTGAAGAGTAAATAAAGATAAGATTAAGAAAGCCACATAGCTTTGTTGAAAGTGCTGGGGTTTTTATCACTTAGATTCTTCTTCATTTGCCATATATTAACTCATTTACCATAAAGAGGAATGTGACAAAACTACAGCTCAGTTTTCCCGATAAATATATAAGGAAATGAAAGGATCTGTGCACTATATTTTATTGTCAGCCTATGTGGAATGACTGGCTATTGCCCAGAAGACAATTCCTTTGGAAGTTTTTATTTTTGTCCTGAATAATTTCCCACATCAAGAAAAGAAATCAAAACTTCTGATGGCAATTACTTTACATACATATCAATATCTCCTAGTACTTTATTTAATAAATTAGAACCTTTGGACTAGTAATTCAATGTCAGTAGTTTTGAATTTCTTGTGCATTAAAACAGGAATTTCTTCTATTATTCTCTAGATATTCAAGTGAATTAATATGTCATTGTGTTTATAATTAGTAATTCTGGGTTGGTTTTGTATTTGTTTTTACAGTAACAGGGCTTACAAAGTTCATGTTTAATTCTGCTTATTTCCAAATTACTGAGTTCTTGTTCTATTTTGGAGTTAACATCTGAGTAATATCAAGTCTGTACCTCCAGTGGATTTATAAAGTATGTAGCAGAGTTTTGTTCTGACTTGGCAATACATCTCTGGATCACTCCAGTGGAAAGCCTGGTGATAAGAATGATTTTTCATTAGGCTACGTCAGACATGACAGAGTTGCTACAAAGACAATGTTTTATTGCTACCAGTTTGAATACAGAGACCAAAAAAAAGCCTTGAAATGAGCTGAATTTTGGAAGAACTTAGAGTAAATGACAATTTGAAGAGTGCTAGAGCATTATTACAGAGCTGGGAAACTGTGTTGTGTGCACGTGTATTGTATTTGAACATTGCCAAGTGTCTGCCCAAAATAATGTCTCTGTGAAGAAAACCGCTTAATAAAATTAGTGTAGCTAGTTACAAAATATCTTGCAGCCTTTTTGGTCACAAAAGGATGAATGCCTTTAAATTGAGGGAGGAGAAGGAGACACTTCTAAATTGTATTACCTGCTCATTGCAGGGGGGTTGACTAGGTCCCTTCCAACTTAAAATATTCTATGATTCTATAACGTACATTTAAAAAAAAAAATACCGAGCAGTTTAATTTAGAGACTTACTTTCAATGAATTCTCTCACCATTTTCTGACACGTGGTATAAGCAGGAACAGATGGACCTGTTAGAGAATACACATCTTTTTTCCTCTTTTTTTTCAAAATTTGGAAATTTTTTTTGTTTTTTGAAGATGGATATATTTTTGTTAATGGTTTATGTAGAGAAAGCTATATGTTTGTCCTAGGTTGCACTACAGGATGTGACCAAAAGTATATATTCTATCACCATCTGTTAAAACCAGGTGGGGCAGTGATTCTTATCTCTGTGGGAGATATCCTGTGCTGATGGGTCATCTGATAAAATCAGGTGGGACAGTCATCTTTATCTTTTCACAACCCATCCCTCCTCCAGAAAGATACCGTCTGTTAATGGGCCATTGAGTCCCACTGAATGACTGACAAAATCACATCATCCTACTGGGAGATGCTCCAGGCAGGGGGAGGAGCCAAGCCTTTCCTACCTAGAGAAAAACTGAGATTTGGAACATCAGGGCAGGCTTTTTTCCACTGGATTCCAGAGCAAAACTGGAACTCTCCACATCATCACTGGACCTCTGGAGGAAAACTGCACCCTTCTAGAGGAGCACTGCTTCAACTGAACCACATCTGTCCCTCCAGGAGGATGCAGCCACCATTTAATGGGACTGCTACCAACGCCCTGACTGACAGGGTGTCAGGTTGTATTCTGACTCTGTTAGTGTTTTTGGGTTTGTTCTTTGTAATGCTGTATTTCTATTTTAATTTTCTTAGTAAAGATCTGCTATTCCTATTCCCATATCTTTGCCTGAGAGCGCCTTAATTTCAAAATTATAATAATTTGGAGGAAGGGGGTTTACGTTCTCCATTCCAAAAAAAAGAGGCTCCTGCCTTTCTTGGCAGACACCTTTCTTTCAAACCTAGTCAATGTTTCTACTGAAAATATGTTTGAATATTGATACGGACACTGGGTATTGTGGTAGAGGAAGGAAAGTTTTAACAGGGAAGAAATGAGAATTGTTAAAAATGAGACTCAGCCTTGTACTCTCAGAGTGAAAACTTGTGTTTCACCTCTTGGTGTCACTGCAGCATTTGATATTTGCAGTTACTAGCTCATGTTACTGTTGGATTTGATTTTGCTTTTTTTTTCCCCTTTGGTTTGTTGTCGTTTCTCCTTTTTTTTGTTTGTTTGTTTGTTTGTTTTGTTTTGTTTTGTTTTTAACTGTAGTCACTGCAGCTGTTTTTTAACATGTCAGAATAAAAGATAGCAATTAAATTGTGAGCTGCTAATAGCTCTCAAATCTTCCAGTGAATTTTGTTGAGCGTTAAACCAGCAGTGTGAAGCCTCAGGCACCAAATCAGTTTGAAGTGAACATGATTCGGAGATGGATAGGAATTACTCAATTCAGGGGTTAGAAATCTGTCAAATATATTGTAGTAATTTGTGAACTTGGTGAAGTCCACAGTACTCGTCCCCCTACATGTATACCCTTTCCAATTCTTCTTAAAAAATGGGTGTCTTCTGACACTTCTAAATCAATATTCTCTCCATAATATAGACAGCATTTCACATAGGACATGTTTTCTTAAAAAAGCTATTCAGACTCTCTAAGTTTATTTCAGGAAGTGATTTTTCCTGTGCTGTCTTGCCCAATACCTCTAGGCATTAGAGCTAAATTTTCTCTGAATTGAAAAAAGAAATAAAGGAAAAGAATTTCCTGAAGAATTTTAATATGGTCATCTAGACCAAGACCATCCTGAAATAGAGGCTGATAGATGAACATGTGCTGTACCAGTGACAGAGCAAATACATTTCTTGGTGTCCTTACATAGCTAGCTGTAACAGATTCTTTAATTTGCTTCTGCTCCTTTCCCTGCGATTTTTTCTCACCTACTTTGTCTCACTGGCCTCATCTTTTTCTTGAATGTATATATTTTTGTACTGCTTCCTCAGTGGCCTCAAAAGTTAAAAGTAAGAATGAAGCCTTTAGCTGAAATGCAGGATTAATATTGCCTAGATCAGATTTTCTAACAAAGTGGTTTCTTTGCTCTTAGTTCAAGAAGACATTGTCACCCTGGGCTTTAAAGCTTTGCAGTGCTCTGGCAGACTGTCAGTGAAGTGGTTGAAAGCACTGATAGTGGAGAATTTCTGCCATCAGATACTGCATGTGAGGCTGAAGAGTGAGGCATTTAAAGCCCACTACAATGACCAGTGTTTGATGTAATGCAATTTCCAAATGAGAGGAAGGAGTCAATGTGGCACTGGCAAAGGTGCCGCGTCTGCAGAACTGGAAAACTAGATCACAAACAGAAATTATTCCTGCACATAATCTCTCAATAGAAAGAAGCAAGAATAAGAAGGACAAGAAGCACCCTTTACATGGTAAAATGCCATCTTGTTTCTCTGTAGTCAACCACATGGTTTTGATTGCTCTTCCATTACAGCCCTGCAGCAATGCAAGGTAATGTGGCTTCAGAGTGTGTAAAGATAATGCCAAAAGGGAAAATTGGTCTGTTGGGTCTTTATTCTCACCTCTGCAATCCCCTTCCCACCAAAAGTCTGTGAGGAAAATTAAAATCAGTTGAAGATTCATTATCCCCCGCGTCTGTGTAGGCAAAATACACAAACACATGGACAGAAATATAGCAAGTGCTACAGCACTCTACTGTCATGTATTGCTAAAAGTCACCCAATACTCAAAAACCTGTGATACTTACAAGAAGTTATACAAGCAATGAAGTTACAACTTGGTCATTTACAGCTTAAGAAATACATTTTCGGGGAATAAAATGGAAACATAAATTGATGTTTCGATTGAACAGAATTTTGTCCATGTTACAGAACCAAATTATCAAAGAGTATAGATTCTAATATTGCCTCCATATCAACGCATGAGAGGCAAAACTAGAGCCATTCTGATCTTGAATAGCTTTAGTCAAAATTACCTTGAAACAATCTGAATGATTTAATGTGTTGTGAAACACGTAAGTATAAAATTAGGCCCAGGTATTGTCCAACTCTCCTGCAAAGATAAATGAATGAGAGATGAATCTCATGTGCTGGGACTGAGAGATGGGACTTTAATAGTGGAAGTGGTGTAGAAGCAATTCAAGTAAACAGCTAAAACTTGAGAAAAAGAAGTCTGAGTCATTTATTGAAGGCAAAGCATCTTTTATTTTAATTTTTCTCACTTACAAATAGCCCATTGTTTGCATTTCTTGGTAGCCTGTCAAAACTGCATGGTTTCAAAACTCTCTCTAGCTGAATGTGCTGTACTTTTTTGTATCTATGAGTTCCTGTTCTAGGACTTATATCTTGTTCTGCTGTGTTCTTTGTTCCATCTCTCATTTGTTTTCCTACACTCATGAGAGTATTAGATTATGACTATGAAAAAGGGCTCAAAAGCCTTAAAGCATCTTTAACATTGGAGGAAATGTGTCACCAGGAAAAATTAACATTAGGCAGCTACAAAATCTACATAAACATGTTGGCTGGTAATGATCTTAATTATTTTGGAAATTACCTCGTCACACTGCACTTTGGGAATAGGTTTTAAAAATATCTGACTAAAATTTTTTTCTGAAATTATTTAACATAGGGGATCATTATGAATGCTACAATTGCCCTGATAGCTTGTCTGAACTCCTGGAAAATGTAATTTAAAAGCACAGGTGCACTTGTGCTCTATATATTTATACTGAACTTATCATGGTGGTGTCATTGCTAAACCACTAAAAGGAAATAATTTACTGGGGTAAATACTCTTGTCCTTTTATTTATTTATTTATTTATTTATTTATTTATTGTTATGAAATATGGCTCCCAATGAAAAAAATAAAGTCAATTAGCACTATGCAGTGCAATATTTTATTTCAGCAAATGTAATTGTCATTAAAAGATAGCAATCTTTTTTGTGGATTAAGTAAATGGAGACAGCAATTGCTTTCCTAATTCATGATTGTTTATACTGTTCATGACACACATGCAGAAATACTTTTCAGGGTTGTGATTTTTTTTTTTTTCTTTTCCCCCTTTCATATTTCATAGAAACATGAAATTTCTATGGGTAACTGTACATTTGGTACAGGTCCAAACTGTGCCAAAGATTTCATGTAGACTGAAGTGTTTCATTCTCTTAAGTCCTCTAAGTGACAGTTTTAACCCCAAACTATCAATTCATTTATTTCTGGCACACATGTACACACAGATTCTTCCTCCTCCCCTTGAAAGTGTTGTGCAGTGCCTGATCCAGCAGAAACTTTCTTGGGGGAATAAATGTGGATGAGTGTGTACATATATATATATATATATATCTATACACACACCTAAAATATGAATATATTCAATATGCATATATTCATACACAAAAAATATATCTAGGTAGCTAAACAAAATACGGGGTGTGTTTTTTTCAATCTTGAGAAAATTCAAAACCCCTGATACAGCCAACAGCATAAAGGTAATTTTCATTTCCTAAATTAGCTGTGCACCTGGAGTGATCCCATTAACAAAGCCATCATGCCTCTTAAATTAAGTAATAATTTAACTTTAATTAGGTATTCATTTAAATCAACAGGGAACCACAGCACACATGAAACTTTGGAGGCTATTTTGCTGAAAGGAGCAGATTAAAAGTTAGAAATGGAACTAAACAGACACAATTAACTGGACTTAGCAGAAGCCTCTGAGCATCTCCATTTAAAGAGGTTTTTGAAGGACCAGATTCACTTGGGATGATTCCTTGCCTTTAGCTGGCTTTCTAGCAAGTCAACAATAGCAATAATATAGAATATTATAAAGCACTGTAAGCATGGTAGGCTGTATTTAGTGATTAAATCATCATGCTGGTAACTCAGTTGAAGATCCAAGCCTAAGTACACAGAGCTTGAACTGTGGGTGTTCCTGCATGAGTTAAGGTGCTGAGTGTGCTTTTGGGACACAGGTGGGATGTCACCTCATCCACACAGCCATGCATCTCTGGAGAGATAGGAGACAGGGATTGGGCCACTTTCTTTTTGGAGTTCAGAGAAACAAACCCACTATTTTCACATTGTAGCTGTCTCAAAATCTCATTGGAATGTCTGGGAAAGGGCATCAGGACAGCCTTTCCCTGTAGCAGAGGATAGGCACTGCCAGGCGTGTGAGGCTTTGAGGATTGGGGAAAATATTTACAAAATTGTAAGGTGGGAGGCTTGGCTGCCTCGTGCCTGATCTCCCAGCACACAGAGCAGGGTGCACAGACATAATTTAGGACGAGGAACCTCTTCCAAGACTGTATGGCAGCCAGGCAGACTTTGTGAGTTATGTAGGAAATGGAAAGAAGTCCCAGCCCCTCGTTTCTGTGGAAGAAAACTATAGTTGAACTATAAACACCTTGAATATTCTGGCTGATGAAAACCTCTTGTCTTGGTTTAATTTAATTTCCCCAAAAAAGTCTTGGTTTAATTTTGTTTTCCTGGCCAACGCACCAAATAATGTCATGGTTTTGATTTGCCAATTTAAAGATATTCATTTTCTGTTGTGAGACAGAACCAGGAGCAGAAGCAAGGCAAGCCTAAAACTTAAAAGAGTATAAAAAGAAATTTATTAACTACAGAAAGGAGGAAAAAAACCCAAATTCAGAATAAGATTTTTCAGACTACTCCTTTCTTCCCTCTCCCAACCTTCGTAACAGCAAAACAAACATACAAAAAACTACTTCAGTCAGTTCCCAACTTAAATAATCTTTTTTTTTCAGTTCATTTCGGAGAGAGAAGTTTCCTCTTGTTAGGCTATAGGGATTTCTCCACAAGAAGGAAGAAAACAGTCGTCTTGTAGTTTCATTTTCACGATTTGCATCCACCTGGGAAAAAACTTGCAAAGTCGTGAAGCTCCTCCCATCCTCACAGCTTTCCCAAAGCTGCGACTATGGGCCATGTTAAACTCGTGGGGTATTACTTTTAAGACTGATCTATTCCAAAGCAAAAGTTCTCTTCATCTCTTGTTTCTCTCTTCATGCTTCATCCTCAGAAAACCGAGATCCCCTTCTTTCCTCGGGGCAACAGATTCTCAACATAGGTGCTTTTTGGTCAAATGATCCACCAAATGGAACATCTCCGACCCCCCATGTCTTTTTTTCTCCATGATTTATAGGAATTTTCAGTGTGATATCAGTCCACCCCTACAACTTCGCAAAAGGATTTTTCAGCCAACTTTCACAGCATCTTCTCATTCTCCTTCCATCTCAAAAACTTAGCTCTTGCTTCACTGACTTTGAAGAATCTCTTTTTTCCCCTCATATTCAAAGGAAGGCCGGAGGTTTTGCAAATCTTATCTGAGCACTAAAGAGTTAAAGTTTAACACAACTCCAAGAGTTGGGCCAGGCCCAGGCCGTGCTGGGTGAGGGTGGCTGAGGTGTCAATGAGCCTTTTGGGGCTGGGCTGCAGCCCCACCGTGCCCATGGCCGCCCCTGCTCCCAGACAGGCCCGGCTGCCTCCCCCAGGCCGTGCGGGGGCTGGGCAGGCCCGGCCCTTCAGAAACTGCTCCGAGCCAGCAGCAGGAGCCGGGCCCCCCTCAGAGCCGCGGGCCCGTGGAGGAGGAAGCCGGGCTAAGGATTTATCAATGAGCTTTTCCTCCCCCCGGCCATCGGGGCCCCTGGTTTGCAAACGGGGCCCAGCGGCCTCCTGGGACCCCAGCATGGGAGGGAGCTCGGGTCCGTGTTACCTGCTCAGCCACCAGAAATATAAGAGAGCTTTTTCTCGGGTTACCTCCTTTAAAATGTGTGTGCACGGAGCGAACTAACTTCTCCCATTGTATTTTCAGGCTGTCAATAACCAAGTCAGCCTCCAACTGGTCCCATCAGACTCAGAGGAGGCTTTTCTCATAGAGAAAAACCTATGAGTCTGTCCTTCCTCAGGCGAAACTAGCACACCTCTCTTTTACTTTGCAGACTAAAGTTTAAGATTACAAAAGGGGAGGAGTAACTTTTCAAAGTGAAGCAAACTATATTTAAGTGATAGGGGACATGTCGTTTAAGAGACTTGTGGAAGATTTCAAAATCAAGTTTAGTAAATACGTATTTCTTGCTGTCAGTGTATAACAGCTCTGAGACAAAAAAAATCATGAGGCTGCACATCCAAGAAGAGGAAATGTGTTTTAACACTAATGCTAGGGAAAGAGACATAAGGAAAAAATGATTTTGCATATACCATACTCAATCTTCCCTTTCAGCTCACAGCCCAGATGAAGACAGCATTTTCAGTAATGAAACAAACAAAACCCTCAGGTCTGTGTTCAGAAAAGCTCTAGAGGTGCTCAGGAGCAGGGAAACCCTTTCTCCTCTCACAGCCCAGCACTGTAACTGCTGCCAAGGGATGTGTAGCCCAGTCAGAGCTGCCCAGGCAATAGAGGCCCCCTCCAGGCCCTTCATCTGGAGGCTGATGTGCTCTAGGAAGTGTTGGCAGAGCTGCCATTGGGACATAAATCTGAGGCTTGCCTTTCCAACAAAAGGGTTCAGTTTCAGCAAAATGTTTGATGTCCCCTTCTTTTGGAGAAGAACTGTAATTTCATGTATTTTGCCTCACCTTGGCAATCATAGTTGCCATCTGCAGGACTCATGAAAGGAAAAAGTAAGAGAGAGAGAAGAAGACAGAGAAGAAAAGAAACGAGATAAAAAGTATTTTTTAATATTTACTGAATCTGGGTTCTTCTTCTATTCAACAGATTTTTTCCAAGTGCTGCACCGGCTCTTGTAGCCATACTGCCAATAGTTTTGTGTTTTCTGAGAGTGGCTGCTCTCTGTTGCCTAGAGGCGGAAAAGAAAAAGAAAAAAGAAGAACAAAAAAGCCTATGCACTTTTCAGAAAAAAGACTTCCAAGCTTTTTAAGTGCAATGACAACAGTGGGTGAAACATATGGCATATCCTCAGAGATGAGTGGAAATGTAGCAGAGCAGACAATACTAAATTAGATATGAGAGCTTCAGACATTATCAGAAAATTAAGAGTGGATTTTTTTTTTTCACTTTGAACCAGATGAAATGCATTTGTGTATCCATCTGTGTAATCTTATATTGTTTTCCAGCCAATCTGGTCAGAATTTGTGTCTGGGCTATGTTACAGGAAGTCATGGTTATTCACTTTGCCTAGACCTCATCAGGACTTCTGATATGTGATATTATCCATAACAGAGTCAAGTTTTCAATTTTTTTTTCCTGATGTCCCAGAGAGTTGCAACAAATGTAGAATTTGCAGAAACCTAAATATAAATGATTCAACCTTTGTCAACCTAACAATCTAAATCAAAAAAATTCTGTGGCCTAACAATATGTTTTTCAAAGAGATATTTTCAATTTTCAGTTGATGCCACTTGTCTTTCAGTGAAATCCTTTTTCTAACGTGCTCTGAATGAGGGAGAAGGGACTTCATAGCTGATGTTGATGCTCCTGCTTTCACTGATATTTCACCAGCCATTGGCTGACTGAAATTACCTGTATTAGCCAGGGCCTTCAGTGCAGCTTCATATTGATGGCAAACATGAGTCATAATTTCATTGACTTTCTCATGGAAACATTAGCTAAATGAAAATAAATTTCCAATGGAACATTTTTAAGTGAAAATAATTTGAATAGCTGAAAAGCTGGAGCTGACATTTGGTTTAATTTAAAAAGAATTTAAAAGAAATCCTCCAGAGTACTTCACTTTAAACTTTCCTAAAATGAGCTGTTCGTTATTTCTTGATTTACACTTGGGCTTTACAAACACTTTACCCTTCATTAACAAAGCAAAAAACCAAAACCCCCTACAATTACTCCAAAGCCAACAGTTTTAACAGTTCCTCTGCTAATTAGGCAGTAATTCAGTTGTGTTTACACAATTTGCTAAGGTCAGTCAACCACTGTGGGAGATCTAGTGCAGTGTACAGGACAAATAATGAAGACAGAAAAAAATGTCTTAAATTACCTGAAGATTTAAAGGGGTTTCATCCACAGTGCTCAGAAATTCACTGATGGTAATAAAATAGCAAAAAATTTTATTCATAGAAATTTAGGCACAACTCAGTTCCAGTTTAAAAAATAGTTTACTATCTGCAACCAGAAATCAGATTTTTTTTTGTGATAGGTTGACTTGGGAGGAAGAAACTCAGAAGTTCTTCCTGGGGGAGTTTCCTTTGTGGGGGGTTTTTGGAATACTTGTAACAGCCAATCAGAAAAAGTCGGTTCGCTCCGTGCACACACATTTTAAAAAAAGGTAATCCCGGAAGACGCTCTCTTTGTCTTTCCGGCGGCTGAACAGGTAACACCAAGCTGAGCCGCTTTCCCTCTCCCCCCATGCGGGGGAGGGGGGGAACGGCTCGGAGGCCGCTTGGGCCCCGTTTGCCAACGAGGGGGACCCGATGGCTGAAGGGAAAAAAAGTTGTGTAATAAAAGCTTCACAAATTCTTCCTCCACCAACTTGTGGCTCTGGCGTGGGGGGGATGCTGGCTCTTTATGCTGCTGGCCGGGCTGGGCCTGCCCGGGTGGCCATGAGGGTGCGGGGCCGCAGCCCAGCCCCCAGGGCTGGTGGCCACCGCCCCCCCAGCACGGCCGAGCCTGGCCCAACTTTTGTAGTTAAGTTAAACTTTAACTCTTTAGTGTTAGATAAGATTGCAAAGCCTTCCCTTTAAATATGAAAAGGAATAAGAAAAGTTCTGAAGTCAGTAATGCAAGAGCTAAGTATTTTAAGATGGAAGGAGAGTGAGAAAATGCTGAAATGGCTGAAAATCTTTTTAGAAAATTGTAGGAATAAACTAATGTACTGAATATTCCTTTAAACCATGGAAAAAAACATGGGGGGATGGAAATGTTCTTTCTTAAGAAATAATTTGATTAAAGAACACCTGTGTTGGGAATTTGAATTTTCTGCCCTGAGAAAAGAAGGGAATTGCAGTTTTTTTCTGAAAATGAAGCCTGAGCAGAAAGAAAAAAGACAGATAAAAATCGTTACTGTTGGACATTTCAATTCTTAAAAGTAATACCCCATGGAATAAACGTGACCCACATCTACAACTTTGGAACGGCTGTAGATTAGGAAGAGGTCACGGTTGCAAATTTCCCGGGCGGATGCAAATCGTGAGAGGTAAAACTACAAGAGAACTTTTTTCTTCTTGTGGAACACATCTCCTACAACTTCAACAAGAAGAAACTTCTCTCTCCAAAAGTACACAGAAAAAAACTAAACTAGGCACTGACTGAAGTATTTGTTGTATGTTTATTTTGTTGTTGTGAAAACTAGGAGAGGGAGGGACGAAGTGATGTGAAAAATCTTATTCTGAAATTTTTTTTTTTCCCTGTTTTATTTGTGTAGTTAATAAATTTTCTTCTATACCCTTTTAAAATTTTAAACCTGCCTTACTCTTTAACTCCTGGTTCTGTCTCACAACAAAAAGAAATAAGTTTATTTAAATTGGCAACTCAAACCCTAGACATTAATTTAATGCGTTGGCCGGAAAAATCAAAATTAAACCATACCTGTCTTTTCAAACAAAGACAGCATGATACAATTTTTAAGCAAGGATTACAACAGTAGCTAAAAACTAGTCATCAACCTGTTCTTGAGGCATTTTTTTTTTGACATATGAAATGATTCAGAGAAAACCTCCTTGATGCCAGTAAGGTTTGTATGGGTACATTTTCAATTATAGTCAAATCTCTCTTTGCATCTTTTCAACATTTTATTTTATTGCACCACATAACCTGAAAAATCCCATTATGCACTGCATTAATTTTGACAAGTTTGGTTTTTCATAATTATTATGGATGTCTTGTTGTCATGACCTTGCTCTTTATCTAAGCAAAATGCTGGAAAGAGATTGTTGCCCAGAAGACAACACAGCTGCCTGATTGAGAGGAATCCAGACTTTGCAGTCTGATGAAATCCTTTAATTAAGAGGAGTGAAATCCATACATTATTCCCTAACATAGCTGATTTAGCATGCTTAAACAGAGTGAAATTTAACTCTGAACTCTTTTATCTATTAATTAATACACACCAATCCTCTTTATTTCCTTCAGCTTGGTGAGAGCATTTGTGGTTAATCACTGCAATTGTCATGATTCCAAATCCCATGACATTTCGAGCACAAGAGCTCAGTGATCTAGAAATTCCAATATTATTTTCTTACCAAATTACATGATCTCTACAGCCAAGCATAACTGAGCATGAAGGGTCAAGGCTGCTTTTTATTTAGGAAAGCAGAGACCTGCGAGGACCAAGTACGGACATGCGTTCTCTGAGGACAAGCAAACAGTGCTGAGCAAGGAGCAGGGAAATAAAGGAAAGAGGGACTCTAAGTTGTTGAACTGGGCTGCAGCACTGCAGAATGCAGAAGTTTCTTTTATCTGTGATAAATCTCAGACTGTTTCGCAGCTTCTGAATTCCTAGGCTAAAGTGCTACTTCTGCAGGAACTTCTGCTGATGATTTTGGGTTAGACTGTCAAGTTAAGGACTGATTCAGAGGACCTGTCTAACAAGACCAACACATTTTTATAAACAATGTCCACTTTCCATAACAATTGCTGTATGCTTTTGTTTCCTATTCCTACAGTAGCGTTCTGGAAAAATAAAAAAGCAAATCATATTCTTTTCTGAGCCTTACTTCACTATATATTATTTATTTATGTCCTGAATACACCTGAGCAGTTTACGACAAGAAGCCAAAGAGGCTATTATTAACCTCATCACCAATTTTTAAGAAAGGAGATCTGAATTGCAATCGCACAATCATAGGCCATAACAAAAGATAGCCATTCCCATCAACCCCAAATTTAGTTGTTTGCAGCACTTTTTTTAAAGTACACAGCTAAGTGATGCTATTTCTTTAAATCCTC
>CM072919.1:11336998-11735640 GCA_037013685.1 Acridotheres tristis
CAAAACCATTTTATTTAGTACTGTATGTACAATGGTAGCATGGATGGATTACCATAACCATGTCTATGGCCAAGAAGCAATGGAGATATACAACAAATCACGTGAATTCACCATTCCAAAGGGCTCACCATTCCAAAGGCCAGTAGGATAAGAGGGAACTTTTTAGAGAGGAAGGATGCGTGTGAGGTGGCAGGTTTGTAAAATCATGGGATATTTCATTCACCAGCCAGTCAGCAAAATGTTGTTAATTATACTGAGCAATACTTTAATTTGCATTTCACAGCACTGTATCCCTTTTGCATATTCAAATGAGTGTAAATAATCTGGACATGATGCACAGATGACTTTTGAAAAATTGGTGTGATTGCAGTAACAGTTCAGTGCAAGCCAGGGCACTGAATATTGCCTGGCTGTGTTTGATGCTGGGCAGCAGTCAGCAGTAGCACCTTCAGGATGAATGCCAAGGTGATCTGTCCCTTCTGTAGTCTGCCAGTATAAAAATTGCCTTGCTGAAAGGAAACACTTTAAATGGTGGCATGAGCTCTTAAAAGAGCCTGAGGAAAAACCTAGCAAGATTCACGTACAGAAGACAGGTAGGACTGTGTCATGTGAAAAGGGGAGATTTCCTTGACCCTTGGCATTGGATTTGTCTGTCAGCACCCCAGGAAAGCTTTTGTGCCCCACCAGTCTGTCAGTGTCCCATCACAGGGACCCTTCCCTGATCAGCCCTGCTGCATTGGAGGGGTTTTGATTGTCCCTTTTTCAGGGACACACCCCAACAGCACGAGGGAGACCCTTCCGTGGGTGTCCCCACCTCACTTGATCTGTTCCCCACACTGGCACTGCCACCGCTGGGAAGGATCCCACAGACAGTGCATGGAACAAGAACTCTGTTCATGTAAAACTGGGACAGCTTAAGGCTTGAGGGGCATCACTGACAGTATGACTGCAAAAACATGCTCAAAGCAATGCACAAACAAACTCTAAACCTCAATAAAGGTGTTCAGCACACAGAGTTCTCACCCAGCAGGTGTCCCTACAGGGAAGAAGGCAGGTTCAGCCTATTGACTGATCCCAGCAGTTACAATGCAATCTTCCCTAACTTTTCCCCATTCTTGATTTATTTTTATACTATATATTCATATTTAAGTGGAGTTTGAGTGGCACAGGTCATACATAGCCTTGTTACTGATGGTGCAAATTTCTCTCACCTGGCTCTCAGACACAGTCAATGGATCACAGAGCAGGTGCCCAGTGAGGGGTGGTCAGACCTTGGGGCAGGTAAGGCTGGCATGGAGGGGTGTGTTAATGTCACAGTCAGGTTCTAATGAACCCAGTGCATCCAAGGAGAGTGATCCCAGCCCAGCTGCTGCCTCAGCAGCAGGACATCTCCTTCTCTCTGCCCTGGCTGCCAGGTGCTGTTTATCAGCTGCAGAGAGCCATCGAATTCCTCTCCCTGCGAGGATTCCAGCAGAGCCCAGCCACCCACCCTCCGATCTGTCCCCCTTGGTGGGTGCTGTGGAAGCAGATTTTGGGTGTGGCAATCATTGTGGGTCTCAAGCATTCCAGCCACATTCCATCCAGGGACAGCAGTTGCATTTTACCCTGTAACTTCTGTACTGTGTGAATATAACTTCTCACTTTCCTCTGATTTTACCCTCTGCCATCTGTCAAAGCTCTCACCACTGGCCCAAATCTTTACTCATCTAAATTGATGATAAAAACTCCTTTTAGCTTGGAGAAGGATCTGCAGGCTGAGGCAGTGGAGTGTATTTATGCTGTGCTTTCTTTGCAGCCGTGCTGAGAGCTGGAAGTGCCAGGAAGGGGAACTGTCCAGTTTCACTGTGGTTTATCAATCTGCCTTCCCTCCAGTGGGACCTGTCCTCATGTTGCCAGTTGAGGGGCACATCCAGGTGAGCATCCTGACTGTGAGCAGGGAAAGGGAGTTCTAGCCCCAGTTCATTGGAAGAAATGGGATCTGGGTAACTGTGGGGCAGAGTAGAGGCTGATGTAGCAGAAGGAGGCTATCAGAGACAGGGGGCTTTAGAGAGAGGGAGGTGAAGAAGGAAGGGGCTGAATGCCCTTCCATCAGTTTTCATTGCTGTTTCAGTCTTGCCATTCCTCTTAACACTGTTTTGCCTTCTTATACCTGTAATTTAATTTAATTTTATTTTATTTTATTTTCCCCTGTACTACTTGTGGGAATAAAAGCAGTTAAGTATAAATTACTACAGTTTTTATTTTCTAGCAGTTGAAGCACTGAGGAGCAACATGCAGGGACCAACTGGGCTGTAAAGTAGCACAGCACAAGTCTCTGCTCATGACAATTTGCAGTATAAATAGGCAGAGCTGGTGCTTCAGGATGGGGCTTGTAGAACCACAGAGACCTAAATTATCCTTCCCCAAATTAGAAAAACTCCCACATTGCAAAACTGGAATCATTAGCATCACCTAGTCCAGTTGGATAATGGGCAGTACACAGTGCAGCACTTCCCAGTGAAGAAAAAACCCTGCATTTCTGTGGATAATACGTTTTAACACTTACTAGCTTTCTTGCATAGAGTCAGAGCTTTTCTTTAATTCTAAATGTTCTCCATTTCAGTTTTCAGCTCCTGAGTGCTGATGTGCATTTTTCTGCTCACATAGGAAGTCAGTGTTTGCAGATGGGACTTTGCCATGGGACACAGTGATCCATTTATCATTCCTGGAGATGAATGGAGGTTCTATCTACAGTGCAATCTGGAGAGCAATGTTAAGTTATTTAAAAATTAGAGTCTTGCCCTGTTTCGGGTCTGACCCTGACACTTACCTTAGGAACATCAAAAGACAGACAAAAAGCTCACAAATCAAATTCCTTGCCATATTCTTAAAACCAAAATTACCTATGGTGACATCAGTGTAGGCTTACACCAATCCTGAGATTATGAGCACCTGTCCTGCCCCACAGGACATCACTGAGAATTTTGTGCTCTTGATTTGGAAGGTGTCCTCCAGATACCTTCTGACTGCTTTGTTTCCGTTGTTCCTTTTAGTTCAGAGTAGGACTTTAAAAACCAATGTACTTAAAATGTTAGTTTCATGATTAAATCTTGCCTTTATCCATAATACACCATTGGGCAGTTTACTATCTTGTTGGCATAGACTGGTCAGGTAGAAAAAGGCTTGCAGCTAAGACTTGCCTCACTTGCCTCACATATTTCTTCTTGAACTCTGTGAAGTCCAAATCATACTTTAACTGTAAAATGGCAACTTCCAGCCACATCAAAGGCCACCCTTTAAGGGCTGAACCCCCATTCTGGTAAAGTCAATGAATCCTGCATTATGTGATAATTACAGTCTTCACCTTGTTTGTAGATAGACAGATAGAAGTTAGATATTCCACCCAAGACAGCAATTTAAAATGCCTTTATGGTAATCAGAGAGAATCACGCCTCTGCAAAAGCAATCTCATACTAACAGAGAGCAGGAAGAATTGGACTCTGGAAGAACCTCTCTGTCCTCTGATTCAGGGAGCTTACAGAAAACCATGGAGAATATTGTGTGGTGCTATTGAAAGGCAGACATCCAGCACAGAGGGTGTACAGAGAGAAAGTAATTTTTAACTGATGTGATCTCATTCTAAGACAGTCACCCACCCAGTGGATGGAGGGAAAGTGGTGGATATAATTTTCTATACTTAATGAGGTTTTTGATACTGTGTCTCACAGCATCCTTCTGGACAAGTAGCTGAGATGTAGGATGAGTAAGTTCATGGTGTTCTAAGTGAAGAACCAGCTGGATTTAGATTTGTAGTGAATGGGGCTATGCCTGGCTGGTGACAGGCCACCAGTGATGTGACCACATGGCTCAGCCCTAGGTCTGGCTCTGTTTGATATTTTCACTAGTGATCAGCATGCCAGTGTTGAATGCCCCATTCCAAGGCTGCTGTTTATCACAAGCTGGGAGGTGCTGTGACTCTCTTGAGGGACAAGAGGCCTTGCAGACATATCACTGGGAACCACGGGGAACAAAATGGGTTTGGAGGAGAGCAGCACAGCTGGGGACAGGGAATGCCTGTCTTCAGAGGGGCAGCTGAGCTCTCTGCATTGTCTGGTTGGGAGAAAAAGAGCCTGAGGGGCCCCTGCTCTCTGCATCTTCCTAAGGAGGGGCTGTGGAGAGGGAGGTGCTAATCTCATCTCCTACAATCATAGAGCAGTCTGGGTTGGAAGGGACCTTCAAAGGTTTCCTTGAAGGGATCCAGTCTTGGGATCCAGTGACAGGGCAAGAGTGAGTGATTCAAAGCTGCACCAGGAGAGGTCCAGATTTTAGACAAGGAAGCATTTCTTTAGGGAGAGAGTGGCCAAATACTGCAGCACGTTTCCTCAAGTGGTGGTCAAGGCCCCAAAACTATCACTCTTTCAGAGGCATTTGGACATTGTCCTTAATAACCTGTTCTCACTTCTGTTCAGCCTTGAAGGAGTCAGGCAGTTGCATCAGATGGTCTTTGTAGGTGCATTTTAAATTTAAAGGTCTTAATCTATTCTGTTGTACTGAGTGAAGTGCTTTCAGTGTTAGAAAACTTATCTTAGGGACACCCAATGCCAGTGATGGTGTTGTCTGTGCAATGCAGATTCAATATCAGGGATGACAGCCATACTCTGGATTTTTGACTGACAAAGAATTCGTGAATTTAGACATTAGAATTAGTGGGATTAGGAGAAAGAGTAGAGGAAGAACTAGAAAAGTGAAGTAGGAGCTGTTGTAGATTAACAGTAAAAATGCTGTTATCATCAGTCACTTTGGACAAGTTGCACCTGGAAACAATGGAAATCCTCCATGAAAATCTCTCTGATAACTTTGTCATTATGACTATTAGCAAATGCTTCCTCATGGTATACCTAAAACCCGTCTGCTGAAGTTTATGTCCTGCCCTTTTCACCACAGAAATGGCAAAGAAATCCCTCTCTTCCTTTTAGCTACCCTTCACATATTTGCAAGTAATTTTGTTGGCAGTGTTCCTGCTTCTAGGATCCCTAAGCTGTTTGAATAAACCAGGCCCTTTCAACATAAAGGGTCTAGAGAGAAAAAGAAAAATCTTCTCTGCTTGAGTAAAACTGATGACTCTCATTGTTTCAAGTGGATCTATTTCCTGTTGACTTTGTGGAAGATGTGGTCCCTGGGTAAGGCAGGTAGAGATGAAACATGGAAGATGTCTTGAATTTTCTGAGATCCTACTGATTAGGGCATAGATCCTAGAGTCACTTAAATCAACAAGGAAATATCTACATTTAACTGAATAAAGCAATGAGAAACATGAGCTGAACTTTTAGATTTTTGTTTTAGAGGGCTTCCAGAGGCCTTGCTGAGAAAATCTGTCTGCTCATTTTTCATTTTTCCTGTGTTTTCCCGTTAGAGACAGAATTTAGAACCAAAAATTCTTTGCCTTGATATCTGTGCCAGCTGAGGGTCCAGCGTTTAATTCTTTGTCTGTGTTTCCTTCATTCTTGTGCATTTTAAGAAACTTCCTTTCCCCTGTCCCAGCTGCAGGCCACTGCACAGACACACCCACCCTGCCTTGCTCTGGACAGTTTGATACCTAGAGCATTTAATCCAATTTATGATTCTTTCCCTTCTCTCTAATGGACTGAAAATGGTAAATGTTCTGACTTAATTATGTTGTTTAATATTTCATATTCTGTGCTCAGAGAAATCTATTCTTACATGTGATTTTTCAGCTTTTCTAGCTCATCCCCTGTGCACAAGTCACTTTAATCCTAGGATCAGCACTAATACACAGATACAGATGAAGAAAGGAAAGGTTTTATCAACCATTTTTATAAATGCAAACATCTAGAATAATTTTTCAGAACTCTTGCCAGAAAGACAGGAAATTAAGAGAAGCTGGTTCCTTTAGTCTGGATTTGCATCTGTGTAAAGGAGAAAAATTTACCTCTAGATGTCAAAAGGAGAACAAGGAAACACTTTTCGTGTGGCATTAAAAAAGACGAATTGAGGTAAAGCAACTGAGGTAAACCAATTGAGGCAAAGCTGTAGGAGGAAAATAGCAGTTGATGTGGCAGCATTTTTATAAATACTTCCCTTAGCTGGAGTCTGCTGAACCTTGCAAACATGGGATCTTGTTCTGTCAGCAGTAAATGTCCCACCATCACAGACCGTAGCACTTCACAGGAATGTGAGACAGCTCTAGCACTTCTTGCATATGAAATCCCAGCAGTAAAAATCTTTTCAATAAAATGATAAATCCATAGCAAACTGAGGCAGAGAACATTCCCCTTTAACGCAATTCCATTTTGGAAGGCTGCGGGAGCTAGAGAACATTTTGACTTTTCTGAGAAATGCAGCATGTGTATCCATGGCAGAATATCTGACTGGACAAAGTGGGATTTTGTCCAGTGTCAAAATGATGTACCCAGCTTGCCACTTTGACTCCCATGGAAACGAAGGTTTTTCCATGTGAGTCTGTCCTGGAGTTATTTGTCACAGTGAGCTTCAAACAGCTGTAATGAATGTGCACCTTGAGATGACCTGGAATATCTAAACTTTCTGCACTTCCTTCCTCTCTTCTGTGACTTCATGGGTTTTGTTGACTGGTCAGATACAGGGAAGTCAGCAATGTTATTATGCTGCAAAATCTGATGTTTTCAGTTATTTCAGCCTTTAAGGGACCATCATCTGAGCAGAAGCTGACTGTACCTCACACCTCTGTCCCTGAAAAGTCTCAACATTCTCTCTAGGGTGGTAAAGCTTGCAAAAGATGCAATTTTTTAACAGATGGTAAGGTATGGACAGCATAGACTTCATCCATCACCACTCCTAGAGTCACCCCTACTCTGCAGAACGTTTTACTTGTTTTTTGGAGCAGCCTGTTGTCTGAGGGGTGGGAGGAGTGTTAGAAAAAGCTGCCAAGCTGTCCTTCACTAAAGAGAGGTTTGACGAGGAAGGTTGAGGACAGCTGGTGTTTCCAGCTCCGCCAGGAGTTATGGGAGCATCTCTACACAACTTGAGACTGAATACCTCTTTTTTATCAGTAATTTCTCCATTTATCAAGCTCAAGTATCAAGAGATACTTTATTGAGCATGGTGTAAATAAAAATAAGAAGGACTGCCAAATGACACTACACCAAAAGAATTATAATGTCCTTCAGTTTTATAATTATCATTTATTAGCTGGAAAGGTTCCACACCATTCCCCAACTCATGTCTGACATATCTTCCATCAACTTCTACCTGTCACAATCATTTAGACATAATGGCCCAACAGAACAGAGTATTTTATAGAGTTTATTTTTTCTTTCTTTCTATCTTTTTTTTTGTCCTTAACCTTCAGAAATAAATCCTTTCTTCCTTCCTTCCTTTCTTTCTTTCTTCCTTCCTTCCTTCCTTCCTTCCTTCCTTCCTTCCTTCCTTCCTTCCTTCCTTCCTTCCTTCCTTCCTTCCTTCCTTCCTTCCTTCCTTCCTTCCTTCCTTCCTTCCTTCCTTCCTTCCTTTCCTTCCTTCCTTCCTTCCTTCCTTCCTTCCTTCCTTCCTTCCTTCCTTCCTTCCTTCCTTCCTTCCTTCCTTCCTTCCTTCCTTCCTTTCTTCTTCCTTCTCTTTCTTTCCTTCCTTTCTTTCTTTCTTTCTTTCTTTCTTTCTCTTCCTTCCTTCCTTTCTTTCTTTCTTTCTTTCTTTCTTTCTTTCTTTCTTTCTTTCTTTCTTTCTTTCTTTCTTTCTTTCTTTCTTTCTTTCTTTCTTTCTTTCTTTCTTTCTTTCTTTCTTTCTTTCTTTCTTTCTTTCTTTCTTTCTTTCTTTCTTTCTTTCTTTCTTTCTTTCTTTCTTTCTTTCTTTCTTTCTTTCTTTCTTGTCTTTCTTTCTTTCTTGTCTTTCTGTCTTTCTGTCTTTTGTAATTTCTGGCATGTAGGTTAAAATGCAAACAGACAGCCATGAACCATAGAGGAGGAGAAGCAAATCCTTAACAAAAGATCCAGACAAAAATTTCTGTCCTTTCTTCCTAAGCACCCAAAGTGTTGCCAGAGAGAGGGGGGATCTTTGGTGGTTTAATAGCTGCATATGTCTGTCACAGGAATCAGCCTAAAAGTCTCATTTTACTTTGGCTTTACTCTGTGGCAGAAAGGGAATGGCAAAACCAGAGAGAACTTCAGGGGCCCAGCTCAGCCTGGTACCTCAGGTTTGTGGATTCAAGTGTGTCGGCACTTTTATTGGTTTCAGTGGATTTATTCACATGCTGTGCACTGCATATGTCCATAAAAAAATGCCCTGAGGAGATGGAGCCACTATCTGCAGGTTATCAGGCTGAGATTTATAAAACTGCAAAACAACACACAAATCTGAGCACTACTCTGGATTGCAAGATTGCTAGACGAATATGTCTCAGAAAACCAAGTTTAAGCAGAGAATGCAGGGCAGGATGCACAGAGACAAACCTCTGTCCTGTAGCAGTGGCCACATGTTTTAAACCTTCTCTGATCTCTGGATTCCGTTACAATTTAGAAATTAATAACAGAATTTGAATCTGGCCATTCTGTTTGACTTTTTTATCAGACTGAAAAAATTAGAGTTGTCTACTCTCTCTTCTTTACCCTGTGGTTGTGATGAAAGGAAAGAATATTGTTGGGGCTTGGGTCTCTCAGTGGAATTTTCCCCATTGCAATGTTGAGAGGTTTGCGGGCACAGGTGGCTGGTGATGGGGGCGGTGGGGGGAAAGAGGAGGAACACGCCGAGATCAAGGGGGCAGCTGCGCTCTCTCGCTTGTCTGGCTCGGAGAAGGACGGTCGCTAGAAACTCCACTCTGCCATCTCATCGCGAGGGAGCTGCCTTCCTTGGCTGTGGGATCCCGCAACCTCCCTGCTCGGACGCTCTCTCTCTCTCTCTCCTGCATCTCCTGCCGACTTCAGACATCCTTTCGGATCATCGGGATCCGTGAGCAGCGTCTCCCCTGCGCCCTTCCCATCTGGGACACAGGCGCCATTCACCGCAGCGCCCTCCAGCCCCGTGGGATCACCGCATCTCCTCCCTGCTCAGCGAGAGCTGGCAGGCAGCGCCAGAACGGAGACTGCACCGCACAGGAAAGGTGTCCACAGCCGGGAGAACTGTTCACTGGGTTTGCTGCTCTGCTACTGCTGATCTCGCAGTTATTGTTGTTGTGTTTTGTTTCCCTTGTTACATATATATATATATCAGTAAAGAACTGCTATTCCTACCCCCCATATCTTCACCTGAGATCCCCTTAATTTCAAAATCGTAGTAAAGTGAAGGGAAGGGAGTTTATACTCCCCTTTTCAAAAAGAGGCCCCTGTATCTTTTAGCAAATACCTCTCTTTCAAACAAAGACAAATATTCACATTATTTGCATTTGAAAAGATGCAAGAAATTGGCAAAGAATTGGAGTTATTCTGTCTCACAAAAGATAGGATAAGGGTCATCATCAAGTCCACACAGAGAATATCTGTGCTCATTAACAGATTTTCCAATGCAGTTATTAGTACTGTTCAGTGTTCTTGGTTCTTCCTTTAAAGAAAGCAGGTTGTTGAAAGATCTGGAGTGAATATTTAAACATTAGAACTTTACCATTTAAACATTAGAACTATACAGGATTCCCAGAAACCCAGTGGTGAGAGTGATAACTTTGCATTAATGCTGATTAACAGCTGAATTTTTCACAAAGGCATATCGAGGAAACTCTAAGATAGAATTAATTAAAATGGAAATTGCAGACACAACTAAATTACAAAAGACAATGAACTAGAAACTCAGCTGGTACAAATCACTACAGAATCATTGAATTCAAAACCTAGCTCAGTGCTTGCTGGAGGACATCCATGACCTGATTCCAAAGTGTCTCACACAATTTGTGCTGTGCCATTTTAATGGTGCCAGTGAAAATTATGGTCTTCCTGTAATCAACTTATTAATGACTACACAACATAATTACCACATTGGGTGCAAATCATAGGGTTGGGTTTTTTCCCTTTTCATTGCATAGTTTCTCTTTAGCTCAGATATCAACAAAAATTTTTAAAAGGATATATTGTTTTGTAGAAGGTACATTTTAAATGCTGGGTTTATTATTACTTTTGAATAATATGAACCTTATCTCCCTGCTCAGAACAAGAATATTCATTCCAAAATAGTGATATGGGGTCATGTTGGTCTGTTGTGACCAACACAGTGAAAGCTGAAATGACACTTTCAAGAGGTGAGTCCAAGCTGAGGGCAGGCAAATATGTCAAATGTTTAGGTCGTGCTCTTTTCCTTCAAATAAACACGGATTCTTCTCTTGTCCCAACGAGGTGGGTCCCTCAAGTTATGACATATTAATTCTCTAATTTCACTTCTCAAAAATCTGTGAAGAGAAATGTAAATATTTTTTAGTTGTCAAAGACAGAAAATATCTACATTCTTTACATAAAGAGAACAGACTATCCTTTCTATGTGTTTGTTTTTATTTTAAAAAGGGGCAAAGTCTCTGACATTTTGGTAAGAAAACAATTAAGCTGAGAATACAGAAGCAGTTTAAACTGCTTTTCTCTTTACATTGTTTCTATAAGATTAGCATAAATTCAAATTGAAGCAGTGATGAAGAGAGGCAGTTAGTTTGTGAGTAATTGTCCCAGCTTTGCAGCAGAATTGCTTCTTATACTGTGATACTGCTTCTTATACTGCTACAGAGAGTGGTGGAGGTGCTTTGGCATTCTGCATTTATAGAGCAGCTCCCTTCCCACACAGGTCAGTTGGGAAGAAGCTTCTCCTGCTTTGTCCAAGGGAAACTGAGAAACAAACACTGTGCCATCAGTCCCTTTGGAAAGAAGGAAAACTGGATGATTTACAAACAAGCCATTGAACCTGAACAGAGCCTGAGCAGTGGAGGACAGAGTTAGCACAATAGATAAAAGTCCTCATTGCAGAAAGAATTGCTCCTGTTTCTCTGATGCCAACTGTAACAGTGCTCCACTGTCAGAACCTCTTGGGAGAAAAGCATCATTAGAGATAATTTTCTTCCTCTCTCTTTTTCTTTTCAGTTGGGTTTTCTGTGTTGTTTGTTTTAATTGTTTTATTATTCCTTTTCCATTTCAATTCTTGCGTCCTCCAAACATCTCCTGAACTATTCCAGCAACAGCCAAGGTTGCATTCACTGAGCATAAGTTTGTGCTTCCATTGACTTTGGACCATGGTTCTCCCTGCAGTGCTTTGTTCTCCCCTGCTGCTCTTTACAGACTGGAGAGGGTCCAAAGGAGGGACAGAGATGATCAAAGGGCTGGAGAACCTTTGCTGTGAGAGAAGACTTGGAGCAGTTGCATCTCCTCTCCCTGGAGAACACAAGGTCCATCACACCATACCAGTATTTAGAGCAGGGATACAAAGGGGACAGAGCATCTCTGCTCACAAAGAACCACATGAAGAAGACAAGGATCAACAGTACAGGTAACACTGCGAGGGGTTTGCATCCACATGAAAAAGCAATTCTTACAGTAGGAACAAGCCTTTGCTGAAACAACGTCCCCAGGGATGTGGCAGAGTCCCCCTTGCTGGAGGTTTCCAAATTGCAGCTGGACATGGCTCCAGGGAATCTCCCCGGGGCTCTCTCCCTTTCCCTGTCCTTTCTGAGGTCCCTCATGCCCTGGGCTGTTCTGTGGCTGTATCCTTGGAGCAGAGGACCATGCTCCCCGTTCTGTTTTCCAGCTGTTTTTCAGTTCCCTCAGTGCTCAGCCCCCTAAGAAGGGAGAGAAGGGAGCGAGCACCTGGCTGCAGGAAAAGCCCACGGAGCCTCCTCTTGTGTTCCACCTGTTGGGAACTGCTGGCTGTTGGCAGTCTCAGCAGTGCCCATCGTGCAGCTTTGACTCCTTTGACCTATGGTGAGTCCTTCTGAGATTCCAGGGAAATTCCCCCCTGGCTCCAGGTGCTGCTTTATGACTTAGATGCTCTCCCACAGGTTTTTGTTGGTGTCTGTTGTGGTTAAGCTGCACTGGATTGTGTGAGAATTGACACAGCTGCAGTCAGAATGATAGTCAATTCCCCCAAAAAGAGCATTGGGGAATTCCCAATATTTAATAGTTTGGATGAAGTTTTGCTGATAGCTCTTGGACATTGGTATATTTGGTTGAGAAGTGAGGAAACTTCTCTTGGACAGTCAGATTTCCACCAGGTAAGATGTGAGGACACATAAAGCAGAAGATTGGTCACCAGAACCACCTCGTTAATAAGGAATTGGAGCCTTAATGTTTTTCAGCAATCAATGTGCTGTTCTCAGACACCAATTTTTATTTGTAACAGAGCATTTCCCTTCAGCTGCTAGGTAGAAATCAGAGAGCAGTGAAAACAAGATGGATCACAAAATTAGCTGTATTCTTGTGTAGATGGTATGGTTACAAAACCTTCTGGGGCTAAAACTGACATTCTGTTTATCATAGGAGAAAATTACAGAAATATAACTCGTTTCTGTGATTATTTCTGATACAGCAGAGTCAGGGCTTGCTTATGGAAGGCATTTATCATAAATACTGGTATCCTTGACAACACCAGGATACAAAAGGGCTTTGTAATGAGCTACTTTTCAAAAATGTATTCTTTAATTTGGATGATTGGGTGATAATAAAATTGCACTGGGCCATTTTTGGAAAATAGTTTAGGTGGTGTCACCTTAAAATATAATGTTGCAAGATACATTAAAATGTCTCAACTTGCTAGCAGACATACAGCATGAAATACCAGCTGAACTGGTGTGAAACCTCCTCTGGTTTTTGCTGTGTTTTGTTGTATTTTCTGCAATATGGCCAAAATGGTGTCTTAACAGTCACAGAATCGCAGGATCATTAAGGTGGGAAAAGACCTCCAAGGTTATTGAGTCCATCTTTCAGGGCCTACCATTAATGAGAGCAGCTGACATCAACGTGACGTGGATCCACACTCTGCCCACCTTTTCCAGGTGTGCTCCTGGCACACGGACACATCTCCATGGAGGTGAGGTGAGCACAGAGTTATTGATCAGCACTGACAGGGTGTGTAAACACAACCCCTGAGATAGCATGGAATTGGTTCACCAGCCTTGGACAGGTTTGGGGTCAGCCCCTCAGGCCAACAGAGCGTGAGAGAAGCTGATCCTGGCTTTTGTTGGGGAATCCCTATGGAAGGGGAGTTGGGGTAAACGCTCCAGTTCAGGGCACTGGTGGCAGATGTGCTTTGAGGTGCAGCCACCCGTTCCTGTGCTTGCATTTCTCTGGAGGGTGGGACAAAGGGTCAGCCCTCATCCCAGTTCAGTTTCAGGACACTCTGGGTTCCCTCCCAAGCGTTTTGTCTGATGAAAAGCCGGCGGTCACGCCGCACCCTTGGATTTGCTCCGTGGAAGCAGCACAAGGCAGAAGGCCGAGGTTCCTTTGGAGAACATTCCCAGTGCTGCACTCTGCTCTTCCCTGAAAATGCCAGGAGAAACACGTGCTGCTTGCAAGGTCACGGATAGCCAAGCTGTGGCCCAAACCCAGCCAGAGCCAGGCTCCTGGAGGTGAGGAGCTCCAAGTCCATGGATATGTGCTGGCAGACAGGTGAGAAACGAGCCTGGTCACTGAGAGGGGAGAGAAAATGCCTGGCTTCTTACAAAAGGGCAGTAATACTGAGATGAAATAGAAAAAGGAAAATCTGGACAATTTGTTCTTCAGATTCATGAACTGTTCCAATATTCCCTTGATAGAGTCGTGTTCTTTTATTGTATGAAAGGGCTGCACACTCAGCTGTGCTGTAAATAGGAGCAAAGTGCTTCTTGCCCATAAATTTGAGGTAACACAGAGATACATAAGACTGAAACCAGCACTTTCTGTGTGTTTCTAGTGCCTCTGGCATCTGAACATCCTGTAGGACATGATTTTCTGTTCATAATCACCAGAAAGATGATGATGAGGGTGTCTGTTAATTACACATTTTACGTTGATTTAAACAATTTCTGTGTTTGTGGCAGCTGAATTAATGTTGCTGCTCAACTGCTGGGACAAGGAAATGTTAAGCTTGAGTTTGAGGTTGCTATGAGCAGTTGAAAATGATGTGTGTACTCCCCCCACCAGTCTGCAACCCACAAACCATCTATAATGGTGCACTAAGTTATGTTAAATGCTGCCTTTGAATAGGTCAGGTTCCTGGAGGTGAGGGTGCAGTCAGAAAATGATAAACAAAGTTTTACTTGGAATTTAGATGTGATGTGATAAAAAATGCAGAATTTTTTTTTTTTTTTTAAATTCAGAAGGGTTATATATTTTGGTCTCAAAGAGCAGATTAAGTTGAAATGAAAAGATTGGTAAACGTTGTTGATAAATGTTAAGAAGGCTTGGAAAGTGTCTCTTATTTTGCAATAAACAGAGTGCAAGTCAAATTTCAGGGCAAAAAAATGGGAGTAGAAAATAACAGATATTAATTGTCTTCATTTGGGAAGGCATTCTATAATTATGGTACCGATTCAAAATTTATTGCCAACCTCTTACTTCAGTATGCCTACTATAAAATGTCTAAATCAAATAAATCACCATTAAAGCCTTTAAATTCATTAATATCAAAAGGAAAAGAGAAGTGCCTGATAAAATGTCATGCATCTGGGCTAAGAGTATGTGCAGGGACTGTAATGACACACAGTGATGGTGTTATCCCTGGAGCACTCGTGGTCACAACCCCTGGGATGAATTGAAGCTGAAGAGCCCCAGCAGTGCAGTGAGAGCTCAGCACAGAAACACCCCCAGCACCTCTCTGTGCTGTCCTGGCCATTCCAATGCTTTCCCAGGTCCCACAGCTTGCAGACACAGCCTGGGGCTCACAGGGAGCCATCAGTGTCCTGGGTGTCTTGCTGGGAGGTTTGTGATGGCATTGGTGGGGGTTTCTTCCTCTTCCTTGGGAGGAGGAACACACTGATGTTGGTAACTCCTTCCTACCTGGCTTTGGGTCCACCTGAGTTTGTTTTCCTAGGTTTTCTCCTCAAAGTCTGCCCACAAGCTCCTTTTTATGCCCGTGGTTCCCAGTTGTGCAGTTTTTTGGGGTTTTTGTTGTCTCCAGAACTGTCCATACCCGAGGAAGCTGAGGGACCCTGCATGACCAGTGTCCAGGCTGGCCTCTGTCCCTGTGCTGTCCCTGCTCTGCCCCAGTGCTGCTGCAGCCATGGGGCTTCACCCCACACAAAACAACTCCTGGCACTGTGGGCTGAAGAGAAGCTGCACCAGACCGGGCTGTGCTCACCTGCTTGTGAGAGAGCTGCCCCAGGGCTGGAGTGACCTGGGCTGGGCAGAGCCCAGGGGAGTCTGGAGACACGGCAGTGTCCGGCCAAAGCAGAAACCCAGTCTCTGGCAGCGCCAAAGTGTCACATTTCCTGGGCTCCGGGCACAGAAGGTACAGGACAGTGACAGCAGGAGGCTGAGGGGACGTGGGACTCACCAACCTGCCGTGCTGGGAGAGTCTGCTTTCCCTGTGCACTTGGA
Source organism: Acridotheres tristis (assembly GCA_037013685.1). Classification (NCBI taxonomy): domain Eukaryota; kingdom Metazoa; phylum Chordata; class Aves; order Passeriformes; family Sturnidae; genus Acridotheres; species Acridotheres tristis. The sequence goes on from CM072919.1 coordinate 11,352,439, forward strand.
ATAGGTGTGGAGCATCCCCCAAGCCATCCTCAGAATGGGCTTTGCTGTGACTTTTGCTTGTGCTGCTGCAGATTTTGGGGACAACTGTGCATAAAACCGTGCAGTAGAACCAGAGTTGGGGCTGACATGCTCTGCATTTCCAGGATGGCTCATTGACAGAGTGAGCTGGTATCAGTGGACTCTGGATCAAGCTATGGATACTTAGCAAGAGAGGTTTTTTTCAGGGTGATTAAGCCTTCGTCCTTACTATTCTTTCTGTGACATTTGCATCTCTATTTTGTAAAACTTCAGAAAACTTAATCGTCTTTGGCCCAGTGAATTGTTACTAATATCAGCAAAAGTCATCCTATTTTGCATACAAAAATACATCATTTTTGGGAACTGGAAGGAACTAATTTCTATTGCTGATGACACACAAAGAGGGCAGGTTGGTGCCATGGAGCCTGTCTGCTACTGTTGACTGAAAAATACCTTTTGAAGCAGCACCCCATGGCCCTGGATGGCCAGAATGGAGGTCCAGGAGGCTAGACAGGTGTTTACTACTGAGTCTTTGACCTTTCATGCCAAATAAAAATTATACATTCTTAGAACTATGTATTTATAAAATAAAAGCATAAAGGAGAAATGTTGGATGTCGTGTGTGTGCATTTGTGTGTCATACTTTGAACATACCACATACACTCTCCAAACATCCATTCTTTTTTATGACCATTATCCATTAGGAAATGCCATGTAAAATTTAATTCTTTGTTTATAAGTACCTCACGTATTGACAACAATTAGAATTGCATTTGCCTCAGTTGCAAATGGAAAACATTCAAAACTCAAACTAATTGGTTATATTAGAAGGCACACTTTGCTTTTCTCAAGAGGCTGATTGTCAGCTACTTTATGAGCTATTCATGAAAATATCCTGGGGCTATTTGCATCAAACACTGGGATTTCGTTAGCAGTAAAGGAGGGAAAGTGCACCACGTGTGGGAATGTAATTCCCTCACAAAATGTGCTTGGAGGCTATTTAGGTCAAAATAATTTATTTTTAATTCCATGGGCTGAAGAGCTGCCCATCATCTGCTTTATCAGAAAAAAGAGGGTTGAGTCTTTGGCCTCTCTCAGAGTCTTAAGTGACTGAAGCTGAAGAGATTTCCCCCAAAAAGCAAGGAGTGTCCAAGGTGTCCCTGAGGATTTGGCACATCCTCTGCCTCCTCTGGTGGTGCTGCCAGAGAGCACAGCAGGCAGGATTCCAGGGATTTGTCAGCATGGGGAGGCAGAGCAAGAGCTCCTACTGATATTCCCAGTCCAGGAGTACCACTTTCAATGACAAGTCCTGCAGCTCTGGCTTCACAGCTTTTGTGGGCAGTGCTATGACAGCCTCTGCCACCAAGCTGGAGTATCTGCAGGGGCAGGATGGTGAGGAGATGCCTCTCAGAAAACGGAGAGAACACCTTCACATCTGGCACAGTTAATGAAGGGGTAGTAAATCACGTTGAAGGGGACAGATTATAAAAACCTCTCTGTGAAAATAAGAGACAATAGGAGTGAAGAGGCAATGAGAAAGAGGAGAGGGGAAGGGAAAAGGTAAAAAAGAGGGGAAAGAGAAAGGGAAAAGGGGAGAGGATTGAGTCCCTGGAAATTCTGATTCTTTCTAAAGGACATTTTCTGACAACACATGGATTTGCTACAATAAATAGCCCTTTCCCACATGCTTTAGCTTTCTAACTCTTGATATTAACTAACTCAGTGAGCTTTAAAAGAAATACGAAAAAAATAGTAAAAAGTTTTCCTTCAAGACCAAATATCTGCCAAAGACTGAGTGTAATGGTTAATGGGTTTTGAAGATTCACAGGAATGATCAAAGCACTAAAGTAATTAAACAGGGCTCTTAGAATCCAGCATAAGTTGCACTGTTAAGGAGGTTAAATTGAGATTCACATTGTACTGTGTGTTTTTATAGTCTTGAAAACAGAGGCTTAATAACAGCATTTCATGCACACACAATAACATAAGAAACAGGCCATGCCTCTTTGTCCTGATAAGTATTTGCTGCAACAGCCACCTTTCTTGTAAGTAAAGATGTATTCAAAGGCCTTTTTCCCCCTTTACTGTTGAAAACACTTTCATATCAAAAAAAGGATTAGTCTTTTCTTCTTGTCAAGAAACGAGCTCAAATCTCCAGGTAAATGTACGAGATTTTAGAAGTATGTAAGTTACAGTGTTAATGAACCTGACTTGAATTCAGTTTTGACTCCTGAAGAATTTAAAGTCTAGCTGAGAATAACACAGCCTCACCTTTCCTTAGTGATATGTGAAAGGCCAGAACAAGAAAAGAGAATCTGACTTACTCTTCTGGTGCTTGCTGAAATCAACATGTACTGAGAAATTATTGTTATTAATATTATTTTTGAAAGAACAGTTTAAATTACATGAGGGTCTCTTGCCTTGGTGAACTCTTAGCCCTCTGTGATACACTCCACCTCAATGCAGACTTCAGTTGGTTTGTTGTTTTCTTTTTCTTCCTCCAAAACCCGAGGGATCTAATTCTTCGTAGAAACAGAGATTCTACTTTCAATCAAAGCCAAAGAGAAGCTCTGCAAGGCTTCTTCCTAAATATAGATAAAATACTCTGGTGATCTTATCACACTCTACTCTCAAACTTTTGTCACCAGACTCTATCCTGGAACACCATGACTTCCTTGTAATCTGAATGAGGGAACAAATCAAACCTCTTCCTTTCTCAGCAGCAGCTCAGCCACCAGACACCAAGGACATCTTCCACTCACACAGCAAGGTAAGTGAAGGGGAAAGTGCAATCTACCTTTATGGAAGCTGTTGAGCTTTTAACAGAGTCCCAGAGGTTTCTCTGCAGGCTTTGCAGGGAGTTCTTAGCAAATGTGTGGCTCTGCTGCCATCCCCAATCTGCACTTTCCTCAGCCAGCCTGAGTGCACGTGGGGCATGTGCTGGGCATGGCTGGAGATTTTCATGGCCAAAATCCTCCAGCATCATCACCTGTACATCTGCTCATTGCTTTGGATAGCACAAATCACACAACGCCCATCTCAGCTGACAAATGTAATTTCTTGCAGACATTTGTTACTCTACCCATATATAAATGTACCTCTAAAATATATAAATAAATGATTATAAATAAATAAATGAGTATAATGTATATATGTATGTATAATTGTATCACATCTATAACTATATATAAATTTAACTACACAGACCTGTAAATATATGCACATACAAATACACCTCTATAAATCTATAAATGTAATTATTAATAGAGAAATATAACTATAGACATCTATAAATGCATCTATAAACAGGGGGATTTCACCTGCCCAATGGCCACAGGTCTCCCCTCTGTCTCTTCCTGCCACACGGGGCAGGCCTCCTGGAGAGGTCGATCAGATGGGATCTGGGAAGCAAAGGGAACACTGAGTCAGTATTGGCCCTTGTGCACGGTTCCCTTGGGCACCAATTGTCCTTTTCTCCGACACTGCTCAAGATGGTCTGAAAAGCAGACTCTCACTTGGAATTTGAAGCCTGCTCTTTAGAGAACACGGATCCTTCCAAATGTTCAAAACTGTGTAAAGCACTGAAGTACCTCAATAAAGTCTCAGTACTCACAGTGCAAATGGCACCAACGAGAGCTCGAAACACAGACAGTCCCAGCTCCCACAAAGAAGCCCAGCCTTGCTCTTTCTCTGTGCTGACAGAGAGACCTCAGTCCCCACTGAAATGGCTGAAGCTGAAGGGGGCTGTGAGCTGAGTTGTGAAACCAAATTGGGACACCCGGCTTGGTGACACAACTCCCACAAGGTCAGGTTTATTCCCTGCTCTCTTGCCACAGCAGAGGACTCCGTGTCAGAGCCTCTGCAGAAGCGTGGAGGGCAGGGCTCTGGGAGGTTGTGTCAGTGCAGGATTTGAACTAAAGGCACCGAGAAGCACCAACCCTGCAGACAAGAACTCAACTCCTCTGATCTCCCTTCCTGTCAGAGGCAGGCTCAGAGCAGCCATCTCACACCTCTCTAAACCAATGTGGGCTCTGTCCTTACCAAGCTCCTCGGGTTCCTGGGAACTGTTCCCACAGCTCTCGGTGCCAGGCAAAGCTCCCTCTGCTGCAGCCTTGTTCGCAGGCTCCCCTCCTGAGGACTCAGGGGCAAGATTAACATTCCCCTTGAAAGAGAAACAGAAAGAAAGAAACCCAAAGATCATTTGCTATTTTCCTAGAATCACTTCAGGGATACAATAGTTCAGAGCCTGCCACATTTCCTTCTCTTGAGAAAGAAACTGCTTTTGAAATCTGGTATGTGTGAGTTTACAGAAGTTCATCACACTTGGTAATAAGATATTGGGGATGCAAAAAAATCCCACTCCCCACATTGAATCTGCCCTTCCTTGCCAATAAATATACCAGAGGCAATGTCAGCATATTAAACTAAGTAGAAAATTCTTTGCTAAAGTTGTACAATAATGTGCAAAAAGGCCTGTGCCAATACAGAAACTGAACACGTCAGGCGAGTCTGGGAAGAGGCAAGAGTGAAGAGAAAGTGGATTCCTAAGTGAAAGAGGGATTCTATCAAACACAAGGACTAATGGTCCCTGATGGAATCACTGTTCAACACAGAAGAAGCCCCTGGGCTGAAAGGAGTCTTTAACCATTTCATGTCCAGAACCAACACTGTCCTTCTCACCAATCACACAAGTCATAGGGCCTTAAAACCAACAACACATCCTTAAAGGCTCCATGCTCACACACTTTCATCCCTTGATCCTAACAAGAAGTCTGGGCCCTCAAAGGCCTTCAACAATGGAGAAGATTGACTTCTCAAACACAGTCCAAGAGCCATCAAAGCTTCCACTTCATCACCACAAATGTCCCTGCCCAAGGAAATCTTCCCAGATAAAGGAGCACCAAAATGTGGCCAACACAGGCTCACACCTCTCAGCCTCACTAGAGGGGAGACTTTTTCATTCCTTCTTCTTTTGGAAATCTTGATTTACCAAGCAAATTCTTCCCTGTCCATTCACAGCTGAATTCAAGAATCTTTTGCTTCTCAGCCATGTAACAACATTCAAAAGCTCAGTCCAGGCCCTTTTATTCCCATCCAGTGGGGTTACCTGAGCAGAGGGAGACGTTTCAGGCAGGGATTTCCTGATCTCCCGAATCATTGCCTCAACTGCACAGTTCAGATCCACCGATGGCAATTCCTCTTCCCTAGCAGTATTCCATGCCCAGCTGGAGGCTGTTGATACTGCACAGCCAGCACTGCCAGGTGGAGCATTTGGGGCTGAAGTGCTCGGTATGGCTGCAGGAATCCCAACACATTGGTCAGGCTCCACAATGTGGGGAAAGAGGTGACAAAGCAGCATATGGCTCTACAAGTACCAAGAGACATTTGTAATTATCCACGGACACAGGTGGTGTGAAAGAGCAGCCTCTAGAACAAAAACTTGCTCCTGATGCATGTCACTATAAACATCTAGAAACAGAACTAGAGGGAGGGAAGTTCCTGCTGTCCCATTTTCACAGCCTCTCCCTCAGCTGCTTTGTCCTGCATGGAGCTGTCCTCCTGCAGAGGTTCAGCATGTGGGTACAGAGGAAGCCAAGGGCTGCAGAGCCCCTGCAGAGCTGCTGTGGAGTTCTTGCCAAGCCCTGGCCAGCAGCAGCCCTCACTGGCCCTTGCCAGTGCCTTGGGCTGACTTAGGGCAGTGTGGAGAGAAAGATGGGCAGCAGAGCCTGGGCCATCCATACCTTGGCTTCTTGGTCTCCCAGAGCCTCCTAAATTTCTCCAGTCTTCTTTGGCCTGTCCTCCTCCTCTTCCTTTCTGGCTGGTATTCCCTGTCTTCTGGCCAGGCCTCTTCTTGCTGTCTTTTCCTTCTAATTTTCCCTTCCTTGGGGTAGCAGCCTTCAATCCTTTAGCCACAAATTTGGATTAGAGAGACAAAGCCAGGAGCCACAAGGTAAGTCCCTTCTTGTTGGAAGCAGTGCAAGGTCCTTTTACCTTGTTGATGCAGAAAGGTTTGTCAGAGCTTCAGTCTTTGCCAGTGACTCTGTGGGGCTCTGGTGGGTGTTTGGAGACCAAGGTGGAGGTGCCTAAAGCAGAAATTCTGGAGATGAGAAATGCTAAGAGACAGCCTGGAGGAGGAAGAGAGTGATTGCCAAATCACCCCCTTAGCTGCCCAGAGAAGACACAGCTTGGCATCAGTCCCCCTCACACAGTACAGCTGCCCCCAAAAGGGACAGGAGGAGCTGGGATGAGCTGGAGTCTGAGCAGAAGCCTCTCAAGGTGACAGCTCCCCCACTGCTGCTTTCACACTGCTGCTTTCATTTGCAAGTATTTTGTAAATTCATGAAGCACATGCCTAAGGCACTGGGCAAGCAAATTGTGGAGTTTTCGCTAGCATGTGTCAATGTGGGGGGAGAAAGGAAGGGAGGGGGAGAGAGAAGAAAGGATTCCAGGGAGGATTCCAGGGAGGGAGGGAGGAAGGAAGGAAGGGAGGAATGAAGGAAAGAAAGAAAAGAAAGAAAGAAAAGAAAGGAAGAAAAGAAAGGAAGAAAAGAAAGGAAGAAAAGAAAGGAAGAAAAGAAAGGAAGAAAAGAAAGAAAGAAAGAAAGAAAGAAAGAAAGAAAGAAAGAAAGAAAGAAAGAAAGAAAGAAAGAAAGAAAGAAAGAAAGAAAGAAAGAAAGAAAGAAAGAAAGAAAGAAAGAAAGAAAGAAAGAAAGAAAGAAAGAAATCCAGTTTCTTCACTGACCATCTTAAATTTCACAAATGCAAGAAAAAAGCCCTTAAAGATGCTTTCTCCCTCGAGCATGGAAAGCAATGGGAGAAGATGCAGTCTTTGTTACAGAGTTTTCAGTTTCTGCTCCAAAATCCCGTGAACTCTTTCTGCATTAACTCTGGGCCATCAGTCACATCAATAAGGCAGCACAAGCCCCAGCATGAGCCTTGGGAGTGAGAAGGCCTGAAGGTGATTGGAAATGATCCACCTAAAGGTAGTTCTGCAAATCTGGGAGCAATTCTGCACCACAAGCACCACAGACAAAGCTGGGCTTTCTCCAGGCAGGTACAGAGGCTGCAGAGAGAGAGCTGTGCTCTCCTGAAACCCATCAGTTCCCTCTTCCCAGTGAGACTTTCTGATCTGCTCTTCTTCCCAGCAGAGCCTCCCTGCACCCAAACACCACTTCACAGGGACAGCCAGAGCTCTGTGGCTGCTCACAGCACTCTCAGAACAGATCACAGAGGCAGAAAAAAGCAATGTGCCTGATGTTCCTTGCAGAGGTGCACTCACATGGAGGCACTGCTCCATGAAAGACTCTCCTTAGCTGAGCAGCCCTGAGGAACTGCCCATTGGCCTTCCTGGGAGAATATCTTTCCACAAGATAAAACACAGCATAAAGGATAAAGCCACGATCTGGAAGGGTAGAAGAGCACTCAAACAGCACATGCAGCTCAGCCAGATATGTCTGGCAAAGGTCTCATGGCTGCCTCCAGCTCTGAAGTGAGCTGTCAGTTCCTGAGCTCAGCCTTGGCAAAGGCAGGCCACGGGTCTGGGATGGAGCACTGAGCTGCAGAGATGCTCTGCTGCTGCTGCAGTGCTGCCAGTGCCAGCCTGTGTGTGAAGCAGAGCCCAAAACAGGCTCATGGAGGGAGTCAAGCCCAAAATGTGCCACCTCTTCACAACCTGAAACACAAGAGGGGCAGTGGAAGTGGAAACCCTGGAAAAATGGGACAGGTGCAGTGAAGGAAACAGCAAATAGAATAAACAAAGGACATGGTAAGAAGGAATAAGGAGAGACTTGTGTCAAATCTTGAGAGGAAAAGCCACACAAAAGGCACATCTTGCTTAAGATAGAAGAGTGCAGCCAGAACCGAGGGCTCCTGAAGATGTGGGAGCTGCTGGGGGTTTGTGATCTCCGGTGAAATCCATCCCATGTCTGTCTCTGAAAGCCCCACAGTGCAAAGGGAACATTTCCTCTGTCCCTTGTGGGAGCTGACTGACCAGTGTCCTGGCATAGGAAGAAATCCATGGGTCTCAGGTACTCAGAGGACAGCTCTGAAATCTCCTTTCAGTGGCAAACTGCAGCAAGGAAGGCAAAAGACATGGAAGTTCCCGTCCTAACTGAGCAGGAGGGTTATGAGAGCTGGCAAGGGCTGGTGACACTGCCAGTTGAGCCTTTGGAGAAACTGTTCTGTTTCCTTCTGTTCTGACCACAGAGAGGACAAAGGGAGTCAGTCAGAGCTCACCAGCTGAATTCAAAGGCCAGAGTTTGGTCAGACTAAAGAAAAGGACAGCGCTCCTGCCTATTTGATTTACCTACCAGTTATCTGTGGCTGATACAATCCATGATACAAAGAACAAGTGATGCCCTTGGAGTCTATCACACAGCTCAATTCCACCTGGTTTTTCTCCTGTTTGTGCAGGAAATGTCAGCTTGTTAGCAGTTTGCATACAGCAAATTAAAACATGTGAAAGAAATCCCCACCAACAACAGATCCACCTGAGAGGGACATGCCCAGGCCAAAGCACTTGTATGTCATCCACCTCTCTTCACCAAGTGTGATTATGCCTAATTGGAAAATTAGCTGCACATTAACATCCAGGCACTATTTATGCCGATTACATTTTCACCATGCTGGCCTTGGTTCAGCTCATTTTCTAAGGACTGGCTGTAAACACTCACTTCCAAAAAAACTCACTTTGTTTGGCTGCAGTTTCCTCTCTTTTTATTGTCCTGTTTTCCTGTCTTCTCTTGATTTTCATTTCAGACTCCCCAGTATCACCCCCTGCCTGTGTTATCTCCCATCAGCAGTGCTGGGCTGGCTGCCGTGGCTGATTTTCTTTCTGGCAGGTCCATCCTCACACACACACATCCCTCTGCTGCCTGCTGGCCTCAGCCTGTGCTTGGCTGTCTCAGGGCTGTTCCCAGCCCGTGCTCCTGGGACTGCTTTAGGCTGCAGCTCTTCCTGTCTCCTGTGCTGCTTCCATGGAATTCACACTCAGGTTCTCAGACAAAGCCTCTCCATAACCCCTGCACATCTGTCAGTGTCCTTACAAACCTCTTCTTTGCTCCAGCTGGAATTGCTTCTTTACTCTGCTCTTCAGCCCCCACTGGAGTACACACACTCTGTAACTCACCACACTTTTCCCTCCTTACAGCTCTCTCCATTTTTCCATTCTTGTAGCAACTTCTCCCTTTCTTTGCTGAATTGACCTTGATGTGAGTTACGTTTTTGTTTAATTCTTATTGTCTAAAGGAAACTTTCTGGTTGCTAAGCAACCGTTGTCTCTTTATTAAAATCTGGAAGCAATTCGGATTTTTAAATTTAGTCAGTGATCATTTGTGAGCAAGTCAAAAGAAGGTGTTTTCCCCTCTGCTAACAAACAGCAACAGGGTGTCCAGATTTACTGGTGTTCCTCACAAATTAGAATCTAATGGAGATGCTGTGTGTTTTAACACCACTGTAATGCTACAAACAAGAGCAAGTTTATCTGATAGAGGAATTGGGATGTCACCTGGTCTTGGGCTCTCTGGATGTGCTTACTGTAGTACCTGGAGATATGTGTAAATGCAAATGCCAAGCTCTGCTGGAACTGAGCCTCAAACTCACTATGTTCTAAAAAAAGAAAAATTACATTGGCCTTCCTAGTCAGAAATCAGGGCCAAGCAGTGTAGGTTTCTCTTCTGAGATGAGATTCTCTTCATGTTAGACCCATGACAACTCCAGACTAACGGGGCCTCACCATTACAATGAAATGAGACTAGGAAAAGTGGTCATGACAGGATGCCTGTATAAATGCCTCTAAACCTTCCCTTTGCTCAGAAATAACCAAGTCCTACCCTCCCCTTCCCCTGTGCTTGTTTCAATAGCTGTTCCTGAGACGCTGCTCAAAGGTTTGAAGAAATCTTGTCATATATTGACTCGTGTCACATGCCAACAGTCTGGATCAGAGAATGCAAAAGGAACAGAAATTTGTGTCTCTCCAGGCAGAAAATGTCCCATGGGCGGAGAAAAGGGAAACTCTGAAGGGAGAATGCCCAAGGGTCAGAATTCAGGCTCTGGAGTTGCAGCTGAAGGCCCTAAAGCTGCAGTGATTTGCTCATCCTGGAAGTTACAGAGTGGTCGACTCCATCAGAAACCAGATGTCACTTTGTCCTATCCTGTCAGTGCTAAATTCAACGGGGATACAGAACAGCTGGGGAAAGTGTCAGCAGATTCCAGTACCTGTGAAGAATCCCAACTTAAAGGGCTTTTAATGTGAACATTTGATGTGCTTTGAGGTGTCTCTGCGTTTCTCTCCCACAACTCAGGAATGCTGAGCTTTTTGTCTCATAGGACTTCCCAATGGTTTTATTTACCTTACTTTAATCAGATCACTGTTTCTCATAAAGGCAGTGAATTTGAGCAAAAACTTTCTTATTCATGAGACAGTCCTTCGTGTCCTTGTGCAGCTCCTTCCTATGTCACTTGACAAGGTGATGTGCCTAAACCACCTCTGTCTGTCGCATCTCTTCAGAAGATCTTCAGAAGCAGCAGAAACTGTGAGCAGAAGAAAGCAGTTCTATGGAAAGTATATTGCAATTTCCTGCAAACTGGACAAAGAGGGGCTGCAGGTGGAAGTCAGCTCCATCATGGACCTCCCTGGGCAGCTAGGGACAGCCTGCCTCCCCGTGCTCTTCCTCACAGCCTGTAGGGAATCAACTCGGGCCCCCGGAACAGAGACTTGGGTCTTCTTTGACTTTGGTGCTTCCTCCTCTCACATATTCTGTCTCCCAGCTGCTGCTCAGTGATTTTTGTCCTTTCCTTAACCTGTGATCCACCCCCAAAAAAACTTGCCATGAGAACCAAATTCATGATGTTAGTAAAAGATTTTGAAAACAAGCTCAGAATAAAACTATAGTTTGGCTACAGTACCAATTCAGATGCCCTATTTTCATAATCCTCGTCCTTGGTGTATTCATGGAGTATGAAAGAGAATACCCAAGATGCAATATTTTTTGTGAACTTTTACAACCCTAGTGGACATTGAAGACACTTGTAACTTCAGAGACTTGTCTATGAGGTTTCAGACTCTGCAGTGCAGTAAGTAAGAGAACAATAATGAACCATTTCTTCTGAAAGTCGGCTCTTCTCAAATCATATCCATAGATATGATATACCCTTCCATTTCTGGTGTCCCTCTTTCTCTTCCCAGCCTTTGTCACCTGTCAGTAAAAAGAAGAAAAACTGTGAAATGTGCATCACTTAAAAACTCTCCTTTCTGAGGAGAGCTGCAAGTATCAGTCACTCCACAAATCCATAGAGACATTCATCATCTCTTAAGAAGCAGCAGAATAAAGGTTAATTAGCTGCACACTGGCACAATCGGCATGTAATATTGGATTTTTAGCACAAAGAAACTAATTTTCTTTTAAGTGCATCACAGGGTTCATTTTCGAACAGCTCAAATTAGAATGTAACCTGTCTGGCATGTAAAAGAAATATGAATTAGAATACCAATTCCAGATAACTCATCCTGAGAGCAACAGATTCAGTAGGATGGCATCTGATCCATCAACAGAAGGCATTCAGAGTGGCAAATACAAATCACTGGGTTTTGGCCAGTTGTCCTAGGGTGATGTTATGGTGTTTGTATCCCCAATTGTGTGTTCTGTTTATGTTTGGTATTATGTCCTGTGCTTTCAGGACTGACTCTGAAAGTGAAGGTTTGTTTTGTCTCGTTATCAGCCGGCTCACCTCCCCCATGGTCTGTGTTTAGGAGAGGCTTGCTTGCTTTGCTCGCTTGCTCGCTCGCTTTCGCTCCTACTTTTTTTGCTTTTGCCCTTGCTTTTGCTTTTGCTTATTAGTTAGTTTAGCTAGGCAGTCCAATTTTTTCCCTGGACTGTTTTCCCCCTCTCCTTTCCTGAATACCATCTGAACCTGTTCCGGACGGGGACCCAGGAAATACTGAAACCCCAAGAAACACCAGCAGTCTGCATTCTGTCACCTGCAGCAGTCATTCCCCAGCGCCAGAGACTGATAACTGAGCGACCACTCACAGGAGAGACTCCCTGAGTTTGTCATCCCTTCAGAACGGTGAAAGAGTTTTTGTCAGCTGGTGTTCATTATTTTGTGCTGGGGAGTGTTTTGCTTGTTAAATAAACAGGTTTTTTTCCACTTCTCTCTGAGAAAATTCTTCCTGAACCCGGTGAGGGGAGGAGTCGTGGGGGTTTGCTTTCCGGGGGCTCCTTCTGGAGGTTTGCCCCCAGATTTGCCCTAAACCAGGATAGATATTTTGGCACCCAACTCGGGGCTCGAGGAAGTGGAAAAAGCCCTGTTCTAATAATATTTTGGTTCCAATTACATTGTGTTGGTATAGAGCAGTTACTGGCTATGTTGTTTGAATTCATAATGTCACTTGGGGTGGAGGCCTGCATGTGTTTCTGGTCCCTAGGGGGTTTTGAGGTCTTAATACCTCTATGGTCCCTAGATTTATTTTCTTATGCAGAAATAGCTCCGGTATTGTTCCTAATATGTAATTTCTGCAGCAGAGGGGCACTGACCAGAATATCCATCGGGCTGGGCTTGGTTTTAATGGCTTGCAGGAGGTTTATAAAGGTGCTGGAGTCTGTTCCAGGAATGTATGGTTCATGGTTATGGTTGTGCACCCAGTTTGTTAGAGGAGAAGCAGGGGATGAGGCTTTTCAGCCTTTGTTTTCCTTCTTCTCCTCTGAATTTCTTACATCCCTATTAGAGAATGTTCAGTTTCCCCTGAATGTTAAAGAGACCATCTTTCTGGTGTTTAATCTGGTAAGCTTTCTCTATACAGTCTGCAGTTTCTCTAGAATGAGAGCTGAGATTTCTAGAGGGACTGATGAGACCCCTGACCCAGGAGTAGAGCCAGGAGTGAGAAATCCTGAGTGGTGTGGGAAATGGGAGGATATGGGCCAAATCTTAAAGGAATTTTCTGACCCTATAGCCTGAGACTTTCCATGTGAACAAATTCAGAACCCAGCTGAGGGGCCAAAGTACCTGAAAGAGAAGTGCCATGATAATTCTAAGGAGAAGAAGATCATTGCAGTGAGCTGGGCCGTGGCATATGCTTATCGTACCCTGCTAGATAGTGTAGGGCAGCAGACAGAGGAAGGGGGACAGGCAGATAAATCAGCCACTATCCCAGTCACTCAGGCTGCAGCCAACACCCCAGGCTCGAGGCCAGCAGCTAAACCAGACAGTGAGCCTAAGCCAGCAGCTAAAGCAGTCAGTAAGCCTCAACCAATGGCTGTTGCCACCAGCACGAGAAGTGGAAAGTGCACAGACAAGACTGATGGACCAGTGGATGACGATGATGATGATGATGATGATGATGATGATGATGATGATGATGATGATGATGATGATGATGATGATGATGATGATGCAGGAGAAGGACCCTCAACGCCTCCTGACATAAAACCAGGAGTCAAAGCAACTGGTACAAGATCAGAGGCCAATATTGAGTCCTTTTCCCTAAAGGACCTCCGTGGCCTAAGGAAAGATTACACCTGACAACCTGATGAGTCTATAATTAGTTGGCTGGTCCGTCTTTGGGATGCTGCAGGCGAGGCTACAATTCTGGACGGCACTGAAGCCAGGCATTTGGGATCCCTGTCACATGATCCTGTCATCGACCAAGGAATGATGAGGGGGCCTAACCCTCACAGCCTCTGGGCAAGAACAAATTGTCCAGATTTTCCTTTTCATGACCTTGCAAGCAGCACGTGTTTCTCCTGGCATTTTCTGGGAAGAGCAGAGTGCAGCACTGGGAATGTTCTCCAAAGGAACCTCGGCCTTCTGCCTTGTGCTGCTTCCACGGAGCAAATCCAAGGGTGCGGCGTGACCGCCGGCTTTTCATCAGACAAAACGCTTGGGAGGGAACCCAGAGTGTCCTGAAACTGAACTGGGATGAGGGCTGACCCTTTGTCCCACCCTCCAGAGAAATGCAAGCACAGGAACGGGTGGCTGCACCTCAAAGCACACCTGCCACCAGCGACCTGAACTGGAGCGTTTACCCCAACTCCCCTTCCATAGGGATTCCCCAACAAAAGCCAGGATCAGCTTCTCTCACGCTCTGTTGGCCTGAGGGGCTGACCCCAAACCTGTCCAAGGCTGGTGAACCAATTCCATGCTATCTCAGGGGTTGTGTTTACACACCCTGTCAGTGCTGATCAATAACTCTGTGCTCACCTCACCTCCATGGAGATGTGTCCGTGTGCCAGGAGCACACCTGGAAAAGGTGGGCAGAGTGTGGATCCACGTCACGTTGATGTCAGCTGCTCTCATTAATGGTAGGCCCTGAAAGATGGACTCAATAACCTTGGAGGTCTTTTCCCACCTTAATGATCCTGCGATTCTGTGACTGTTAAGACACCATTTTGGCCATATTGCAGAAAATACAACAAAACACAGCAAAAACCAGAGGAGGTTTCACACCAGTTCAGCTGGTATTTCATGCTGTATGTCTGCTAGCAAGTTGAGACATTTTAATGTATCTTGCAACATTATATTTTAAGGTGACACCACCTAAACTATTTTCCAAAAATGGCCCAGTGCAATTTTATTATCACCCAATCATCCAAATTAAAGAATACATTTTGAAAAGTAGCTCATTACAAAGCCCTTTTGTATCCTGGTGTTGTCAAGGATACCAGTATTTATGATAAATGCCTTCCATAAGCAAGCCCTGACTCTGCTGTATCAGAAATAATCACAGAAACGAGTTATATTTCTGTAATTTTCTCCTATGATAAACAGAATGTTTTAGCCCCTGAAGGTTTTGTAACCATACCATCTACACAAGAATACAGCTAATTTTGTGATCCATCTTGTTTTCACTGCTCTCTGATTTCTACCTAGCAGCTGAAGGGAAATGCTCTGTTACAAATAAAAATTGGTGTCTGAGAACAGCACATTGATTGCTGAAAAACATTAAGGCTCCAATTCCTTATTAACGAGGTGGTTCTGGTGACCAATCTTCTGCTTTATGTGTCCTCACATCTTACCTGGTGGAAATCTGACTGTCCAAGAGAAGTTTCCTCACTTCTCAACCAAATATACCAATGTCCAAGAGCTATCAGCAAAACTTCATCCAAACTATTAAATATTGGGAATTCCCCAATGCTCTTTTTGGGGGAATTGACTATCATTCTGACTGCAGCTGTGTCAATTCTCACACAATCCAGTGCAGCTTAACCACAACAGACACCAACAAAAACCTGTGGGAGAGCATCTAAGTCATAAAGCAGCACCTGGAGCCAGGGGGGAATTTCCCTGGAATCTCAGAAGGACTCACCATAGGTCAAAGGAGTCAAAGCTGCACGATGGGCACTGCTGAGACTGCCAACAGCCAGCAGTTCCCAACAGGTGGAACACAAGAGGAGGCTCCGTGGGCTTTTCCTGCAGCCAGGTGCTCGCTCCCTTCTCTCCCTTCTTCTGAGCACTGAGGGAACTGAAAAACAGCTGTAAAACAGAACGGGGAGCATGGTCCTCTGCTCCAAGGATACAGCCACAGAACAGCCCAGGGCATGAGGGACCTCAGAAAGGACAGGGAAAGGGAGAGAGCCCCGGGGAGATTCCCTGGAGCCATGTCCAGCTGCAATTTGGAAACCTCCAGCAAGGGGGACTCTGCCACATCCCTGGGGACGTTGTTTCAGCAAAGGCTTGTTCCTACTGTAAGAATTGCTTTTTCATGTGGATGCAAACCCCTCGCAGTGTTACCTGTACTGTTGATCCTTGTCTTCTTCATGTGGTTCTTTGTGAGCAGAGATGCTCTGTCCCCTTTGTATCCCTGCTCTAAATACTGGTATGGTGTGATGGACCTTGTGTTCTCCAGGGAGAGGAGATGCAACTGCTCCAAGTCTTCTCTCACAGCAAAGGTTCTCCAGCCCTTTGATCATCTCTGTCCCTCCTTTGGACCCTCTCCAGTCTGTAAAGAGCAGCAGGGGAGAACAAAGCACTGCAGGGAGAACCATGGTCCAAAGTCAATGGAAGCACAAACTTATGCTCAGTGAATGCAACCTTGGCTGTTGCTGGAATAGTTCAGGAGATGTTTGGAGGACGCAAGAATTGAAATGGAAAAGGAATAATAAAACAATTAAAACAAACAACACAGAAAACCCAACTGAAAAGAAAAAGAGAGAGGAAGAAAATTATCTCTAATGATGCTTTTCTCCCAAGAGGTTCTGACAGTGGAGCACTGTTACAGCTGGCATCAGAGAAACAGGAGCAATTCTTTCTGCAATGAGGACTTTTATCTATTGTGCTAACTCTGTCCTCCACTGCTCAGGCTCTGTTCAGGTTCAATGGCTTGTTTGTAAATCATCCAGTTTTCCTTCTTTCCAAAGGGACTGATGGCACAGTGTTTGTTTCTCAGTTTCCCTTGGACAAAGCAGGAGAAGCTTCTTCCCAACTGACCTGTGTGGGAAGGGAGCTGCTCTATAAATGCAGAATGCCAAAGCACCTCCACCACTCTCTGTAGCAGTATAAGAAGCAGTATCACAGTATAAGAAGCAATTCTGCTGCAAAGCTGGGACAATTACTCACAAACTAACTGCCTCTCTTCATCACTGCTTCAATTTGAATTTATGCTAATCTTATAGAAACAATGTAAAGAGAAAAGCAGTTTAAACTGCTTCTGTATTCTCAGCTTAATTGTTTTCTTACCAAAATGTCAGAGACTTTGCCCCTTTTTAAAATAAAAACAAACACATAGAAAGGATAGTCTGTTCTCTTTATGTAAAGAATGTAGATATTTTCTGTCTTTGACAACTAAAAAATATTTACATTTCTCTTCACAGATTTTTGAGAAGTGAAATTAGAGAATTAATATGTCATAACTTGAGGGACCCACCTCGTTGGGACAAGAGAAGAATCCGTGTTTATTTGAAGGAAAAGAGCACGACCTAAACATTTGACATATTTGCCTGCCCTCAGCTTGGACTCACCTCTTGAAAGTGTCATTTCAGCTTTCACTGTGTTGGTCACAACAGACCAACATGACCCCATATCACTATTTTGGAATGAATATTCTTGTTCTGAGCAGGGAGATAAGGTTCATATTATTCAAAAGTAATAATAAACCCAGCATTTAAAATGTACGTTTTACAAAACAATATATCCTTTTAAAAATTTTTGTTGATATCTGAGCTAAAGAGAAACTATGCAATGAAAAGGGAAAAAACCCAACCCTATGATTTGCACCCAATGTGGTAATTATGTTGTGTAGTCATTAATAAGTTGATTACAGGAAGACCATAGTTTTCACTGGCACCATTAAAATGACACAGCACAAATTGTGTGAGACACTTTGGAATCAGGTCATGGATGTCCTCCAGCAAGCACTGAGCTAGGTTTTGAATTCAATGATTCTGTAGTGATTTGTACCAGCTGAGTTTCTAGTTCATTGTCTTTTGTAATTTAGTTGTGTCTGCAATTTCCATTTTAATTAATTCTATCTTAGAGTTTCCTCGATATGCCTTTGTGAAAAATTCAGCTGTTAATCAGCATTAATGCAAAGTTATCACTCTCACCACTGGGTTTCTGGGAATCCTGTATAGTTCTAATGTTTAAATATTCTAATGTTTAAATGCTAATGTTCTAATGTTTAAATATTCACTCCAGATCTTTCAACAACCTGCTTTCTTTAAAGGAAGAACCAAGAACACTGAACAGTACTAATAACTGCATTGGAAAATCTGTTAATGAGCACAGATATTCTCTGTGTGGACTTGATGATGACCCTTATCCTATCTTTTGTGAGACAGAATAACTCCAATTCTTTGGCAATTTCTTGTATCATTTCAAATGCAAATAATGTGAATATTCTTCCCTTTCAACACAACCACAGGGTAAGAAGAAAGAGTAGAAAACTCTATTTTTTTTCAGTCTGATAAAACATCGAACAGAAAGGCCAGATTCAAAATCTTTTGAGTTACTAATTTGTACCAGAATCCAGAGGCCAGAGAAGGTTTAAAATATGCAACCATTGCTCCAAGAGCAGAGTAACTTATGCCTAGCTGTGGATGAAGATATCACTGCCTTCAGTGCTGTTGTGGCAAGCCAGCAGGATTTTATAGGGTCTGGATGCAGAAAAAGAATTGGCCCAAACTGGACCAAGAGACACTCCCGAGACAAAGGCAAGATGCGCTATTTCCTTTATTCAGCGCTAGATGCACGGGGGATATCTCTTCCCAACACCTGGACACCTTGGTACACAGCAGATACATGGTTAGACTTTGTGCATATTCATCTTTTTTCCTTTGAAAAGGTGTGGTTATGCAAGCTATTTCTTAAAGCTCATTACTGCCATTAGCGTACGTGCAGCACAGCAGGGGCAGCGCAGCCGGGCTGTGGCGCTGGGAGTTCCTGCATCTTCCTCGGTGCTCCCCTGATGAAGGCTGGAGATCTTCCTCGCCGTGCCCTGTGCACCTTTCTAGGCTTGCACAGTCTCTTGTGAACTGCTTCAGCAATTTCCTCACTGGTTTCAGCAAGCTCTGTCCTTCATTTTTGCAAGTTCTCTTCCCATTTCTTGCCAAGTTTCATCCTGAGTCTCCAGCTTTTGAGGGATTTTTGCCCGCTTCTATGTTGGTTACCATGTATCTTATTTTAGCCCAAATATATGCCTAGGCACAGTGCTTTTAGCCCTTTCAAATATTCACAGGACAAAAAACCTTTTGTTTTGCTGCTTAGCATTTTAAATCTAATACATTTTAATTACAATTAAATTTATTCAAATATTAATTATTATAATACAAATTTAATACCATTAAATACAGCTCATTACAATTTAACTTTAAACAAATACAACTTTTGTTTGTGAAGTTGAACCCAGATAGAGGCCTGAGGCTGAGAAGCAGGCCTCAGTCAAAGCTGACTTGTAAGATGTGTCACTGATGTTGGAAACAGACGAGCAACAAGAAGACACACCAAATCCACACAGCAACAGCCAGATTTTATTGATGTGCACCCCCTTTCATAGGGGCTTCAAATTTCCTGTGCTTACAGATACAATTGGGTAAGGGTCTTAATTCCACCCAGCTCACTGGCCAAGGGTATGGATACATTCATGGTTTAAAGGGATTGGCTGGGGTCCCCTGTTTAGTTTGAAACCGACCTGTCCTCATGCTCAAGGACTTGTTCACTTTTTATTCTGTAAGGAGCTAGGCTGGTCGAGTGAGTGTCTGTCAATACCAATCTACCCGAGCAGCTACAGATCAGCTATAGCTGTCACAAAGATGAACTCTGGGCATTATGTGACTGACATCATCACTTTATTTATTTATTATTTAGCTAAAAATAGATGGCTGAGATATGCAAGAGATGCTATATGCAAGAAATGTATAATTTTAAAAAATTTTCTCCCCTGACATGAATAGAGGCTTGTTCATAGGATATTTTAGGGGAAACTCTTCCAGACAAGGCCTGGACACTGGCCAAGTCGTGGCCTCTGCTGGTCGGGAAGTGTGCCATCAGAGCAAGGTGTTTCTGTGCTAAAAATGTGATCAAGTCACTCTCACTTGGTGATTTGAGCCCATAAAACCTGGACCCACTTTCAGGGTGAATTTGGAGACCTCAACTACAGGTGGATGCACCATGTGGGATTTTCCCAGTTGCTGGGAAGAGCTCTCCAGCTCCTGTCTTTGAAATGGGGCTCCACAGCAACTCTGGATGCACTCTGGATGATGGTGAAGTGTTTAGGCCATTGGTGATGGATCTTTCTCAATCATTATCTTGTCTCTCATATAGTAATGAGATTACCTTGCTTGTTTTTGCTTGCTGCCAAAGCCAAGCATGTAGTATCGTTTTACTTTTCTGTTGCCTTAATATTCCTAGTAAAATACGACCTTTCTTTCCATTGGTGTCTGTGCCCTTTAAAACACTCCTGTCAATTGGCAGAACAAGGGCCTAAGGCCTATTGGAATTATCATTTCTTAGACTTGTTGAAGTTTCCTGAGGAATGGTTTGTGTCCCTCATCTTTTTCAACAGCTACAATAGCCCCTGTCTATAGAAAAGAGGAACCTAAGCAAGTTTTCTTGAGTTTCCTGAAAAGAGCAAAGTGCTTGGACAGCAAGCAGCATTCCCACAGAACTAGCAGGGTAAAAATCCCAGCAAATTGAAGACACCTTGATGAAGGGATTAGTGGCATTATGGGCCATGTTTGCCTGTGATTGCTGTGTTGCCTTTTTTCCAATCTGAAAATGAAAGGTGAGATACTTTTAGTAAGGGGGTAATATAAAAATGGATCATTATTTCAAGGTTTTCAGGGGCAGATATGGAAAGATGTCCACAAAAGCCCACTCTCTCTAGGGATGTGTACATATTTATAGGTTTTAGGAAATTAGCATAATTGATAAAAAACACCAACTAGGAGGACAAGTGATTATGCAATTCCCTCCAAGGTCAAATCCCTCTCTGGAGTCCCCCCCTTGGCACTGGCTGTACTTTGTCCATGAAAAGGCAGCTCAAAGAATTGCTCTGGACCTTGGCTCCCAGGAAGAACCAAGAGAGCACTGAGGCCTTGTACCCTCTGAGGCTTGGAGCTCTGGAATTTGTTTTGTTTTTCTGCTTAGGGAAAGGCCATGGAGAATTACTGGGAAAACTAACCACTAATACAATAGGCCACAGAGCAACAAATATATGTGTGAAGAGTATAGAAAACGTATAAAAGAAAAAAAGGAAAAACCTAAATGGCAACAGAAAGGTCCTGGGCATGAACACATAGGTTCAGATAGTCTTCTCAGCCCTATTTCTGCATATTTCTGGGAACCAGGGGAATCCTGCTTGAGTCTGTGGAGAGATGGGTTTGGGAAGTAAAAGTTCATTTCTTCTTTTCTCCTTGGACCAGCTGCTGTTCCTAACATCAGTTGAGCCTCTCTCTAGCCTGGTGCCTCTGACTGTTGCATCAAAACAATTTATGGCAGACAGAAGACACTGACATTTCCAGGAATATGGCTTTCTCCAGTGCCAGTGATGAGTAGGAGTCAGAATAAAAACTCTATTAACCACAACTCCATTGGAAGATTCCATCTCTTTTCACTGTATGAATAACCTCTACATTCACTTCTGAATTGTCAGTTGTTTAAGTATGAGAAGTTCTCTTTCATGATTTTTTTAATGTGGTTTGGAATTAGATAAGGGTCTCCTTCATTCACAAACTCTAGACCAAACTGCCTTTGGAATATGGCCCAGTGGGCAGTTTTTTGCCCAGCCATGGTACTTCTACATAAGAAAGCAAGGGCAATGGTATTTCCAGCCAAAACCCAATAAAGTGTGGGAAAGCCAAAACATCCTGTGGAGATACAGGCCTCCAGCTGTTACTAGAAATCAATAGAGTTCCTACCAAATGGTAATGTATTACTAAGTGCAATCTGTTTAACTGGATGACAGTCTTGCTCAACTGAAAAAGCAGAAAGATCAGCAAGGGTGCTCCCAAAAGCCCATCACATCGCTTTTATTTTGCTCATCTGTCTTAAGCTGGGAACTAAATGTGTGTCTGCAGTTGAGCTGATGAGAGAAAAAAAAAAAAAAGAAAAAGAGACTCATGGCAGGGCTGTGACATTATACAAGAGGAATCAGTGGTGTACATTTCATGGACCCCTCTCAACCCTATTAAGGTATTGTAGTCCTGGTTTAAAGTAGACAGGTATGAAACAACTTTGAGAGACAAAGACTAAAAGGGCTTGCGGATTTTATTTAAGAATGAAGAAAACTACCCAAAAAGATGTTGTTTCATAACATTACATAAAAATTAACAACTGCAATAAATAAGAGTTTTAAAAGTGTTTTGGTATATGAATAATTAGAAACAAAGAAATGTGAAGAAATGAATGCATATTTTCATAACAATTTGAAATTACAGACAAAAAGATACGCTGAACTACAATACAAAGGTAGGTAAAGCTGAACTTTAATTAGCTCTTTTTACATTTCTAGAGCTTTTGCCTTCTGAAGAGAAGCTAGGATATTCTTTAAGAAAACTGTCACAGCCAAGACTCCATAGTAAAATTTCCTGATTTCATCTGGGGCTGGATGAGATAGATATCCTGGCTGTAAGATCTGAACGAAGGCAAAGAATTGGCTCTGCGTGGTCTGAAACTGAAGGACGTGTTGTCTGAAGACCCTGTCCTGAAGACCCCTAAAGTTCCATCCCCTGTCAGATAGGAGGGTGTGAGCACTGAATACACAGGAGTACTGTATGGCCTATAACAGGAGGAGCCATCCAGTCCAGAGACAGCGTGGATTACACTTGGCATAACGTTGATGAAAGTGCCCGATAATGGTCCATAACCTGTTCTGCCTGGTGGCAGACTGTAAGCCCTGCTGCTGGCAGACATATAGTTTCTGTAGGGTGGCTCACCAGGGATTGAGTAAATTACAGGCCCAGTGGAGGTTCTGTCGTGTGTCACATCAGTGGTTAGGTCAGTTGCAGGTTCCCACCACCCGAAATCTTGGCTGTAACTCCAGTCAGGCTGACTTTCTGACTCGTATGTAAAACGTTGATGTGTAGGCTGTCTCCCACGTGCTGGAATTAAAAAACAAACTAATCAAGAGAGTATCTACATTTGCTGTTAAATATCTCTCACAGAGGTAGGTATGTGAAGTATTTATAACTTATGTTTGCTTCTTGTCCTAGGTGCTTATTTGAAGCAAATGGCACCTGAATACAGATATTAATCTTTATTTGACAAAGGACAATAGCATAGGTGTCCTGCCCTAGAAAGTGTTGGAAAACAACAGCACTTTTTTTCAAGGGCTACAAATACTTTCCAACATCTTTTACCTCTCATCGTTATAACTCCAAGGCTGTGTTTTTAAATCAAGTAAACAAATTTATTCTACAGTCTCCCTTTCACTGTTACTAGGAAGCACAGGCCCTGTTAGCCACAGAAGGGAGTCCTTTACATGTGAACATATTTCACCATCAATTGAAATCAGCACTTCATATTCTTCAAATATTAGTCAGGCATATTGTTACAGGCAACATTTAATAAAATTACTGTAATATTCAAATATGTTACAATAGTCTGACAAGTTAAAAGTTCACATACCTAGAATACTGAGTACCAAACAATTTTTGCACAGAAAAGGCACTGTCTTCACCAAATAGCAAGTGTGGGGTTGAACTACTGTGATTCTGAACACCTTGTCCTAAGTTACATAATGCGATTTATAATATAAGCTTCATATTGTTATTAATTTAAACTGTGTGATTTATACTATTTGGTTACAAGTATTACTTGTTTAAGCAAAGCCACCTGATAAGGAGAGCATTTATACCAGGATAGCTGCATTCCTTGGCTATGCAGTAATGCTGGCAAGCGACACCCAGTTGATTAAAATCAGATAAGAATTGCAAATTTTCCAGTAAAAAAGTAGTTTCTGGGAGACATCACTGCTTAGCGTATTCAGCATTACAGATACTTCCAGCTTGGTAAACATTGTTAATATGCTTTTCTGGTTTGCCTGTACAGATACAGACAAATACTGATACATTTTTTTCATGTTTGTGATCATCTCAATAGTTGGGAAATTCTCTTTTGTGGACTATCTGTGTGGGTTTTCACGGGTTAATTTTTGGTGAGGAGGGAAGAAGCCAGCCATGGAAGTGATATTTCTGTGAGGAGCTAAAAGCTTCCTCTGTGCCTGGCAAAACCAATCACTGTCTGCCTTTGAGAACAGGCACACTGCTAAGCCAATTCGAACAGCTGGTAATGCTTCTATGATAACTTATTTACAAAAGACAAAACCTTGGGAACTCTCTCTTTCTTCCCTGGAGGGGTTGGCAGGCAGCAGAACCCTCCCAGTCTGGGGCGGGCCACCTGGCCAGGACCACACGGCCAAGATTGGCACAGCCAGGGTGGCACCATGGGGCCACAGCTATCTTGGGGTGGCTCACAAGTAACTTTATTTGTTCAGCCAGACACGCTGTGAACAGAAGGGCACAGTGGTGGCAGCTGCTTTGTTTTTCCTTTTCTGCATTCAGCTTGAAGAAAGGTGCCGAGTGGAGCCGGCAGCTGGCGCGGAATCACGCAAGGGCTGTGAGAGACATGGTGAGCAATTCCCCGGGGTGGAGACCAGATGGGATCAACCTTTTAATGCTGCAGAACCCTATAAAAACTTTTCAACTGATAGAACTTGAGAACAAGTGAACCTATAAACACCAGTCCTCTCCCAAGTCAGAGAAAAGAAAAAGGAGGAGAACAATATGCTGATACTAAGGTCGGTGAAAAAGAGGGAGGGGGAGGAAGAGGACTTTGCTCTGGGCCTTGGAGCTGAAATTCTCCTGCAGACCCTGGTGAGGACTACAATACAACAATCTATTTCTCTGTAATTCATGAAGCGCATGGGGGAATGCAGAATTCACCCACAGCTTGTGAGAAAATGGTGCTCACACTAGATTGCATGGATGCTGAGAAGCTGTGATCTGGTGAAAGACTTGAACAGAGAACCCTGCTTCCAGAAATAGAAGAAAAAGACCCTTGCTTTTACACTATAACAGCTGATCCTTAAAATAAAACCCCATGAACTAAATGGCTCATGAAAAGAAAGCAGTTGTGGGAAAACTGCTTTGCCCATGTGAGGGACTCACATTGCAGCAGATTTGGGCAGGACTGCTACGCCTAAAAATTAAAAACACGTTGAAAAAATTCACAGAGAGCTGTCTCTCATGGGAAAATCCCCATGGCATAGACAAAGACTCCTCTCCTGAAGAGAACTGAAGGAAGATTTTTAGAAGTGATAAACTGACTAAAACCCCCATGTTTTGTCTTCCTACATTGTCGGTAGGAAGGAAAGAAGAGTTGTGGGAGGGGAGAAGTATTTTGAGTCCTCGTTATCCTTTGAAAATTCTGTTAATAGATTTTTCTTTATACATTTTATAAATTTTTAACTTTTGCCCCTGACGTATTTTTCTCCTAATCCTTATCTCACCCCATTAGCTTTTAAATTGTTCTTTCCCCCTCTTCTGCTCAACTATGGCAGAGAAGAAGTAAGTTATTTTTTCATGGGTTCACTGGCATTTAGCCAATGTCAAACCCACAACATTACCAGATTTTACTTGACTTATTGTCACTGAAAGAACATTCACATGTTTCAAAGCAAATAAACCATCCAGTACTAACAGTATTAAGAAAAGTTACAATTATTAGAGGTCCACAGTTACTTAATTCTGTCCCACGCTATTTCCGAGGAAAAAAAAGCAAGACAGAGGGTAACAAGGGGGTAAGAGCCTGACAAATTCTACAGCAACAGAGAAAGTAAAGTTTAAAAAGCAAGGAAATCCAAAGAACTGAAATGGTTATGGTTGCAAGGAATGGCTACTACAAAATTGTTAATGGTTTAAAAGAGAAAGAAAGGAAAAAGCCTTTGAAAAAAAAAAAAAAAGAAAGAATTTAATAACAGTAATAAAAAAAAATCAAAACCCAAACACCCACCCACTCGTCACCAACACTCTCCAAAACCAAAAAAATCCAACAACCCAGCAACCAAACACAACCAAAAATAAAAATATCCAAACAAATGGGGACCATTAGAAAAAAGAAACTACAAATAAATTAATTACAAAATATTACAAAAATTTTAATCCCTGTGTCAGGTTTCACCACCCCTTTCTCTTCTGAAAAATATCTCAAAACATTTCTGTTACCATGAGTTCTACTGCTCCATTAGGTTAACATTTAAGCATTCTTGTATTTGCCTATAGAAGCTGTGCAGCATAAAGGGAGATGCTGCCTAGGAACCCAAGTCCAAGTGACTAACGCTTTTTGAAAAGCAGACTTACCATCAGGAGCAGCAGCAGGAGGTGACACAGCTGCCTCAGGTTCAAAGTGAACCCACAAAGATTCTCTTCCTATTGGTAACGCTTCTACTCTGACAGCTGCCAGTGAGTAGAGATCCATAAAACTTAAAAGGACGTGCTTTAAGTAAAAGTAAAAGGAATCATCAGTGCCAGGCAAGCTACAATTAAATGCCAAACAGCATACATTCAAATTTGTTACATTAGACAGATTTTTTTAGCAGAGAAATGAAATATGGTTTGTAAACCAGGCAGAATTTCAGTCCCAGGACTTAAATATAATTTTTTTTTTTAATTTGGATTTTTAATTTCTTCTAAAATCTGGATTTTTTTATTTCTTCTAAAATCTTGAATATTGTTAAGAAAATGACTCCACACCCTAGTTAGAAGATGCTTTAATGAGACGTTTTCAACACAGTACAGGATTGAGCTTTGATACAATGTTTTCATTTTATTTCAATACAGGACTAAATGCAGATTTAATTTCTGTTCACAAAAATTACCACACAGTTTCAGGATAATGTTCACACTTCCAAAATGAGTCAATTTACTAATTCTTGCATTTCACAGCAAAAAAATTAACTTGGCAGTAACAAAAGAAACATTGTAAACCTACAGACCTCTGAAAACAATCTGATTGCAATATAACTGGAAAAATGTAACTGTTTCTATGCATGTAGTGGAAGAATTGCCCCATTTTTTTATATTGCTTAGACTGATGATAAAGTTAGTAGGACAAGAGAGCACAAATTATTTGGCAGCACTGGTAACTTTATATCTACCCCAAGTACTCTCAACTAACTATTGAAATTATTGGTCTTCTTTACAACGGTTAATCACATTTTATTTGCTATTTTATTTGCAATTTTTCCCTTCAGATAGTATGAAATTGGTCTTTTGAATGTAAACCTTTGGTACAGACAAAAACCAGCTTAGTGCCACAAACAGGGATTTTTGCAGTTTTCCTTTCCTTGGTTTCACACTGCTACTTTTCAGAATCACTGTTAACACAGCTAAAATCAATCAGATTATTTCATTGTGGTATCTAGGAAACACCAGTGGCAAATTAACCCATATCACATCTTTTCTCATCAGAAAGAATATCCAAAATCTCTTGGTACTGTAGTTCTAGTCCTAAAGGAGGATTCTTGCAGACTTTAAGGCCTTTAATTGAAATGTACTTCCCATAGACTAAGGCAGTTCAGAGGATGTGCCTGCAAACAGCTCCACTGCTTTAAAAGACAAGTGTCCCTAAAGTGGTTCCCAACTGCTTACCTCACTCAAGATTGCAGGATTGCCCTTAATTTGGCATAGAGTAAAATTAAAATCCATTAGGTGATCTCTGGCTATAAAATGCCAATTTTATAGTAAAACCTCAATAATGTGCTTGGGAAGGAATCAAACAGGGACTAGAGATGAGGGTGGGGGAGAGAGAAGGAAAAGAGGGAAAGAGAGATGGGGAAAGGGAGAAAGAGGAAAAGGGAAGGAGAAAAGGAAGTTCACAGTGCCACGGACTGTGAGTAATTGGTGCTGTTTGTATATTCCTGAGTTACCAAGTGAAGCTGCCAGGTGAACAAGAACGTTACAATTCTGCCCCACCAGTGATCTCCCCAGCATATACTGTACTATGTTAGTTATACCACAAGCACTTTGTGCAAATACGAAATGCGACATTTTGTTTTTCTGATTCCTTTCCAGAAAGAGGGAACAGGCTGCAGGTGCTTCTGCAATCATTGTGAGGTCAAAAAGAATGGGAGTTGGGATGGGACTAAAAAACACCAAACAAAAAGCAGCATCTGCTACCAAATTAGAAAAGCAAGATTTCAAATCTGGTGATTACCACAATGCCTCCTGTGAAAAGATGCCACCCATGGGACCTTTTTTGCAGCTTTAAAATGGATCATCACTGAGCTGGGGAAGCATTTGTAATTCTACCCTTTGATGTAAAAGTTCATCTGTGCTAAATGACCTCAGGGAATCTCAGGGCATCACATATTTCCATATTTTAGTGTGACAACATGATAATTGCACATAATTTATATCTTTATCATATTGAAATGCATGTATGCATGCAGGAGGGCAACTGTGAGAAATTTCCACATTAGAATCTGCCTTTCTTGAATGTTTGATTTCGTGACCCCGATCCTGCAGTTATATACTGCATTAGAACACAAAATCTACAATAAACTGGAAGGAATTACTGCAGAAAAATACACATTGCATGCAATACTTACCTTGTCTAAGTTCCTTGCACTTTACTTGATTACCTGCTCTCTCTCTAATTCAGACAGAGAAGCACAATGAAAGAAATAAATACTCACTCTGCCTTTTGTTCTCTCATTGGGAAAAAAAAATTATGTCTTAGCACTAATTTGTCTTTTTTCCATTTTTTTTTGTCCTAACAAAATCAGTATTTTGAAATGTGCAAGTCTTTAAACCTACATAAGCAAAATGGCTTCTATATTTAAACATTCTAAATAGCAGTTTCTTTTAAATGAAGAATGCTCAAAAACCCAGAGTTAATTCTAGAATGGTGGGTTGAAATAAATCTGATACTGACCAAGAAGAAGTATGAAAATCTTGTCTTTTTTGTTTAGTTGGTTTTGTTTGTTTGTGTTTTTTTTTTAAAAATTAGTATTGTGTATATTATTGGGAAAAAAGGGAGGGGATACAGGGATATTAGCTGGTATATATACTTTTGTCCATGTTTGTATTCCCATCTGTTACTTAACGCTGTAACTGCAAAATTAAGTTGCCATCATCTCGAAATATCATGTGCAAGAGTATACAAGGAAATTGTCTTTCAACTGTTGACTGTAATAGTTTTGAAGCTTTTTGCTTTCCACATGCTCAGAGCAGTCCATCTGCCTGTTGTATCTCAGATGCAAAAAATGAAATTAAAAACAAACAAACAATTAAACAGGATTGGTTTTAGACTCTGACCTGGAATGCTATAGCCTCTGGCCTGCCCCTCACTGCTTCCTCTGAAAGGATCTCCAGCTGCAGGCTGGGGAGAAGTGTGGCTGCTGCAGCACCTGATAGCACAGCCTGGTCTCTGACCTAAAGGGAAAAAACAAACCCAGCATTAATACTAATTCTCTTTCAGACACACCAATGGGGATGAACTGGGTCTCTCTTCCCTGAGCCCATTGAGTGGACTTGCAGTGATTGCTGGACCTAACATCCATGAATAAATTATGTTTGAATTTTCATTGCAAATAAATCTCTAATGCACAGTGCTGGAAGACAATGCTACCAAAAAAAAAAAAAAAAGCAGCTTGCCCTGGTCTGAAAATAGAAAGGCCAAGGATATGATATGTATGCACTGTAAAAACACAGCACTTGTTGCATGACATCCACTTCCAAAGTTTGAAAGAAGCCAGTATGAAGATGTGGTGGCACAAAGGAAATTTTCTATCATCAGAGTTTGCTGCAGGTGAAACACACAGTTTAGGTTCTGTCACTTTCCATGAACATCATAGGAAAGAGACTTGAAAAAGGTACCTGAAAATTAAATTAACAACAGTTTTGGTGAATGCGGAAACTAAAATAGAGTTTCCCATGTTGCTAGGAATTAAAGATGTAGTAAGGGAAATTGACACTCCCAGGTATGAAAATACTTCTTTTGCTCTATGCTGCTCTAGATTAAAAACAGTTATAAAACTACCTGCCACTAGAACTATAGTTGAAAATAGTCCTTTCTCCTAAATAATTAATATATACAGCTTTGTTGGACATTCAAACAGTCCTATACTAGAGCACAATTGTAGAAGTCAGAGAGAAAACATGAGATTACTATTGAATTTAAAATATTCTTTAAAAAAATACCATGGAAGTTTCTGACCACAAATTACTACTTCTTGCCTTTTCTTTTCCTATTTATGATGTTTACAAGATAAAAGTAGCAGACACAAAGCCAAATGTTTTATGGCCACCAAGTATGTGACCTCACATTACTCAGTAGAGGGTTAAGTCCCCAATTGCCGATTTTTGTGTTCCATTAGTCCTCACTTGGCAACTAGAAGTAGTTCTAGTGAGTGAAGTTTGTCATAACTTCTACATTTAGAACAACTTGTGTACTACAAACTCGCATTTTATTTCACTGTGGTTTTCTAAGATAGAAGAATTTGAGGGGGAAACTTCAACTCAAAGGAAAGGAAGTTGCTTTGCAACAACTTCTCTTTTCCCCTGATATTGGAGGTCAGGTTTCTTTTCTTTTGGTCCTTCTTACCTATAGAATTCTTCCCATAAATTGCTAAGAAACACTGACTTCTGAGCACTCAAGAAGTGAGTATTCAAGAGTACTCAAGAAAACAAAGAAGCGGCCAAACTCTGGGGGAAGGAGGCATCTGGCTGCATTTTCTCTTATCTGGGGAGTTTCTCTCCGAGGGACAGAGATACCAGGGGACCTGGGACAGGAGGAGGAGGGCTGGGGCAGCTGCCAGCTCTCTCGCTCTGCGGCTTCAGAGGAGGATGCTCGGAGCTGTTGTTGCCTGGGGAAAGGAATCGGCCATAACCCAGCCCGGAGCTGCTGCTGTTTCTTCTGTGGGGTGAGCCTCTGCCCGTGAGAGCAGCCACTGCCCCGGGACCTTGTTGACACCCACCTCACTAAAGGACGGAGCTGTCCCCATCTGCTCGTGTTCCCGGGAATCCCGGTCCCCTGTCCCTGCCCCGCTCGGAGCCGGCCCCGCTGCCCCAGCCCTGCCGCTCCTCCGGCGCTGCTCGGGGTTTCTGTGCGCTGCAGCCCCGCAGCCCCTGCCCTGCCGGGACATCCCGCAGCTCCAGCTGCTGCCACAGAGCTTCTGATACAGCTCGCCCACCACCCCGGGGCTTCTGCTCATTCCTGCTGGACCAGCTTGGTGCTCCTCGCAGTCCCGCAGGGGCACCGGGACCGACTGCCCCAGGGCTGCGTGAAGCAAAGGCTCTCATCCATCCTTTCCTGTCTCGGCCCAGAAGGGTCACGGGGTCCCTGCTTCTGTTTGTTATTAATGCCACAGTCGCTGTTGTTTGTGTGCCTTGTTACACATACTAGTAAAGAACTGCTATTCCCACCCTCATATCTTTGCCTGAGAGCCCCTTAATTTCAGAATTAGAATAACTCAGTGACAGAGAGGGTTTACATTCTCCAGGCTCCTGCCTTCCCTAGCAGACACCTGTCTTTCAAACTGAGACACCTGAGAATAAGCAGTTCTAAGGCTTTGGCGTGATTGGAAACAAATCAGAGGGAACTCTTCAAATTCTTACCGCTCTTAGGGTGGCATCCACAGCTTTCATATGATTAATGATCAACTCTTTGTCTCTATTATAAGAAAACAAAAACAAAAAACAAAACAAGAACAATGGAGTAACTTTACAGAACTGAAGCTCTACCAATACAGAAATTAATCTTCTGCTACTTTATGACTGTCATGTCTTGTAACATAATTGTTGATAACTCAAATTGTTAGGATTGTCTCTCTTTTTCATATCTCCAATGCAAACTCTAAAAATAGCTTAGGTACCACCATTTGATGCATTTCTTATGAAAGATGCTTCTGTTGAGGATAGGCAATTAAAATAGATGTAATTATAGGCCTATCAATGAACAACTATCATGGCTTGGATATAGAGGTCATAAAAAGTCTCTAGCATGATGGTATTATATTCTTGTATTGGAAAACACTGGCAGATTCTGTTTACTTCTTCTGCTTTGCTTATATGTTCCAAAGAGAGAAAAAAAACCCCTATTTGTTGTGAAGAGTTGCTAGAAAAATGAAGTGAAAAGTAGTTATCTTTGTTGATGTTCAACTGCTATATACAGAAAAAAAAGGCAGTTTTAAAGCCACTTCACACTAAAATAACCTTTTCTGGATATATGTATGGCCACAAGGAATGATCTTTACTAAAATGTCAAAAATATATTGAGGCAGGATGAAATGGAGAAGCTTTCTAGAACATATCCTTCTGCAGGTGACAATTGCTTTGATCAAATCCTACCAAATAACATTTATCATTTTAATTAGCTTGTTAAATATTTCATTGAGGACTATATGAATTGCATTATTTCCCTGGTGCATAAAACCCTTAAAACTTCTCAGATGTTGTTCTCCAGAGGATGAATGATCCCAGGTATGCTGAGAAATTTTAATTAAAATTTTTTAGATCTTAGCCATAGAATAACAATATTCATAATACATACTTCATATTATGATAAGTATTAGAAAACAAAGTGTGTAAAGATTTATTTTTTTATCTGACCAAATGACTCTAAGAATAGGCTAGTAATAAGCTCCTTCAAGTCAAGGGGTCTCCTTTTGACTACCAATCTTTTCAAGAGCAGTGCCTGAGCCTTTCCTTCCACTCCAGGTTATGGTGTAAATGGTAGGGGGATTAGGTCTAAATCCATAACCCCCTGAAATCAGCCAGAAGATCTATCTTGTCCCACAGGAAAGGCTAGGTCCAAAATAGGTTTCAGTCTCTTTGGTAGCTAAGACCTGTCCCCTACCTGATGCTTCTGTATTTACATAAGTAAATTGTATTTGTCTATAAAAAGATGGCATTTAAACGCAGGGAACAATAATTTCTTAAATAAACAGAGCTTTAAGGATCTGCCAAAGAGATGTTGTCAGATCACTAGATAGAACAGGTATTTTGTTTGCAGTTATTTCAGCACTCAGAATTTGGTGCACTGTTATGGGACAATTGCATAAAATGTATGACCTAGTATTTTGAACTAACGCTTTTATTTTTAGAAGACTATCCCTGAATTTCAAAAAAAAGAGACAGATGTACTTTCCTCCTGTCTTACACTGGCCAGGTCCAAATCCCTGCCCATAGAAGTGGGAATTGAAATTTTTGTTCGTTTTGGGGGACAGGCCCCAGAACTCACTTTGCTGCCTGTTGGAGGGCACATTCTGCCTCCTGCAGAGCCTCCCGCAGCCACTGCCGCTCCAGCTCCATCTCTTTCAGGAGTTTCTCCTGGTGATTCAAAACTCGGCCTCTTCTCCTCATCTCCTCCATTGCATCTGAGAGGCTCTGCCAGCAGACAGAGAGCAGAGTTACTCATCCGTCCACATAAACTTCACTTTATGCTATTGGCTACTGACCAATGTGGAAGACAAACTGATTGTGAAGTAGATTTGGACCACTGCATACTAAGGTTCTATGACTTTCCTAGCAAAAGCAGTGCTGACTCAGAACCCCCCGAGATATTAGTATATTTGCAATATATAAATGTGTTTTAGAAAACAAAATTATTGTAGGCAAAAAAACTCAAATCAAACACCCATTGAAGGCTTATTCTTAAATTTTTAAAAATAGAATATCCATAGCTTAAAAAAAAAAAGTCTTTGAAGTGTTTTCTCAGTAGCCTAAAATTCCAGCAGACTGAATAGTGTGTGTGTGCATTTACTCCTGTTACTTTATTTACACAAGGACTGCTCTATTTGGCTTATTTAACAAAAGATCAAATTCTGGTGACCGCTCCAGAAGAACAATCTTACCATCAGAGATACATTTGAGTCTTGGCTTCTATCAGTGTCTGCACTTGTGTGCAATTCTAGTCTGCTACTTAACACCTGAAGCCGTTGCTCGTGTTCTTGTAAAAGCAACCTTGCCTCATTCTCACGGTGCAAAGCTTTTTCTAATACCTCAAGTATATTGTCTTGGGTGATTGTTTTCTGGAAAGAGAAATAAATTGTGTCTGATTCTGTAACAATATTCAGCGGTTTCCCAACCTGACTTTCTGACTTCCACTTACAAACATACCAAATTCTAAAACAAACACATGCCTAGGATTAGTATAGAGGCTGGTTAACATGAAGACAGATCACTGAACAATAAATGGCAGACAGTTAATTACTATGTTTTTTATAAAGAACATTCATGTAAAGTCTTGGCATTCAGTATTCTATTCAAATTTGCACCCTAAGATGCAAAATTTCAATATTTAGAAGAAAAAATATGCAGATCAATGTTCAAAATTTTAGTGGATAGCTTATTAATCCTTGCAAGCACCTTTGTGGACTGTTTTTCCTCTCCAAAAACTGTTCCAAAAGAAGAAATAATTCTTCAAGGAAAGTCATCATCTGCATTTCAACTACAATCTAAAATGTGACAATTTTCATCTAACTGTCCCAAAACACTAAGGGAATAAAACCTGTTAAGAACAAAACTCAAGACGATTAGATATTTTTAAGTAAAAAAAATTTCCATTTTACTGGCTGGGAACATGAAGGACGATGGGTGCAATATCATCTAGCAGATATTCTCTGCTCTGAAGTGTTTGAATTGGGATACACTGACAAGTTCTAAAAACTATGCTTCAGCTTAGGGAACCCACAGTATTTCAGTAAGTCAATAGCAACAGCAAAAGACTCAGGCGAATTTTGTGTATTTGTTCTACTGAGAATGTAGGAAAAGGCTTTTTTCCCCCTTCCATAAAGTTACTTTTTCAGGGAAACAGACCCACTAAAATTTGTATTATATCTATTATAACATTCATCAACACCCATAGAGAATTTAAACTGTTAAATTTATATTTCATTAACTTCTCCTGAACATTCTTATTGAATACTGTCATTCCAGTTGACTTTGTTGAAGTGAAATCTCCTTTTAGGATACATAAATCACATCAACATTTCCAACAAATGGGAGAACCTGGACTGCTGAAGGCTAAACTGTAATTTATGCAGGATATTTCCTTCTACAATCCAAAAGGAAACTCCAGTGGAAAAGTGATATTTCTAAATACATCTGACTTCTAGTTTAGTGACATTTACAAGGCAAGTTTTCTGGAAAAGTCAGTTAAAAGTAAATAAATGTTATGCTTGTTTTTCCAAAAGAACACAAAAAAGTATAGAAAGGAGAATCTCTTTTAAGCAAGAGAGTCTCCAAATCAAATTTACTTACATGCTGAAGTTCACTGAATTGCTCTTGCAGTCTGTGGGCTTTTTCAACATCTTTTTGCATCTCATTGAAAGTCCCTTTGAATTCTACAAGCTGCAGGAGCAGTGAGCGGGCCTCTACCTCTGCTGTATGAAAGCATCCTGAAAGTTCAAGTATTTCTTGCTGCAAGATTGCTATGTTTCTCTGTCAGCAAACAAAAAAAAAGTTGATGAGCTATAAAATCTGCTATTTTAGCAATAAAATTAAGCATATTTAAGAGGTAAGAAAATTAAGACAAAACTATCCTTTTTTTCCTCCATCTCTAAAAGACGTACACAAGGGCAAAAATTTGAACCTGTAACTTACCAAGGGCAACTGCAAATTCTGTTTACAAGGAAGTACTATTTTCACCTAAAGTCTACTATAAAAGATTATGAGAGAAAGAGTTTAGCCTTTCATTTTGGTTTTAAAGGGAAGAAAGTTATCTTTACTGAAAGAAAGGATGGTAAAAATGAGAAAACAGAAAAAAATGATAAAAAGCAGCCTTAACATTTACATCAAGCCAAAAGCAAATTTGTTCTTATTAGCTAATAGAGTTCTGATAGAACCTCAAAAAAATCTTTTACTTGGATACACACTAAACTTCCTCCAAAAATTCTTTGT
Source organism: Acridotheres tristis (assembly GCA_037013685.1). Taxonomy (NCBI): domain Eukaryota; kingdom Metazoa; phylum Chordata; class Aves; order Passeriformes; family Sturnidae; genus Acridotheres; species Acridotheres tristis. The sequence continues at coordinate 11,387,787 of CM072919.1, forward strand.
CAATAAAAGAAAAGACCTATCCACACCCTAATGTGTGACAAATCAGCTTCTGAGTGTCCTCATAGTTCATTGTCATGGACTCATGACCAGCCTGAAAAAATATAAATGGTGCTATCAAGGGAACTTCACTGCTACTGTAAACCTTCTGTTTCCATGAAGGAGGACTGTAAATCTGCTTACTGTGCTAGGCAGTCTGTCATACAATCCAGCTTCCAGGGCCTGGGCATTTACTCTGTGGAGTCCACAAGCCAGCCTCTGTATAAGGGAGTCCTTCTCCAGGTAAACTCTGCACCCACAGGGTTTCCCTTGTCCTGTCTCCATCAATACGCTCAGGTTGTCCATCAGTTTTGTAAAGGAGTTCCTGGCTGCGTTGATAAGTGAGTGTCCAGAAAGCCAGGATTTTGGATCTTTAAGAAACAATAACGAAAAGGAAACATCAAGCAGGTTATTAGCTCTGATGTCTTGTAATATCCATCTCTTTTTCATGTATACAGGATGGAATCTGTAAATATTCTGAAACACAGAATACTGAAACTGACACGTGGTTCAAACTTTGCTTTTTAAGGATATTAATTCACTTTTTTGAAAACAGCATGATCAAAGAAGAAAGTGCCTGAAACTGAATTTGAATACATGTGATTCAATGGCAACTTTTATACCAATTTAGTGTTCAGCCTTCTGGAAAATGCATCACTGTGTCTTTGTCCTGCTATTTCCCTTCATTCATATAAATTATCCCTCTTCTAATGTTCTTTTTTCTGTGACAAAAATGTGGCGACTCTAAAACTCCAGATTAATAAAAAAGCAGAAATGGCAGCAATGCAAATAAACCAAGGGAACCTGTTTCAGTTCTTACTGCAGATAGACTCCAAAAACACTCTGCAGCCTTCCACTTCCATGACTCCAAATACTGAAAGGATAAAATATCCTATCAGCCATTAAAGAAAATTAATCTGTTCCAAGAGTACAGAGATGTGATCATTCAGAGAATGTAGAAGAGGGGTATTATTTTACCCTGCAATAAAATTACCCCTTCGGGGAAAGAGCCCCACTAAAATTTGTTTATTTTTTTAATGTATTTCTGCTACAGCAATATACTGTTAAAATTACCTGGTTTGCTGAGAACATCCTGCAGTTCAGAGAAGGAACTGATTATTGCAGTATAGAGGTTAGAGCTAGTCAACCAGTCAAGAGCTTCAATAGAGTCAACTCCTTCCTCTTCAAAACCTGTGAAACAGAATTGCAGCTAGCAGGATAACTGAATTACTGAGATATGGCATACTGCTATGTCCATCTCTTTCACAAATTAACCAAAAATAAGCACGTAAACCACAAATTAATCAGGACAATTTAGACCATGTGTTGTAGCCAACCATATTAATAATGTTTCCAGGACTACTAAAAAAAAAGTAGATTAATCTTCTAATTTGCAAAATATTTTCGGTACCATTTATCCTTGTAGGGGGAAGCATACACTGGTCTGGCAACAGAAAGGGACAAATAGACATAATGTCTAAAGAAAATGTCTAAATCTTATGCTAATATTTCACCTGAATCAGAAAGCAAGTTTTTCCGGATTTTAGTAGGAAATAAATATTAAAAACTATTCAAAAATAAGAGGGAATACCTTTAAAAAACCCCCAAAACAAACAATAAAAAACAAGTTGATGGTTAATCATTTTAGAACATTGCAAGATATTTACCACAGAGAAGATGCTGTAGCACTTAGTTTAGAAATCCATAACACAAATATCAATGATATCAGATAGTGTTGAGTTCATGTGTATAACTGCAATTTTACTTCCAATGCTTAACAGATTATTATAGAGAGGAATTTCCTCTTAGAGTGAAATACATTTGTCAAGAAACATAAAAAACATAAATCCATAAATAATATTGGTCAAAATGTCATTAAATATGTCTTTATGCCCCAGCAGTAACAACATTGCTCTTTGTTATTCCCTCACCATGTAATTCGACATAACACTTTAAAACCATCTCACTTACGTGACATGTGATGCCTGCCTCTAGATTCTCCCACACAAACTTGAATTCTAGTGCTTCCTCTTGAGCCATCTGTCCAGAGAAAAAGGAAGCAGGAATATTGGGCCAGGATTCTAAGCCTGTTAGCGGCCAGAACTGCAATAACAGCTCTTCGGAACACATAAATCAGGTGTTTGGCTCTTCTCCGCCTTTCTTCCTCTTGATTCTTTTCCATAGTAGGGAGACCATAAAGGAGGCTCCTGATCTTCTGGTTCACTAATTCGTGGAGGTTCACCTGGACCTGGAGAATATCTCTTTGGGAAGACATAGCACACACTCGGCTGTAGAGAGGACACAGGGCCCCTGACAGCAGTGCACAGGCTGCCAGCAGAGATGAGCGCTCCTTGTGAGCAAGCGATAATGCATTTCTCACAGAATTGTTCTCATGGGCCAGCTTCTCACAGATTTGTTCAAGGCCATACAGTTTTTGCCTGCTTTTTTGTGAAATTTCTTCACATTCCTGCGACAGAAACAAACCAAACGAAAATGGGAGAAATAATAACTAGGTGGTTTTTACCTAGACAAGAGCTAAAAGAAAATTGTTAATTTTGCCATTCAAATGATGCATTAAAGGAACAAAAATTGTTAGTAATTATGGTGATGAAAGTATCTCTTCTAGTAAACAACTATGAAATAGAATCACATGTATGACATCCAAGCAATGGTAAGAGGGAAATTTGTCTGATCATCAACTGCAGATGTACTCCTGAATTCTGACAACAATCCACCAATACCGTGACAGTTCACAGATCGTCCAATACCACCTGTCTGCCCACAATATAGTTTTATGAGTTGACTTAACAACAGTAATAACATCCTCCAAGTTCAGAGAGAGCGTTGCTCTACCAAGCAGAAGCCAGCGTGAGACAAAATAAGTAAGGAAGGCTGGAACATGAAACTAGACAGATTAAATTTTTCAGCATGCAAAGATTTCCAGTCCTGAAATCTGCATCAAATACAGCATTATGTTGATGAAATAAGTTGCAGTAACTCACAAATAACAAGGGACAGCTATTTCCTTTATTCTCAACACTTTTAATTGAAACAGGTGGGAAGGAATGTCATGGTAATGACAGTAAGTGATGGTTGTGGAAAAACGGAACGTTTTGGAATACAAATAACTAATCTAACAAGTAGCGAGAGTTTCACATTTTTAAATCTCTTCTCACTATAGTATCAATAAAACAGAGTCACTTAACACTGTTGAAATCTGCCATTGTTCTTAGGGTCAGTACACATGTAACTAAATTTATCCCCAGGTGACACCACATTATTGTCACTCTATACAATCTCTGAAAATGATGATGCTGAAAAAGTAGCTGCTGCCCTCAGTAATTCTTAAAATAAGCAAATTCAATCTTACAGCTTCAACACTCTAAGGAAAAAAAATACTTCCAACTGTAGACCAAATCAGGCTTCTGAACTGGAGCTGTAGATCAAATTGTCTTCAGAACACTTCAATAAAGTAATTTATTTCTTATTTTAAGTGATGTTAATATTAGCACAGTTTGGTTTGTTGTTTGGTTGGGGTTTCTTAACTTTAAAAATATACTAAAATATACTAAAATTCCCAAATGAACTTAGACTACTAAAGGGCTTAAACTTCAGAAATAATCCATCAAATGTTTAAAGAAAAATAAATTCACAGCATCATACCTGTGCTCTTGCATGAACTTCTGCAAGGAGATTTGAGTACTGGTGTTCAAGATATTTCTTTTCTTTCTGCCAGCAATGTTCTTGTGCTTTTAACTGTTCAGACATTTTTGCCAAAGCATCCTTCTGGTTCCGCTGAAGGTTGTTCACAGTGTAAGTCTTGTGCTTGCAAATATATTCCAGGTGAGATATCTGTGTGACAAGCAGTTAAGAAGAAATTAATATTTACCTTTTCACTTTAAGTTAAGCACAGACTATTCCAGCATAAAATCTAAAGTGAAATTTCTACAATATTTTTATTAAAACTAAGTAAAACTTTTCATGGCAGATTAATTACTTGGTTCTCAAAACAAAACTGAAATTTGTTTTGAAACAAAATATTCTATTTGGTTTCGGTTTTGCCATCTTATACCATCTTGCAGATGTCATCTTCTTTCAGGAAACCCGAGGCAGACACCTCATACATTTTTTAAAAGAACTGTATTGCATTTCAGTAAATTAGTAATCTAAGTACATCCTTTAGAAGTTTGTGACAATTGCAAACAATAATTTAAAAACAGATTTTAATTGTTTCTTTGTTTGTGGGTTTTTTGTTGTGTTTTGGTTGGGGTTTTGTCATTGTTGTTTTTGCTGTTGAAAAGCAAAGACATTCCAGATTATTATAAAGTTTTAAAACCATTTCAGGGAATTCTAGCATAAAGAATGTTTTCCTTACAAGTAGCTCACAAGTTTATGATGTGTTTTCAGCAAGGATGAACAGATTCACTCTTGTGGTTTACCACTGCACCTCCCATGCAAACTAAATGGAGGAATGAACCAAGCCAACAATGATCTCCAAATGGACACACCTGCACCTTGTTACTAGAAATATCAGCAAGATACTTCCAGATAGATCACACCGAACTGTGGGAAAAAAAGTTTTGTACAACATAATCTAAAATCCCAGAAAAGCTGCTAAGTACATCAAAAGAGCCCTAGAGACCTCACAATCACTCTCAATAACAATATTTAATTAAAAAGCAAGCAACAATAAGACACAAGCCCCACAAACACTGCCAACAATATTCACTCCCTTCCCTTTCCTTCCCTTTCCTCCCCTACTTCAAAAGAGAAATAAACCAGAACAAAAAGTGAAATTCTAAAGAGTGGCACAGCTTAGTCTCAAGAGCCAGCTGACTTACATAAAAAGGGGTTTTTTTCCTTTCTAAAAACACAAGGATTTCTGGGGAGAAAGGCCAAGTAAGCTCATGTGCATTCAAATAACTCAGAAAATACAGCTCCTTCTCCACACAAATACTGACATGTTTTATAATAGGTATTTCTATTGTGTTTCTGAATAAAAATGTCATAATCCAAAAGTCACAATTAAACAAAAAACCCCACGCTGGCATTCTTTCAAATAGTACATCTGGATTACGGTAAAATAAAAACTTGGTTCATGACTGTTGATGACTACATCCTGTGAATTTCTTTATCAGTAAGATGAATTTACTATCTTTTAATTAGGTTCTTGTGGCTAGTATCAGTATCATGTCCTTTCAGAATGTCCTGCACAGAAAGTGGAGCTGAGAGACTGATGCACACTCCAGTCAGATCTAAATGCCCACAGCAACAGCATCAAACTGAGCAGTGGACAAGCCGTAATTAATGGTATTCATTTGTAAACGTCCAAATCCTTCTGGGGGGGGATGAATATCAGTCCTTTTTATCAAGACTGCAGCGTGAACAAATGTCACTGAGCTCAGCAGAGGCAGCTGGTGCCTGGGGACACTCACCCTCTTGTTAGCCTCGTGGAAGTTCAAGATCAGGGCTTCAACGTTCTCACGCAAGAGTTCACAAAACTCTCTCCAAGGTAACACTTCCAGGGGAACGTCTGGGTGTCTGGCAATCACATGGCCGTCTGCCATGCTCTGGAATATGTTCAGGAGGATGGACAGCTCCTTCTGGAACACAAAAATTTATTGCTGTATCTGGGCAATGTTAAAATCAAGAGAAATGCATCATATGCGTAGTAGCAGTGCTGCATGCAGCTGGAAACAAACTCTCACAGTTTATTCTCGCAGCTTTACAAAATTCCTCAGTTAATTTCTAACAATTGCAGTCATAATATTGCATAATATTACAGCAGTGTAAGAAAACAGATTTCACAAAATGTATCTAATTAGACACTAATTAGTATGTAAATAATGTGAATAAATCCCAGTCCCTTGGGGACCACAATCATGACCTGGCACAGATAAAAATTTCCATGCTCTTGGTAGATGCAATTCATTCACCCCTGTTAATACTTTCAGGTGCATTCAAACTGTGCCCCAACACCTACATGGCGCACAGAACATTGTCCAGTTGTCTTGGCAGCACAACACACTCTAAATTATTTTTAAAATTTGTTTTGCATGGATTATATATGATTAAATAACTGGCCAAAATAGGTCTACAGCTCCATCACTCAAACTCCACAAGCCATAACTCATTTATTTACAGTGATTTAAATTAGTGGTATAGTAAATTGCTTCAGGTTATAAAATAAACTATAGCAATAAAAGCATGCAGTAGAAATTCAATTCTTCATACGTTTAGTACATTTAAACAACTTAGAAACTTTGATTAATAGAAAGCTGTATCCCAAATGCCATGAGCATGAAGTATGTAAATCACTATATCAGTACAATTAGAGATCAATATAAAATTATCAGACTAGAATGGAAAGAACATATTCAGAGAGCATAAAAGTGGTATAAAATATGAGAAAATACTGTATAGGTCAGGAAAGAGGAAAGGAAAATGAAGGGAAGAGAACACACTGACATTTTCACACAGTTTTAGCATGGGTATAGCAGAGTCCAACAGCAATATATTAAATGTTATCTATACTTAGTTTCTGCTACAGTTTTCTGCTTTTTTTTTGGTGTGGGAAGCAATATCAAAGCTGTATCAATAGAATCAACAGGATCACATACAGGGACTCCTGCATCCCAAATAAATACAAAAAGCTTTGGGAGAAATACAAAGCCATCCAAGGCAATAAATATCTAATCTCACAAGGGAACCACTAATACAACTACTCCAAAATCGAGTATTTTTATTACATGCTTAGGATAGTCCTGTGGTTTGAAATCCTTTGAGTAAAACAATTTAAACAATCAACTCTATGAATATGACAGTGAATCAATCTCTTTTTTGTTTAACCTTTCAGTAATATAACTGTGGGAAATGCAGGGACAGAAAAGTCCCAAGGCTGCTGGAGAGATGGATACAATGTTTGACCTAAGACCTTAGAGAAGGCTACGAGAATGAGAGCATTAAAAGTGAAACAGTCATAAAACAAGAATCTAAGTTTGTAGTTTATGTAACAGTATGTTTTAAGCAAACAGAGACATGCATTATGTAAGCAAACCAGTATGCTAAGTAAGATAGTAAAAGATTTTAAAGTTTAACAACAGAACCTGTTATAAAGTTTGTTGGAAGTTTAAGATGTATCAATGTAAATTTATTAAGTGTTATATGATTGGTTGAAAAATGACACATTGTGGTAAAGCTATGAAACACAAGGCAATTAATGATTGGTGTAAGAAGACGCTAGTGAATTTTGATTGGCTAAAAACTTATATAAAGCATTGTAACTGAAAATTAGATTGGCTTCTGATGTTATGGTGTTGGATGTAACACCTTTAATGTCTCACCCTTCCATGAGACTGATAATGTAATAAAGCAATAAACCATCTTTTACAACATCTCTCAGTAGTCCTGTCTCTCATTACAAAATAAATCCCAATACATAACATTAATCTGAGCACACCATTAAGTACTGTTTCCATTACTAGCAATCTTGATCATGAATGGAATCTTGCCCTGAATTCTTGTAATATAGAATATATCTATTTAACTAAGGAATACAAATAAAAAGGAAAACTCTTACCATAACAGTTAGCAAGCACTTAAGGTTTCTAGTAGAAAGGTTTTAGCTTGTAATTTTGTTTTGTAGTTATAAATAGCAAGCACTAACTTCTGTAGTTAGGGCAGACAGTTGCTTTTCTCTCTTTGTATTCCTTTCGTGCCTGATGAAATTATTTTTTAGGCTAACTAGGCCAGTAAATGTCTTTTAATGCATTAACGATGGAATGCAAGAAGTTGTTAGTCTCCCAGAAAGAAAAAAAGAAGATTCTGATTTTATTTTTCTTCAGTTTAATAACTGCAGATCTGCTTGGGCAGTGAGTAACACTAAGACAAAGCGTGGAATAACTCCATCAAATGAACGAGAGACACCCACAGATCTGAAGACTCTGATGCGGTCTCTGCTCCTGTCAGCAGGGAACAGATCACATTTACCTTCCATGCTCAGAGCACTGAGATAGAAAGAGAAGTTTCCAAGCCACCACCATAAAAAAGTTTACATTGCTAGGAGTTGAAATACAGTAAATGTTACCACACAATGAAAAGAGAGATTTTCTAGATATGCTAAGAGCTTTCCTTTGTCCCTGCTGCTATGAAAAAAAAGGCAAAATTGTTATTCAAAATGTAGTTGGGTAAAGACAGTAGAAAGGCCCAAAGTGGTCATGCAAGAGGAGAAAGATTTCAAAAAATAATCCAGTGAAATACATCCAATGTGCCAAATCCACAGCAAAACAAGCAAACAAAACAAAACAACAACAAAAAATACCCTCTGTTTTGCTACATTCGAACAAACAATTTTTACAGTCAAATATTTGTGCTAAAACCGAAAGGTTGTGTGAAAAAGAAAGAAACTTTTCTATAATGGTAGCTAATGAAGCTCGAAAAAAAAGTTTGGGTAGAAACACACAACATTCTTCACAGGAAATCATATTCCATATCTACAAAATGCCTTCTTAATTAGGAATGCCAGTACATCTTATTCATACTTTTAAAATAATAGTTTTCTGAAAACAACTCTTCAGTTAAATAGATGCGTATCACTTAAAAAACATTTTCAAATTAACTTCTCCAGGGCCTTGATTACATTTATTGATGTTTTAAATTTAGAAAAAGGAAACATAACAAACAGGGTAAAAGAATGGCAAAGTTCTTCCACAGCTCAGCACAACCAATACAGGAAATCCTTAGTACAGTAAATATTTTGACAGTATGTTTAAAAAAGGCAAAACAATGTGTGCCACAGGCTTTTTTTTCCTTACCACTGGGCCTTCATGCAGGCTGAAGCTGGTTGCAGCATTCACTAATCTCCCAGAGGGTCCTTCAGTTTCCTTCCTTTCCTCAGCCCCCTCTCTCCATTGCACATTTGAGGATGCGTGCTGTCTTTGTAAACTGGAAAGTTTCCACAATAAGATACTTTAACCAAAATAACTTTGTCAAATGCACTATATTCTTTTAAAGGATAATCAATTAATATGGCAGATACCATGTTAGCACATCATATGGCTCCTGAAGTTGTCTGCCTTTTTTAATTGAATGAAGAAACTTATATTCCTTCTAAGAATGACTTTTCAACTGGTTATGTTTTCAGCTATCAAGCCTTATGTCATGAAATTCAATTGATTATTTGGACAGAGCCTAAAAATTATATATAACAAACAGAATTTCTCATATTTTAATTAACACAACAGCTGTCTTCAGAGATACCAAGTCACAACTTGCATCACCAACCCTGATTTCAAGTACAGTTCTTGCTCCTAAGGTTCCCACATGCCTGATTCTATTCTGGCATGACTTTTAAAGCAGACTACCTAGAATTTTAATCTGTTCTTGTACTGTGTCAGTCAGGAAAACAGATACATCAAGAGCCTAGCATGACTAAACAGCCAGCTGATGAGAAAACTACAAGGCCAAACAATAGTATAAAGGAGACAAAAGCAGAGACAGCATCCAAGGAAGAATTAAAAAAGATTGCCTGAGTATTTAGGCATGGTGTTGGAAAGGCAAAAAACCCTGATGTTCGCAAAGGACAACAAAGGTTTTTACAGGTCAAGTTTTACGTATCTTACTAAAAACATTTCTGTAACCATGAATCTTGAATGAATTGCTCAAGCCACAAACTTCCTTTCTTGTAGGAAAGCCAGTTTCTTTCGTTCTCCACTACTCTTTGTGTGAGTCAACATAAACACCTGTGTATACAGACCCATATCAGTTCTAGGCTGAATGAGAGGTCATCCAAGTTCTGTTACCACAGACACAGCAGATTGTGCTGGGCAGGAAACATGTTCCAAGTGATTTCCACTGCTGTCACACATTTCAATATTTTTAAACTGATTAAAGTTTTCAACAGCCATTCAAAAGTTGGAAACAAAGATTACCCACTATAAATGATACACAACTTCTTGACAGGATTCTTAGAGATTCAACTGGCTCACTGAAGTGGGAAACAATGTTTTCATAATAATGTAAGCGTATATAGAAATGCCATCTTTTCTAGACCTGCTGGATATGTTTTCCTACTCTCACCCCAAGCACTACTGGAGGCTGAACCCTATCATAACTATGATTTTCAAAACTTTTGTTTTGGCAGATAACAGGCCAGTTATCTGTACCCATTCACAATACCTTTGGTTACTGATATGGGCCTGCTATTAGTGGACTGCCAGGTTCTGAACGTTGGTTTGGCACATTGCATTAGATTTTCTGCTGGCTGAAAATTGCAGAGAATGTAAACTATGAGCTGCACTCAAGCTGTCTACTGCCATTTTATAATGGCTTTAGAAGGAAACTTACACTTTATTTCCTCTCTGATGTGCATTTTCTGACTCTCCAAAATCTTTCTTTGCTACCACTGAAACAGCTTCTCTCCTGCCGCCTTGCTTTTCATTCAAAGCATCTTCAAGTTCTTGAATTCTTAACTACCAAGAGATGACAAAGCAGTTTTGAAAAGTTAGGAAAGACTACCACAGTCTTCAATGCTGTTCACCATTGTGTTCTGCTTTTTACAGATGAGTATAGTCTATTAATTCCACATGGAATTAGAAAGCATCAAATACATGTAAAAATGTATTAATACATAGGGTTCAAAACAGAAAGATATGTGCTGACCAAAAGCACATTTTGTTGTCCTTTCATGGTGTTTGGATTTTCCTCTTTCAAATTATTTATATTACTGAAGTTTTCCAGGGGAATTCTATTTTTTTTATGTAGACTCGTGAAAGGGTGGGATTAACAGCAAGAGCTACACTTGCACTCAGAACAAAGCTCATGTGGAGCTTGTTCATGCACATAAACAAGGAAGAAAACCTTACTAGTTCTTCATCCATAAAAGACAAAGCTCTAACTTCAAGGAATGTTACCCTTCCAGTTCCTTTGTATATTGTAAAAGTAGAGAGGGAATCAAGAAAACGAAATCATCACTACTTCAGAAATCTAGGTGCCTGTACTTAGAGGAGGTCATAAGAAAATAATTGATTGAAGAAGTGGCAATGCTTATTTGTGTTCCTCAGAAAACAAGAAAAAAAGATTAAATTCCTTTTTGTTTTCTCATTTAGTTTTTCAAAAGTCCAGTATGAAGGCTTTCTTAGTCAGTATAAGATCGCTCAGCAATCATCTTACAGGCTTTTCACAATCGTTTTTTAAAATTAACCCTACTTGCTTTAATGAGTCAAACCCTGTGTAATGCAGTTTAATAATACAAGAATTTAATATTCAAGTATACATATTATATTTTTTTATATATTCAAACTTCTCTGGTAACTGAAGATATAATAGCTTTGAAGCTGAAATGTACTCTGAATAATCACACTTGGAACTGCAGTCTCAGGATGCATTAGTAGCTCACATCTGGATAAGCTGGATGTATGCACTGTATCTCCAAAATTATCTAAGTGCCCATTCCAAAGATATAGGACAGGATATTTTAACAGTTTAACTATTGTGAAACATTTCCTTTCCCCTCACTGTTTCAATGCTACTTTGAATTCTCAAACATAAGAATGTGACATTTTCTTTTCATATTTATTCCATTAACTTGATAGTTACCTGAAAAAAAGGAGATATTTTTCTATTACCTTGTACACTTTTGACACTCATTGCAAAAAATCTACTCAGTGTTTTCACTGGAGCAAGGAAGTCTTAACATTTTTGGAAGATTTTAGCTTTACAAGTTCATCTTCGTTTTGCTGTAAACTTCTACCAAATATTTAATAAAAAGTTTACCTGCATGACTTCTGCAGTGCATTTACATTCCATATGTGCTAGTCTTGCTGCTTCAGCGTTTTCCTCCAGTTTCTTTGTTTTCTCCATAGCTGCCTAAAAGAACATTTTGAAAATATTTAAGTCCAGAACGATGATAACGTCATGCAAAGACAACTTTATTTGTTCAATTTATTAGGTTTCCATAAACCAACCAGTGATATCTGAACTACCTGCATTTTGGAACTGTGAAAACTTATATCAATAAGTTTTATATCAATAAATAAATAAAAGAAAAAAATTACATATCCAGACTATTAAAATAGTATTTTCTGTTTAGTTAAAGAAATTGACGTAGAATTATATTCTCGCTGCATTTTTTATCATCACTATCTCCAAATAAAGGTCTGGGCATAGAATTTCAATTGAAAAAATACTTTTAGCAAAAGCAGTAACTACTGAGCTGCTATAATAGAAATTCATATGGAATTTTAACTACACTGTTTTCTATCAAAAAATCTTTTCCCTTAGAGTGGTGACTGATTTGAAAAGAACAATATACCCCAAAATGATTCCTGCCTTCAAGTCATGCAATAAAGATCAAGAAAAAGACATTAATATTAAAAGTCATTTAAGACACTTAAGGTTACATAGATACAAGTGAGGTCATTGATTTGCCAAGGTAGAGCAAAGTAGCAAGGATGTGAGACTGAATCCTCACTCTAAGCACTTCTGTTAGGGAAATATGAACAGAAAAATAAATAAAGAAAGAAATTAAAGTACAAGTTGTTGGCAATAAATTTAAACTCTGTATAATCTCACACATTCATAAAAGTGAATAATTGAGAAACAGAGATCTGTGGAACGCCTGTTAGAAAGTCAGTAACAGCACAGAGCTTACCAAACCTATTCCACAACATCAGCCAAAAGGCTTAAGCTTTGCCTCTTCCCACAAGATTACCTGCTTAACACACTAAATTAAAAAAATAAAAAATAAAAATTCACAAATCCTGCACAAATACTGCACCTATACCTCCACATTGCCAAGGGTATTTTCCCAGTGACATAAACCTTTTCCCATCTGCTGCTCAAACACCAGTCTCAGGTCAGGCTCACAGAATTCACCTGCGTCTTGTGGTGACTGTGTGATGCCTGTATCCCCAGATCGTCTGTTCTGTTGGTGTTGAATATTAAATTCTGCAACTTTAAGACTGGTTCCAGGAGTGAAGGGGGGGAAGAAGAAGTGCAGAGTTTGTTCTCAGAGACTGCACGGGCTCCCCCACATTCCTGCTCACAGACTGTGTTGTCTGCAGTGGACAGAGAGAGAGAGCTCTCCTTTGCTCTTGGTTAGTTTCTGGCTAGCTGAGGCAGAGAAGTTCCCTGGATTGGTTTTTCCCTTTTTTCTGTTTTCCTGGAACTGTTTGAACCTGCTCTGGACTGCAAACCCAGGGGAGCCCCGGGAGCTCACACCTGTGTCCCACCAGGCCTGGCCTGGGCCGCGGCATCCCCAGCACAGGAGGGGCTGAGAACAGCCTGGGCCGAGCTGCCCACAGAAAGACTCTTCTAAATCTGCCATCTCCTCGGAATGGCGAGAGGTGTTCCTGTTTGCTATTGTTCATTTTGTGCTGGGAGGTGTGTTGCCTGTTGAATAAACAGGTTTTTTTCCACTTCTCTCCATTTTTTTTTCATTCTCTTTTTCCCCCCTGAGCCGACTGGGGGAGGGACTGCTTGGAATCCTTTTCTGTTTTTTTTCCCCTGGAGGGATGTCATTCAGAGGTTTCCTCCCAAATTTGTCCTAAACCAGGACAACCTGTGAATCCACGTTTCCTGCATAACTCCACATTTTGTTAATCGAACACAAGGTGCTCACAGCCTAACTCAGAGGTTCCACCCCTCAAAAATGAAACTGCTCATTTGTGCCAGTGCTTTCTGAGACTCCCTGCAGCAGACAGAAAGCTTTACCTCAAGCTCCCTGACAAGTCTCTCCTTCTGTCTGTCCTTGAGATCCAGATGATCAGCCTGGAGCCTCAGGATCTCGCTGCATCCATGGTGCTCTACCTCCATATCCCTCAACTTCCTGAGCGTGTTTTGCAGGACAGCATTAGTTTCCTAAACAGAAGCAGGCAAATGAATTAATAAATACATCAAGAGGTACTTTTTCTAAGATGAAGTATTGCAGTAGAGAGTTCAACAGGGGAGTGGAGACTGCATTAGAAGATGTTAAAATTTTAGAATCTAAGACGCCAGCACATATCAACAAAAGTGTTTACCCAACAGGAGACATCTTTCAATTCATCACCAAAAAATCTGTGTTGGCCCAAAAAATCACTGTGAGCATCACATTCTGTGGTAACGCTAAAATCAGAGCCAGATCTCCACAGGAAATCTTTCCCTAAAAGAGTACAGCACTTCCAACCTCTTCTGTCTCCCAGGTCAGTGGCAGTGATAGAAATAAGGTGCATTTGGTGAATTGATGCATGGGGGCAAAAGTTCACTTTTGTTCTGATTTTAACTGCTAAAACTTCAAATTCGATGTTTTTAGAAACAGTTACTCCCACAGAATAAATATTTTTAATTCCTGCTATTCTGAAAAGGATTTTCTTCTACCTAGAAACTGAATTATTTTTAAATCTTATGAAGTCCTCAGTAGAATATAACTGTAGAAAATAACTGGTCCCGACTTCAATTTCTGCATACAGAAATTGAACTAAGGTACGGGTTGGGACTTACTGGCATTACTGACATTACTGGACTCTGCAGCTCTGTGAGGTCACTGCCACAAAATCCTCATAGTCCATATGAACTTAGACTAAATTTAAGTTAATCTAGCTTTGCATGTTCAGCAGGACAGATTTCTTCCCTTCGGAATGCAAAATAAATAAATAAATAAATAAATAAATAAATAAATAAAGATGAACCATTTGTACAGAAAATATACATGGAAAGATACAGAAATATTTATTTTTTTCAGGTTTATCTTCCAGATATTAACAAAAGTGAACTGGGAAATGGGAAATAAGTAACAGGTAGTTTGCTGTAAAATGCTGCAAAAAATTTTTAAAACATTTTATACTGGAAATGTAATTAACATTAGCAAGCTAAAATTGTCGTGAATATATCAAGCTCGTTAAACAAATCAGCATGAGCTGCAGGATTTCAGAGTTTTGAAGAATTCCTGAACTCTTCGGAGGTGATAGGACTCTTTAATACTATCCCCATAGCCACCTGCAAATATTTGGTCATGAAAAACACGGCTGTTTTGTTTTTTTTAAACCATGTGTAAACAACACAATCTCTCAGGTATTCCAAAGAAAAATCCGTGCAGGGCTATGATCTCCTGCCTAACCACGAGGTGATGCTATTGCCCTTCCTATTGAACTCCAACGCCTCCTATCCTGGACCAGGATACCCCATCAGACCTCACCACAAACCTGTCACAAAGCACAGAGGGTGGCTTTTTTTGTGTGTCCCAGAGTCACATTTCAATAGTCCATGACTTCACTCCCATGCCTGCCTCAGCATTTTCACAGCCAAATTCAGAATTATGGTTCATGAAGGGCAGTTTTTCCAGCCAGGATTTGCCTGTGTGCTCAGGCTCACACTTCTCTGCACGTATTAAGACCACAGTTAAATCTCCCTTGCTTTCATTTTATAACTCAGAAAAACTAAAGGAGATTTAAACCGGGCCTGGAAATACACAATACAAAAGACTGCAACACCTTCAAAGTCATAATTTATAAACCCCTTCCTCTACAACCACTGGCAGAGAGAACACTGCTAGGGAGCTGACAGAAAACACAACGTCCCAAGCTATCCACTGCTCCTTTTGTCCTTTTTTTGAGGACAAAGATCACTTGACAGAGCATAGCATACTTTTTCAACATTGATCTTTTATGCAGCATTAAACTCTCTGAAGGTAGCTTCTACAAAACGCTGTACACAACAGAAGGCAATACCCTTCCAGAGCCTCCTCAAACTAACTCAGCCGCTTACTGCTAGCCAGAACTCAGAGCTTACTCTGCTGTATACCTGACAACTTAAAAAAGAAAACTGTCTAAAAGTAGCGTATATCCTGCCCTACTTTTGTAAGAATCAGTTTTGAATGAAAACTGACTCGTGTTTCTCCTTGTTTTGAGAAGGACCTTAGGTGCTGTGCACAAACTCCTTTGTTCTTCTCTACCACTTCGTACAGATAGCTTGGGTTAGGTGATTACCATGACAAACAGCCACAACACATTCCATCAAAGCCCCAAACCACTGTTACACACGAAGTGTAACTTCATAAAGCTGTAATCTTCAGAGCTCTTCTGCAGTATTTAGCTATTGGGGAGATTATTTTCCCCCTTAAACCAGAAAAACCCCCATCCACCACAGACTTTGCACCAAAAAAACTTTCAGTCAGCATCTCATGGAACTTTCCATCTATTAATACATCATACCTGACAAGCCTTTTCTGTTTCAGTTTTTTCTTTAATGAGGAATTCCATTTCGGTGAGGTATACTCTGTGGATGTTATCTCTCTCCACTGCAAATTTTTGTTGTTCCTCTTCCCATTGCCACAGAGCACTTTGAAACATTTTCTCAGTCTCTGCTACTTTCTGCCGGTATTTGTCATTGAGTACTGTTGTTTACCAAAAAAAAAAAAAAAAAAAAAAAAAAAAGAAAAAGACAAGTAGCACTGCAAATAAGCATGTTCAGGAAAAAGAGGTATAATGAACATAAATTCTTCTGTGTATTGTGATATCCTGTGAAATGCTAGAACATTAACACTTACAGTTTCACTACAGAGAAACAATCACAATCACGTTTTGTGTTCCTGTAATATCTTTCACACAAGGATGTAGAAATGCTTTGGAGATTTTTACAAACTAAAGCTCTTCTCTCTTTACAAAGAAAAAAAAATCAACTCTTTCAAGAGTAGCATAGGGAACTTCATTGCATTTTTCTGGCAACACTTGGCTAGCTTATTTCCAAATACCTATGTGATACTTTAGTCGGTACCAATTAATTTCAAGCTCAGTTTACGTAAAAATAAAGACAGACACCTGCCACATGAAAAAGACTCTAGGAAAATCTAAGGCAGGTTGGGCTAATGAGCAAAGGCTTAGCTTTTCTGGGGA
This sequence comes from Acridotheres tristis, assembly GCA_037013685.1. Lineage (NCBI taxonomy): Eukaryota > Metazoa > Chordata > Aves > Passeriformes > Sturnidae > Acridotheres > Acridotheres tristis. The sequence goes on from CM072919.1 coordinate 11,404,691, forward strand.
AATTTACTGCTGCTCAAGAGATTTCAATCTTCAGCCCAGCAACTGCTCCAAGACAGGGAAATACTACATATTACTCTCTATGAAAGCTTAAATGCCAAGGAAAAGTTCTTCTATAAGCAGTTTTACTAGCAACTTTGCTTCATTTCACAAACTGGCTTTTGGATCAAAATATTTTGTATTAGCTTTTTATGTTACTGAGTACAACTAGCAATGTTGGCATTTATGTTATCATCACTTTCAAATAGATTTTTACTTCAGATTCATCCCATTCCTCTGAAATTTCTTCCTAGCTGGAGAAAGGTGAAAAAATCTGAAGAGATATGTTGGGAAACACAGAGAATTAGCGGACACAATGATGGGGAAGACCTGTCAGATGTCAGGAAGTCAAGCCTCAAGAAGAGCAGCAGAAAAACAGTTTGGAGAAAACACTAAACACAGGGTGCAAGTGAAGTGCTCTGTCCAAGAAGTTGGGATTGTATCAAAAGTACCACATGTGGTGAGCAAGGCTCCAAGAGACCAATTAAAAAAAAAAAAAAACAGAAAAAAAATCAAAAAACAAAACAAACAAAACCAAAACCAAAACAAAACCAAAAATAAACAAAAGAATCCAATCAAAAGAAGCCAGTTTTAGAATTTAAAGCAACTGATTTTTATAATTTTTATAAATAAATTTTATAAATTTATAAATTTCTATAGTTTGATTTTTATAATTTGTGTGTTCTCCAAATGAGTGAAAGCACAGATTTCTTATTATCTTTTTTAAAAAATCTGGCAGTGTAAGTGCACTTGCAAGTTTCAGTCTCCTTCCATCCTTGTAAGGTTACAAATTTCAGGAGTGCTCCAGTCTTTTCAGTGAACACCAAAGGTTCACAAATACATCTCCTATACTAAATTTAAACTTACATGGGTAATAAAAAATGCATCTCCCCAGCTTTTAAGTGTGAGAAATCTCTCTCTGTTTGAGAACAATTCAGAAAATTTGAGTTTCTGAATGACGAACTAGTGGGGAAAAAATGTCTAGGTAAATCCCTTCCTTTCCATGTACTACTGTCATAATACACGTTATTTGTATAAAAAGAAAACTAAAGATAACACGAAGAGGCCAGATAAAAACAATAAAAAGTTAGAAATATGTGAAAAGATAAAAGAAAAAAGCAGTACGATGAGAACTCCTGAGGGAAAAAAAAGGTTTTGGAAAGAGTGTAAACAAATAAGCAGGACTAGATTTTATTTGTTTTCCCCCCTGAAATGTAAAAGAAGAACTGCTGGACATAGTGACAAGCAGGATGTAGAGAGGGGCACATTAATTACAATTCTGTACACAATGAAGGAAGGAGTAACAGAAGGTAAGGAGCAAGAGAAACAAGAGGGATTGATAGGTTTAGCAGATGATATTATATCTGATTCATATGAGACAGCAAGGGTTTTGTAAACTCTTATGGGCTTACAAAAGCAGATGAGTAAGACACAGGAAAATAAGAGATTTCCAAAAAATGCAGTAGCCATAAAATTTTGTGCAATCTCTGCTTGTTTTTATGACTTGGGACTGATGTAGCCTCTGGTCCATTTTTTTTTTTTAAACTTACCTTGCAGTTCCAAAAGCTTGGCTTTTATATCACATAGCTCGTCCTCTGCAGAGCACATCTGCACATGGGCATCTTTTTTAGCAAATGACATTTCACTTTCTAGAGCTTGACGAAGAGCTTCTCCCCTCTCGAGTTCCAACCTTAATTTCATGATTTCTTTTTCATAGCGAGACATCTAGAAAATAAATATTTCGGAAACTGCATTCACAGCTGCCATGTTATCATGTCTGAATTTGAAATACAGTCTTGAAACTTCACATTTTGGATGCTTTTTTTAAAATGCAAACTGCTCCTGTTCTTACATGATTTCCGTGTACCTTAAACATACACCTCTGTTTTTCCACACATACTTCTGCCTTCAGACAATAGAAGTTGTAATTATATTCCACAGGCAATTTTCTGATAACTGCATTAAACAACTAGAAAAACAGTCATGTTGGGATACTAGATTATCAGAGACCTAGTAACTCACTATGTAAACACAAATATCAGTCCAATGATGTCCAGCAGTCAAAACGAATGCTATTAAACACAACAAACAAAACAAAAAAACACTTCAGAAAGGGTTCTTATCTGGTATAAGAAAGATAGTCTAGTCACTGCTGCCAGAAATTGGATCCAGAAAACCACATTTGAGCCATTTGAATACAAGAATGTGGAAGGTAAAACATGCATTTCTTCAGAATATCTACAAAGGAGCAGCATCCTTATTAATATGAGCTCCATTAATGGGAAATAATTTAATGCCATTAAAAAGGTTTTCCCTGATGCTCTTGTGGCAAACTAATACCTAAATGAAGTAGCAGTGAGAAAATATTTCATTAAAATTTTCTTTAGTTTGAATTATTATTACTGCTACAAGTAACAATCCTGCTCTTAGCAGCTTGTTAGGGGCAGCTGTTGTGGGTGCTCATTCATCTGTTTTAGATTAAATACAGCCAATAAACCAAGCCTGTTGTTCCATATCCATTATTTTAAGAGATTGCTGCTTCTTACACAGCAAGTTACTCTTGTCGTGCTCCCATTGCTCCATCAATGGTGGGGTGATTCTCTAAAATGGACCCCTGGAATTACCAGGATTAAAACACTCAAACAAACAAACCATGTCTTACATTGAGAATTCCAAAGCTGGGGGTGCAAAATATTCTTCTGCATGACTGCTGTTGTGTAGTGCTCAGGTTTCTTACACACACCTTCAAGTATGAGCAATGACACTAAAAGTGGTATCAGTTCCTATGGACAGGCATGAGAGGTCAGTACAGGGCTACTTCTTTGTATTTTCCAACTAGTGACTGTGATTTTGATTCACTTGATGAGAGGAGTATTTCAAGGAAACAAACTGTATTTAAGGAAAAAATTACATTTACTCCAAGGGTAAAATGAAGCAAGCAAGCAAGCAAACAAACTCCTTACATCTTGATTGTGCTGATTGGTTAATTCCAAATTTATTTTCTCAAGCTTCTGGAGTTTTCTTCTCAAATCTTCAATGGTGTCCATTTCTGATGGATTTATATCCTGAGGTAATATTGGTCCTGAGCTGAAAAAAACATGAGTATTCCTTTGAAGTTTCAATGCTTCTTTACTTCAATTACCTAAGTAATTGGGCCCATGGGCCCAGAGTTTTAAACATTCACATAAGTAAAATTACTTTGTGCAGTTTTCATCTACTATTGCTCTTTGAAGAAAGGATTATATAGAATTGCTTATTTTGCAAGATATGAGACATATGGCAGCAGGAACTTAAAAGAGAAATGCACTTTGGATTAACAAAGTCGATTTAAGCATAACATGTTCAGTATTATTTTTCAGTATCTTTATTTTTCATAATGAATGTCCATAATTTTTGATAATTAACTTCCAGGAGACTTAAAAACATCATTCCAATTATGTAAGTTAGAATAACTGGCAAGCTTTTTGTCTCCACAGTTACTCTCATTTTTTAACATGACTTACTACCTCAAAACCATCTCTGTCATGAAACAAATGCACAGATGTGGAAACAAAATCCCTCTTTTACTTTGTCTTCAGAGATACACACATTCAAACTACAGACATGCAACTGATCACAAACACAACACAAATTAAAGGTTTAGTCCTCCAAACTACCCTGTTTTATCTTAATTTCTACTACTATTTCAGCTATAACAAAACCTATTAGGAAATTAGCAGAATCAGCCCTCAAGCACCCCAAGCAGTAATAAAAGAGTCAAAACCAAGTTTCTGTATATGAAGTGAAAAATTTAAACATAGAATATACAAACTTATATACACACACACATAAATATGTACACATACACATACATACATACATATATATAGAAGTATGTATATTAAAAACACGTTTATTAACTAGTTAAATAACTTTAAGTGAAATGATTAAAACTTGAAACTGGACAACTTTTAAGTTATTTCAGTACTTGAAAATCAGTGTTCACATTATTTGATATATGTTGGTTTTCACATTATTTTAAGTATATAAGACTGCAGTAATTTCTCCATACAAAAGTGCAAGAGTTTATGGGCAATAAATGTGAAATACACCGATAAAAGAAACATGGATAAATTAAGCACTAAGTTGGTATCATATAATATAGTAATGTAAATACTAAAATACAGTACCTTTGGATACATGAAGTATTTTTTACAGAAATGACACTGTCCTGGTATTTAATTAATAGATCTGTCTAAATAAAAAGACCGCTTTACCCCTAGATTTGTAGGCACAATTAACATTTTTCATTACGAAAAATTAACCTAATGATATATGTTTTCTCACACATTTTTTGACTGGCAAAAGAGACACAAATGCCATAAAGGAGGGGATCAGTAAATTAGATTAAATCTTGCCTATAAAGACATGATACTATTAGAGGATAAAATTTCAGTTTTTTAGCTGCAGACTATAAATATTTTAATATAAAAATTATATGACACCACAAGCATTAGCAAAACAATAATGCTATGGAAATGAAAAACATATATGAGAGCATTAAAATAAAGAACATAATATTAAGGACAATAATATTAGACACCTTTCTGAAATATCATTTTATGAACGACTTCTGAGCTCACAATGCAATTGATGGAAACTTAAAAATATATATTGGAAAACCCTAAGTTTTTTCCTTATAGTATAGAACCAAAAAAACCCAAACCAACAAAATGAAACAAACGAACAAAGAAAAGCCCCAGCCAACCAGTGACAGAACTGCTGAACTACTACTATATCAACCACTTCATTTTGGTTGTCTACTTAAAGATTTTCAAATAAAATAAAAAATAGCCTTAAGAATTTTTGTTTCTGTGATACTTTCTTTAATGGTCACAGCATGGCCGGCAAACGCAGTACTTTACAAAAGCTTCTTTCTACCACTTGTAGGAGATTTCTCCTTCAATCTTCATGTAACAACTAGAAGTGCTACCACCATAGAGCTCTCCGAAGATTCAAAGACAAAACCTCACAAAGTCCCTGGAAAGTTTGAAAGCATGCACAATTTGCAGTCTAACAAAATTCAGAGAATGTCTTCTACTTCCATTTATATGTATTACTAATTCATCAACTCCTGGTTTTGACCTAAAATGTTTTTTACCAACTACAGCTTTTATCTAAGACACCATTTTTAGCAGGAATTTAAGGACCTTCAAGAAAGCATAGGAGCAGGGGAAATAGCTCTTGAGTTCTACACTGCAGAAGGTATTTTGTAGCTCAAGACCTAAATTCTCAGTGTTCACAAGTCTGCTGGTTACAGTCAACACTGACCATTGCAGAAAACCAGCTGTTCGCTAACTTCAACTCCATGGCTGACAGAAAATGCAGAGTAATTTTGCAACAGAGAGAAATGTTCTTTCGCTCAGTACCTAGCAGTGTTATTTTGCTAAACTTTGCAGCTGAAGGTGCAGACTGATTTTCTAACCAAAGTCTGTATTTCTGGAATTTTGCTTTTCCTATGTAACTGACAGTTTTATACAGACTAAAGAGAGACAAATACTTTGTGCTAAAGATCAAACTCCTATTAAGTTATAAAACACAGGGGTAATGGTAAGACTTAAAGCCAAGCTCTACCATCTTAATTAATGTGGAAAACCCCCCTGTGCCTCCTGGGCAGTATTCCTAGGTGCTGGCAGAAACTCTCTCTACCTCCTGATGACTCTGTGACAGCTGGCATGTATCACACCATATCTGGTTCTTCCTCAGCCTGAATTGCATCATTTCAGGCATCTAGAAAATAAATAAGCCACAAAAGCAGGAAATAAACTGCTAGATTTAAAAATCCAGAACTGGACCTCACTAATTAGCTTCCCTGGAAGGGATGTTGTCTGAAGAGGGTGAACTCATGGTGGTCAAAACGAAATTTTTTAAGTCTAGAAACTGTGGAGAATTAAGAACATAGTTAGCCATATATACTTCTGCTTGATGAGCTTCTAAGATTGGTGTCTTCTATAAAATAAAATTATTAAGGCCTCTAGAAGAGATATGCTTTACTTTATTTGTCAACCTAGTAAAATTTTTAACCACTCAGGAGCAGTTATTCAACAGTTACTACCATTACTACCATGTCACTTGAATAATTACCACAACTGCAATTTGACCTCGGGTTTAGAAAACAGAATTGCACTAGTAGTCCTCTAAGCCTGAATATTGTAGAAAAATAAATATATATAAAAAGCAGGATATTTGCTGTCAGAATTTTCAGAACACCAATTAAAAATGTTATGTTTGCGTAGATTGAGCTACATTATCTTTAGCAGATTACAAACTCTGTTAAAATAGGTATCAATGGCTTACTAGCAAACAAAAGGATAAATTCAAAAAGCATGCTCTTTCACTTAGGGAAAAAAAAATTCCAGTGCCATGGAACAGCTCATGGGAGCTCTATAATTTAACAAAACAGCAAAGAAAGTTTTTGCCTTGGAAATTATGTTTGATGTGTCACTAAAAACTTGTGTCAGTTTCTTCTTGCAAACTTCTAAATATATGCTAAATACTTCAGGCCACTGATTTAGAATAGATATGAGGGAGAAATTCTCCACATTGAGGGTGGTGAGGCCCTGGCACAGGTTGCCCAGAGCAGCTGCGGCTGTCCCATCCCTGGAAGTGTCCAAGATGAGGCTGGACAGGGTTTGGAGCAGCAACCTGGCATAGCGGAATGTGCTCCTGCCCATGGCAGGGGCTGGAACAAGGCGTTTGATGGTCCCACGACACTTGAAGGTGATAGAGACCACTCAAGAATAAATCTAAACGTGATCTTAAAAGATCTAACCGCACTAATTTAAAGCAGGCAAAGCCTGGAGCAATCAACAAACCCGCAGTGAATCTACGGGAACTCACTGGGCAGTCTTGCCGCCGATGTCCGGAGTTGTGGCGCTCCTGCTTCTCCTCCAGCATGACGAGCTGGGATGCTCGGAGGGCAGCGGCTCCCGGCACCGCAGGAATTGCTGGGCTGGGACGAGCTGGGACAAACGCGGAGCCAGAGCCGGGAATTCCACGGTTGCCAGGGACGCGCAAGGTGATGCCACAATGCTCCGAACGCAGCGCGGGGCTCTGCTGGGGCTGCCGCTGCTCCCTCCGGCCTCCCGGACATGTTCTAGGGCTTTAGGGCTCCCGACGGGAAAGTAATAAAAGTGCGGGACATTGAAAGGACTGACTGACACGAAAACCAGACTGAGATGTGTGAATCCTCAGGACAGCGCACTCTTCGGCCAGGTTATAGAGAGGAGCAAACAGCTCGAAAGTTTTGAATGTCTGTGGACAGAATTCAAAGCAGGGCGCTCTCTGGAACAAAGGAGCACAATTCTCTCGAGGAGGAGGGAGTCAGGGTGTCCTAGGGTGACGTTATGGTATTTGTATCTCCAATCGTGTATTCTGTTTATGTTTGGTATTATGTCCTGTGCTTTCAGGACTGACTCTGAAAGTGAAGCTTGATTTTGTCTTGTTATCAGCCGGCTCACCTCCCCCATGGTCTGTGTTTAGGAGAGGATGGCTGGTTTGGCTTGCTTGCTTGCCTGCTTGCTTGCTTGCTCGCTTCTACTTCTTTTTCTTTCCTTCGCTTTGCCCTTGCTTTTGCTTATTAGTTAGTTCAGCTAGGCAGTCCAACTTTTTCCCTGGACTGTTTCTCCCCCCGCGCTCCATACCATCTGAACCTGTTCTGGACAGGGACCCGGGAAATACTGAAACCCCAAGAAACACCGGGAGTCTGCATTCTGTCACCTGGAGCAGTCATTCCCCAGCGCCAGAGACTGATAACTGAGCGACCACTCGCCGGAGAGACTGAGTTTGTCATCCCTTCAGAACGGTGAAAGAGTTTTTTTGTCAGCTGGTGTTGTTTTTTGTGCTGGGGAGTGGTCTCGCTTGTTAAATAAACAGGTTTTTTTGCCACTCTTCTCTGAGGAAATTCTTCCCGAACCCGGTGGTGGGGGGAGGTTTGCTTTCTGGGGGCTCCTTCCGGAGGTTTTCCCCCAAAATCTGCCCTAAACCAGGACAGATATTTTGGTGCCTAACGTGAGGCTCGAGAAAGTGGAAAAAACCCTGCTCTAATAATAACTTGGTTCCAATTACATTGTGTAGGTATACAGCAGTTACTGGCTAGGTTGTTGGAATTCATGTCTTTTGGGGTGGAGGCCTGGATGGGTTTCTGGTCCCTAGGGGGTTTTGAGGTCTTAATACTTCTATGGACCCTAGGTTTATTTTCTTACCCAGAAATAGCTCCAGTATTGTCCCTAATATGTAATTTCTGCAGCAGAGGGGCACTGACCAGAATATCCATCGGGCTGGGCTTGGTTTTAATGGCTTGCAAGAGGTTTATAAAGGTGCTGGAGTCTGTTCCAGGAATGTATGGTTCATGGTTATGGTTATGCACCAGTTTGTTAGAGGAGAGCAGGGGATGAGGCTTTTCAGCCTTTGTTTTCCTTCTTCTCCTCTGAATTTCTTACATCCCTATTAGAGAATGTTCAGTTTCCCCTGAATGTTAAAGAGACCATCTTTCTGGTGTTTAATCTGGTAAGCTTTCTCTATACAGTCTGCAGTTTCTCTAGAATGAGAGCTGAGATTTCTAGAGGGACTGATGAGACCCCTGACCCCGGAGTAGAGCCAGGAGTGAGAAATCCTGAGTGGTGTGGGAAATGGGAGGATATGGGCCAAATCTTAAAGGAATTTTCTGACCCTATAGCCTGAGACTTTCCATGTGAACAAATTCAGAACCCAGCTGAGGGGGCAAAGTACCTGAAAGAGAAGTGCCATGATAATTCTAAGGAGAAGAAGATCATTGCAGTGAGCTGGGCCCTGGCATATGCTTATCACACCCTGCTAGATAGTGTAGGGCAGCAGACAGAGGAAGGGGGACAGGCAGATAAATCAGCCACTATCCCAGTCACTCAGGCTGCAGCCAACACCCCAGGCTCGAGGGCAACAACTACACCAGACAGTGAGCCTAAGCCAGTAGCTAAAGCAGTCAGTAAGCCTCAACCAATGGCTGTTGCCACCAGCACGAGAAGTGGAAAGTGCACAGACAAGACTGATGGACCAGTGGATGACGATGATGATGATGATGATGATGACGATGATGATGATGATGCAGGAGAAGGACCCTCAATGCCTCCTGACATAAAACCAGGAGTCAAAGCAACTGGTACAAGATCAGAGGCCAATATTGAGTCCTTTTCCCTAAAGGACCTCCGTGGCCTAAGAAAGGATTACACCCGACGACCTGATGAGTCTATAATTAGTTGGCTGGTCCGTCTTTGGGATGCTGCAGGCGAGGCTACAATTCTGGATGGCACTGAAGCCAGGCATTTGGGATCCCTGTCACATGATCCTGTCATCGACCAAGGAATGATGAGGGGGCCTAACCCTCAAAGCCTCTGGGCACGGGTCCTGGACAGTGTAGCACAAAGATACCTGTGTGCAGACGATCTTTATATGCAGCAGACCCAGTGGAAGACGATAGAACAAGGGATCCAAGGCCTGAGGGAAATGGCAGTGGCAGAGATTATCTTCTCAGATGACATAACAACTAGGAATCCGGACTTGGTACCGTGTACATCTGTGATGTGGTGAAAACTTGTACGGCTTGGGCCCCATGAATACGCTTCTGCTTTAGCAATAATGAAGCGGGATGAGAGGGATGAGACCGTGCTCGATATGGAGAAGAAGCTCCGAGCATATGCAGATGCCGTGCATGGCCCAACACATGCCAGAATTGCAGCTGTGGAAACACGTCTGCAGAAATTAGAAGACAAGATAGAGGAGACCAGGACACAGGGTTAGGGAAAGGCTTTCGTGACTCTCGTGAAACCTCTTGAAACCTCTCTTGAGAGATTTCGAGTCCCCAATGTGAGCGTGTATGTCAAACAACAACTGAATAAACCCCACCCTACAGTACCCTGGTAAAGCACTTTCTTCTCCGAGCACTGCTGTGCTTCTGGTAGCTCTGTTTTTAAAGTTCCTGTTAAATTCTCTCTGTCTGCACACTTAGCATGCAGAAGGTTTAACTGTTTGTTGGCACCAGCCGTGATAACCTGAGCTGCTTTCAGGTTTTGTCTTACAGCACACATCCATCAGGATACCTGGGATATATCCTTAAGACTGAAGGTTTTAATTGCAAGAGATAAAAACTCCGTAACATTTCATACTGTCTGGGACAAGTCTCAAAACTTCATTTCTCATTCGTGACTTGATCTCTGTGAATGGCTTTCAGCCATGGTTTTGCTGATTTTATGTCATGTAGCTATTTAAAATATATTGTGCCAAAAGAAATAAAGAGGGATGGAGGGTGTGTTGCGTGTTGTTTTATTTTTTCATTATTATTTCCAAGAGATTGTAATGCACAAAGCTGTGATTTTAAAGCAAATAAAATAATAAAAAAATAAGACAACAAACTAACTCCATGGACAAATCACAGAAGAGTGAGGTTTAAGTTTGGATATCTGAAATAAAGATCGAGTTATAAAATTCAGACTTTCCCATAGTTGTCTTCTCTTTCCTTTTGTGAGGAGAAGTTGTCAGGTTTAGTCCATGGCCGGATGTTCTCTATGTGCCTTCTTTTAGAGTTTCATGTAAGACTTTGATCTGCTTCTTCACTGGGGTGCAACTCTAGATTTTTGTTTTGACTCCTGTAGTTGTTGCTCCTGTTCATTCAAAAGTGATTGTGCCTGATGCTTCCAACATATGCATTATTTAATCCTCCTACATTGTCAAACCTCTCACAGGTGATGAATTTTTGCTGAAGCATATTTAATTGCTCTCACAGGCTCTGGGCTTTGTCGGCTTCTTTTTTTCACCTTACTGAAATTCCATTTGAATTCTGCAAGTTGTAGGTGCAGTGAGTGATGTTCCATCTGTGCTGTATGAAGCCTTCCTGTAAATGTAAATATTTGCTTCTGCAAGGATGCTTAGTTTTTCATACTGGACGGTCTGTCACACAATCCATGCTCCAGAGGAGGAGTCTTTCTCCAGATCAGTGGTGCACTTGCTGTGGGCTAGTGGAACTGTCTCTATTATTACATTCAGCTTGTCCATAATTTTTGAAAAGGAGTTTCTGGCTACACCTACTTGTAAGCGTCCACAAAGCCAGGACTTTGGTTTGTTAAAAACATTCTGCAGTTCATTCATGGAACTGATTATTGCAACATGGAAATTAACTAGGAAACCAGCTGAGTGCTTCAAAGTAGTCAGTTTCTTCCTCTTCACAAGCTGGCAACTTATTCCTGTGTTTAGATTCTCCTACACACACTTGAAATCCAGCACCTTCTTTTAAGCCCCTTGTCCAGGTCAAAAGAGAACAAGAAGACTGGGCTAAAGCTTTAAGCCTTTTAGCTGCCAAAACTGCAATCACAGCTCCTCAAAACACATAAACCAGGCCTTTGGTTCTTCTTTTCCTTAGCCTTGCTTCGTCTTGATTGTTTTCCTCATCAGCAGGGAGAGCATTATTTAGGCTCCTGATTTTCTGTTTCATGGATTCGTGGATGTTGACCTGGTCGTGGAGAGATTCTCTTCGGGGAGACATAAACACACAGCTGGCAGTAGAGAGGACACAGCCATACCGCTCTCCTTTTTGCCCCTCCTATTCATTGCATTCTCTAAATCCTTTTTTAAATTGCCTGCTAATGTTCTGGAGATTGCCTCAGGTTCCTAAGTAAGAAGACTCAGAAGCTTATGGAAGTTTTCTATACATGGAGAGAAGTGAGGAATGCCACTATTAAGCACAGGTGCAAATAAGGAAGAATAAAATAAAGAGCAACTGCACAGCCACTGTTGCATACAAAACATGTGAGATTTTGTTTCCACATGACCCAGCTACTGAGGATTTGGAAGTCAGCAGATCTGTTTGTGGCAGCTCACCATTTCTCTGGAGCCCAGAAATCACATGCCCTATCACACTGAGTACATCCTTCAGAAAGAAAATATACCAGAAAAAATCATCTTCTTCCAGAGGCAACTCAATTCTTCAGGAATAATAATGATTCGTTTTGTTCTGAGCCAGTTAGCTGGTGGGAAGAGAAATCCTCATGAAAGCATGGTAGTTATAAATTGGACAAATTAGGACTGATCCTAGGAAGCTGGGTGTTGAAGCATTCAGCAGTTTACTCTCCATTCATCAGCACCTGAGGCATGGAATGTGCAAAATTAGAGACAGGAGGACAATTGGGAGAGAGGCTGGAGATTTCAGGGTTGTTACACCAAGCAGAAAATGAAGGAGAGGTTTTAATCTTAAATCTTGCTGCTGAGAGCAAAACTGCTTCCTTAATAACCCCATTATTCTCTGTTGCTTTTGGGGATTAAACCTCTGTTGCAGCCAAGGATTTTAGAGACATTTAACCCTGACTTCAATCTCCCTGGTGCATGAGGGGAAAGGAGCTATCTTCTTTGCTAAAAAACATGCCCTACCTGCTGGCCTACTGTCATCACTGTCACAGGTGCTGGTATGGGAGAAGATGCCTTTGGATTTGATCTCATCAGCCAGATTTTCAGCTGCAAATAGGCAGCTTAAACATCATGGGCGACTGCTGAAATTCAATATGTAAGTTTTTTTAAGGTGTAAGCGAATGGTGTAAGTTTTTTGTTAGAAAATAATTAATCTCTCTCTGACTTGAGATAAAAGTATAATTCTAAGAAACACAAGTGTTTTGAATATACAATCTTCTGCTTTCTTGCCTTCCTTGTCCAGGGTTCCATGCAGCTGATTTTGTGTTTAACCAGATGCTTTTTCATCCCTTTCCTTAGTCTTGTAAATGCTCTGAGCATCTTTGGGGTATAAGAGGCTCCACTTTGTTCCTCAGAATGTTCCACCTGGTTGTACACATCTACACGAGAGCCTCCTTCAGGGTGATATCCCAACTCCTCCCACCGAAACCATCCATGTCTATCAGGAGCTTGGTGCACCAAAAGCCAGTCTCCAGCAGTGCCTGAATCAGGTCCCTAAGGACCAGCTCTACTGATTCCAAAGGGCTGGGATAAAGGGCTCAAAGTCCACCTGCAAGGCCTGGGACCACCACAGAGTTCTCTCAGAGCAAATCTGCCTGCAGCTGCCAGGACTGAGCCTTGCAGGTGACACAGGGACTGAGATTACCCAGAGTAGAGCCCAGGGAAACACTGCAGCTCCAATCTTCCTCTGCAGCAAGAAGACAACTTCTGCCTCTCCTCAGCTGACATTGGAATGACATCAGCACTGCTGCCCTCTACCTGAGCAGAAAAATAATGAAAAAACTTTCCTGAACAAGTGATCCCGTGCAAAGATGGGCAAGATCATTCTGATGACTCATTTGGTCTCCAGGCCTCTGAACATACTAGGAGTTGTTTGTGCCAGGGCTGCAGGGAGGACACTGAACTTCCTGCCACAATTACAGGAACTGGAGAATGGTAGAATTACCCCAACATCTTCAGCAAAGCCCTGGAAATTCTTGACCATGGTTCTGCCTAGGTCAGTCCCCATTCACTGTCATTACCAACCATCTGAGTCCACCAGTAATTCCTGCCTTCCACAGCTTTCAGAAGAACAATAGAGTGAAGCTAACCTGCTCTTCTTTGTTCACAACTGGGTCCCACTCTCTGGTCAGACTCGTGGGTTGGTATTTCCCACCCAGCAGGGCCCGTGGCTGGACAAGAGAGCAAATCAGAAAAGTCATAGCTACAGATGGGAAAGAAAAACCTCAAACTGGCATTTGAAATAAGCACTCATCCAAAAAAGAAAATGGATCACATGGCCACAGCTCCACAGCTCTGCAAAAGGGAAGAATGGAAAAAAAGAGGGCAAAACGAGCTGGAGGGATTGTGTTCACCCAGCTCGTGGTCAGGCTCAGAGCTCCATCCTGTGGGTGCTGGCCACCAGCAGCAGCCACTGGCCAAGGGAGCTGGAGGCCATCAAACCTCTTGGGGATCTGGAGCTCCGTGGGGCTGTCAGAGCCATGGACACGCTTTCTGGTGGCCTTTCTATTATTGCTTCATAACACTGAGGAATGCAGTGTGGATACCATTGGATCTCTATTAAATGTCCACATCAGAGTCACTGATGGACAAACCTGCACGTCTGGCAGGGCTGTTTGTGAGCTCCTCCTGCTCTGTCATGGCTGAGGACTGCCTTGTCTCAACACAGTAGTGAATGGGAAAACATTTGTCATCTTTGGCTGTAATTATGCACATAGCAAATGACTGCAAGGTTTAACTCCAACTTCCTGCAAATTAATTGAAAAAAGCATATGTCATGGGAAAAAACCCTAAATTCTCTATTAAACTACATTATAAACTTGTTTTTTTCAAATAAGCCCTTCTCTTCTATACTGTAGGCTAGAACATACCCCTTGTTTGATCCTTTTTTTCTCTGCTTGATGGCTATTTGCTAGTATAGTGAGTGATATCCAGTTATACAAGACAGATGGTTCATTTTCTATTTCATGTTTTGAGGAAATTCAACAGGCATAGCTCTCCATTAAGGTTCTTAGAAATGTACTACAGTGTTAAAAACTAAGTGAGGTTAATGTTCAAGCTGCCAGGAACAATCAATCTTTGCTTGAGTGTCCATCTACAAGAAAGCCACTAGAAAATGTCTTATAAGCTTTCCAAAAACATGCTAAGAAAAAAAATTGCACTTTTTGAAAAAGTTTCTGGTCTGTAGCTAAGCCGAGCATTCATCTGCCAAATCTCCTAGGGATTGCTACAGATAGTAGCAGACAAGTGGCAGAAAATTCTTTGGAATAAATAAGAAATTTAGTCAATCACTCAGCCTGGGGTAGAGTTGCTAAGGCTAGGAGTAAGCTCCTTTACAGGACTTCACAGAATTATTGTTCTGCCTTTGTATCTGCATGTAAACAGCATTCAGATAATCTCAGAAAATGCACCAGGTCTAAACACTGCTACATGCACCAAAATAACAACCTGAGGTCCAGTTAACTTGCTGTTCTACAGGGGTATAGGCAATAATGAAGACAGAGGTGAGAAACTTGTACATTATTTATATCCTCTATAAACAGGAGGTTCATGAGGACAGCACAAAGCACTCTCTTTTAGTGAAAGTTAATTAGTACGTATTAACAAGATATTTACACTCTTTTAAAACAGTCCAAGTACTGAGCCCATATAATGTCGGATTTAAAATTAAAATACAATTTTCTGTCAGCTCACCTGAAGACAAAATGAAATGGCACAACTAATAAAACACTGATTCCTATTATTTTTGAGAAGAAACAATAAAATTTCAATTCACGCAATGTTGAATCATACCAAAATCATCCAGCAGTAGACTTTTCTAATTTACCTTTCTAAATTGAGAAGTCGAATAAAGGAACAAACAAACAAACAACAAAATATCAACAGCACCACAAAGACTCTAGCCTTCTAGAGGCATCTTACATCCTTCCACAAGGTAAATAAAGTAATCCACACTGCATGGAAAATAAAACTGCAGCAATGGAAATGCTCCAGCTGGAGATAATGAAGACTGAATGTGTCTCTCTTTCTTCCAAGGTACTCTAAGCATCATTATTTTCACATAATTTGAAGTCTGAGGCATTCCACAATCACTTCAGAAATCAGACAGATATGTCTTGAGTATCATTATCAGACACATTTTATGCAATAACAGGAAAAATTAGTATGTTCAATGGTATTTGAATTTTTCAGGCACTGAATATTATTGTGTTAACACAATGAATTTACCACATATGCTATAGCTATGTAAAAGCTGTAGACACATAAGAGAATCACCATCACACTTGTCATGACATGGTGAGTCAAACTATAACACACTTCAAAAAATACGTTACCTAATAAAAATATTAAATACCATTATTCATACATGCTGTATAATAACCAAATGTAGTCAGAAATTAGTTCTTGTAAGTCTAATATATACATATTACAAACAAAAAGGCTAATATCATTGCCAATCTGATATCAGATGTATAAGTTTTAAAAAATATATTTTTACCTTGCTTTTGCACATGCAGAAAATGTTTTGAATCACAGGGTTTTTTTTCAGATTCTAGGATGTAAAACACATTCTTAACAAATACCATTTTAAGACCTCCCTAGGCCTATACAAAGCCACACAAGAGAAAGAACTGAGCCAAAGTTGCTGTCAGACTCCCTAGACACAAATTTTCCCAGTTTTGGGTTAGATGAGGAGACAGAAGTGTGTGCCATCTAAAAGAGGTGCTGAGACCTCCAAATAGCTGTTACAGATCTCTGTATCTCCAAGAGAGGTTCAGCATGGGGATCTGCTGGGGTCTGTTCCAAGCAGAAAAGAATTCCATTTCCCTCATGGTTTTAAACTTTGTGTTTATTTACTGTGTTGGAAAACACACTGATGCTTGCACTGTACATTTTCTACACAATCATTAGTTAGAACCTCATCAAGGCTGGCTGGCCACTTAGACATCTGAAATCCAATCACCCTGTCATTTGCATCTGTACAACCCCAACTGGCTTCAGTGAGAGCTGCACATACATCACTGATGAGTAAATGAGTTCCTGCAACTCACCCTCCATAAGTCACCCATCAGAGGGAAGTCACACCAACAGAGTGATGGCTGCCTGGAATTTCGAAGCCAAAAAAAAAAAAAAGCTGAACTTAGGGACACACATTTCCCTGCTTTCATAGAATCCAGGGCAGCACTGGGATTTGTGCCTGTACATCGTTTTCTCACCACGTCTGTAGGCAGTATGGTAACTGATCCTAAAGAGAGGGATGAGTGTTTGTCACATACCTTGGTTCAGACACAAGAGAGGATATATTCTTACAAATTTTAAAAAACGTTCAAGTGTCAGAAGAAAAGAGGAAAAATGCTCCAAGTGATCTTGATTTATCTGTTGCCAAATTCAAGAGTCCAAGAGGATCCTCGACATGCTTTAGGTTCATGGGTGGTCAGAAAGCAGGAAAAGAATGGGGACTTTTTCACTTGTAATGGTTCATATTTATGGGCACAGTCCTCTGAGGAAATTGCTGGTTTTGTCACCAGTTTTTAACCATTCAACGCTTGCTTTCTGCTTGCACAGGAAGTTTCCTTTAACAAATCTTTTTCCTTTTCTTTCCAGAAGCATACACTTACTTCCCTCAGAACACAACACTGCAAGCAGCAAGGGGTCCCTGTGATATTTCTGAACAAATACACCTTGCAAGGTCTGGAGAATTTAGTTTTTCCCAAGCTGTTAGTTTTATGTTAGCACTCCACAGGATGGTACACCCCAACCTGCTAATATAATGTATGTGACATTGCTTGGACAGGCATCTTCCAGTTGACACACTGTGGCGGTTTGTGTAAGTTTCCTGAAATAGTTCCCTGCCGACACCTGGGCAGCCTCCTTTGGACCTAACAAGGACCAATAGGTGTCTGATTTTTAATACGGACACAGTGTTATACCAATGAGAAAGTTTATGCGTCTTTGTGAAACACATGTAAAGATGAAAAAACCTTGGGAAAGCTCTCTTTCCCTTCTGTCCTGGTTTAGGGCAAATTTGGGAGAAAACCTCCAAAGGGCCCCATCCCCCCCACCCCAGAAGCAAACTCAAGTGGCCCCTCCCCCAGCTGGTTCAGTAAGAAATTTCCTTGGAGACAAGTGGAAAAAAACTGTTCATTCAACAGGCAAAGCATTGCTCAGCACAAAAATGAACAATACTAAACAGCAAAACCTCTCACTGCTCTGAAGAGACGACAAATTCAGAAAGTCTCTCTCCTGTGGTGGTAGCTTGGCTCAGTCTGTTCTCAGTCCCTCTGATGCTGGAAAATGCCGCTGCCCAGGCCAGGCCCTGGTGGGCCACAGGTGCGAGCTCCTGGTGCTTCCCCTGGGTGCCCAATCCAGAGTAGGTTCAAATAATTCCAGGAAAAAAAAAGAAAATACTTTTGAGAGGAATGTTGAATTTGTCTTTACAAATGAGTTGTGGATCAGCCTGTAGATAAGACTAGCACTGAGAAATAAAAGAAACAATGGGATGGATTCCACTGATTGATGAATGGAAAGAGATATTTGCCTTTACAAACTGTAGGGCTGCTGATAAATGAAATTGGATATCGAAAGATGAAAGAAGCAACAGGGGGAAAACTATGAATTCTATAAGAATTAAAAATTAAAAGGGAGGGTTATACACTAGAGGGGAATTTCAGGTATCAGGCGTTCCGGGAAGTCTGTGCCTCTCAAGTACCTCAGCCAATGGGGAAAGAGAGAGGGAAATGCGGCCGGGAAAATGGGATAAAAAGGAGGGTGTGTCCTCCAAAAATTTGAGAGATCCCAGGGGAATGTCCCATGGCCTCTCCCTTTATTCGAATAAAGCAAAAAGGATTCCTCTGTCTCCTTTTTGGACATAAACCTCTGGTATTTGTGGATTAATTTTCCTGACACTTTCCAGGAAACTTCTCTGATTTAGTTAGTCAAAAACTAACTAAAAGCAAAGGAGAGTTTTCTCCCTCTGACCACCACAGACACACAGCCCAGGAGGCGATGTGATGAAACTCCTGTCTCTATGTTTTAAAAACAACCTCCTCAGACATTCCATCACTTCTCCTTCCCCCCCATCACTCTCAGATTTAGCCTTAAAGGTACAAAACTTATTTCTGGGCTAAACAGACAAATAGGGACACAATTCAACATCACAAAGTCACTCCAGGACACCTTCCAGCCTCCGTACAGGTAACACCGGCCTGGGCCTGGCTGGGGGTGGGCTCTGACACAGGGACCCATTTTGGGCCGGGGTCCCCGATAGAAAGGGGAGGGCAGGCCCGTGCAGCTGCTAAGATCCTAGTCGTGTCCTCATCCCCCCAGGGAGCCCGTGGCTCAGCAGAACCCTGCCCTGCCACCGGCCCAGAGCGGCTCTGGGCCAGCCAGGCCCGCCCCACTGCAGTGCCCACACGGCCTAGGGGAGAGACAGCTGGGCCTCATTCCAGCATGGACCCCACTCTTTGCCTGCCAGGCTGACGGGAGGGAAGACCATCAGCCTGAGACTGGGATCGAATGTAGCAAATGCCAGAAGACAGTCATGCAGCCAGAGCATGCACCACCATTTCTCGCTGGGCCCCTGCTATATTGGCCCAGTCCCCAGAATGGCCTGAAATATTCCACCCCCATTGCTCCAGCCGCTGCCTGGGCAAGGTATTAACTCTTTCACAGCCCAGAATGAAACTTGCAGAGACTTGATTCTCCCTCCTGAGTGAAAAGGACCAAGATGAAGATATGCACAGAAACAGCATGAAAACACTGAGGTCAAACAAAAGGAAGAGCCAAGTCCCAAATGAGGGAAGGAGGAGAGTCGTGGACTGAAATTTCTCTTTTTTAGAGCTATGGAGAAGAGAGTCTTGTTTCCCTAGAACACATAGATATGTATTATGGGGTGAATGAGTGTTCTAACTCTATATATGAGCAGAGGAATTTGTGCTAGAATAAGCAGATAATGGATTGCATAAGCTTGAATAGAGAGGAGATTAAGATCCCTGCTGCCCCCCACAGACAGAGGAGGAGGAAGAGGAGGAGGAGGACGACAACGTCTGTTTTCAAAGATGAAGAAAACTTTTGTTTGAACTGTTATAATCCTTAAAGTGTGCCTCATAAATTGATATGGTCCTCAATAATGCCTGTGGGAAGATTTTAGTCAAGGAAAGGATTTTTTTACACAGTGGTAGATTTCCATTCTCCTAGGCAGCTGATCATTGTGACATTGAGGCCACAAGAAAACTGTTTCTTGTGTAGAAATCTCCACGGACTGAAGAGAGAAGTCTCCTCTCCCAAGTAAACTGGTGAAAGACTATTTTTAAAGGTGGTAAACTGACAGATTTATTTCCGTACGTTGTAGTGTGAAAGAAAAGAAGTTGTGGGGAGAGGAGGAGTGTTCTACAAGTTTTATTCTTAGTTTCATTATTTTTTCTTTTTAGTTTCTAATAATAAAGTTTTTCTTTGTACCCTTTAAAGTTTGAGCCTGTTTTGCCTTCCTCCTAATCCTATCTCACAGCAGGAAATGAGTAAATAATTCTAGTGGGTGCACTGGCGACTTAACCAGCACTAGACCTGCAACACACACATCACAGCAGTTAGACAAACTGGACATTACAGCTAAAAAATCCTACATATCATGCTTGATTTTGAATCAAGAATCTTAACAATATCAGTAAATTGACAATATTAGGATTTATACGTCACGTGTGTTGCATGCACTTGAACCAGTTTAGGATGTCGGTACAACTGGTGATCAAAAGGATGTGGGTATGAGTCCTGCACCGTAACTGAGTAACTGGAGAGAGACAGAGAGAAAAAAGGGAGATCATCAAGCAAGTCCTTTTAGTACAGTCTCATTTAATTAGGTCTTTTACAGAATCATGTTACAGAATGGAATAAATATAACAAAATACTCATGTCTAAAAAAACGAGACAGAAAGCTTGCAAAGAAAAATAAGCATGCAGAGAGTCATCGTGTTTCTACTGTGTAACACATTTGAAGAAATTCCACTACTCAACGGTTAAAGAAAAGTAATGTTAGACTAATTTTTTTTTAAAACCAGAACACCTGTATCTCAAATAGGCAGCAAATTGAAGAAATGTGTATGTGCTGTCCTGTGGAAACTTATTAATGCAACTATATAACTGGACAACTAGTTAAGGAGCCAGAAAATGAGGTTTCTTCTGTTATCATTCAAAACAGAAAAATAGGGCTTCCCAAGAAATTTTTTGTAAAAACTGTATCTGCACCTATAGTAAGACACCCAGTGCATTTAGATACTAAGTGAATGTTAACACAGAAATACACGGGAGTAGTAATAATAAAGAATTATATTAGAGACGTACCACCAAACAGTCTATTCAGCAATCAGAAATTAAGGAATACTGAAGACCATACTTGCTTTTGCTTACTGAATAATTTTTAACAGAGAACCACTCACATCACCCCTCCAGAATTACTACAAAATCCTACTATTATTTTTTGCCAAATTACAGAATTATACAGTGTCCTAGAAACAAATCCACACTGAGAGCCTCCAAAGCTACCAGCAGGGCAAGAGGAGCAGAGCCCTGTCGCAAAAGGGGAAAATATTGAATCATCCTAGAAAACTCTTTGAGAGGCTGCTTGTGCTGGCAGCCAGTCATGGATTGCACAAAGGAGCTTGAAAATAGAGGAATGCGTGGCAAACTCCTGCTGCAGGACTGATTCCCAGGACTGCCCAGCTCCCCCTCACTTCCACTCACACCCTCTGACCCCCGAGCCCCCACTGCTGGGTGACAGCCACAGTGTCCTCATCCTGCTGTCACCATCCACCAGGGGAACCACACCCAGAGCCACTCACCCCTAAATGCACACACCCTACTCCCTGTTTTCCTGCATGAAGGCAAGCAGCCCTAATCCACCCAGCTGTCCCAGCCCAACAAAGTATCAGTGGGATGCTGCCGCTTGCCTGAAGCTCTGTGCTCTTCCCCTGAGGCAGGGCACGCTCTACCCCTTCTCACAGTTCATTTGTAAAGACCACTTTAGTACTAACTGTGGCTTATTTTTTATTTAAAGCATACAACAGTGCCAGTGACAGTCAAGAGCTCCTGTCTGGGGCTTTGCCCTTTCATACTTCTGTCCCTTTCTCACTTGCTTTGGGCAGCAGCACAAATGTCTCACTAAGTTTATTTGGAGCTCTGCCCGGTTTCTGAGACACAGCACAAGAAGGAAAAAAGGTTCATGCAACAAAATGGGCATGCTTGCTAGACGCATTTTTTGGTATATTTTCCTTCTGCAGACTTTGATTAGCTTATTTTAAATTATATTATGCAGTGTCAATAGCTGCATTTGAGGTTTCTTTCCCAAAACCACTTTTACCTATAAAAACTGTAAACAAAGCACACACAATATTGGACAGTACCCAGTAATACTATAGAAGAATTCCTGACTACTATGAACAGGTATTTAATATGGTGACTACTTCATATACACATTGTTGTATATGTACACAGCAGCTAAGGCAGAGGTGCCAAATGCTTCATGTGAAGCTCAGGTAAATTCCCAAAGAAAGTCCGTAAGTGTTTGGGGTTTTTTTGTTTGCTTGTTTTTTTTTTTTAACACAGAGACTTTTTAAAAAAGTAAATACAAGTTTCAATTTTTTTTTAAAGATTCAGCCATAACAATCACAAATAAATGGACAGTGGCTTAGCAGCACTCTCCATGATTAAGCACAAAACACAGTTTTACATTTAGTGCAGGAAATACTCATGTCGTCAAGTGAACAGTGAAAATTAAGATTTTCTCATGGACCACCTGATGAATTACACGCACAACAGTTATAATGAGACCAGATATTTTGTTTTCACTATCACAACCTTTACACAAGGAAAGAAGTTCAGCAGATGTTTGAGGCTCAACCTCTCCAAACCATTGTGGCATTTTGCAATTCACATGAAATTGGATGAGCAAACAGACTAACTGCATGAATTTAATTTTGCATGTTACAAATTTCTGAACCTCATCAAAATAATTAAACAAAAAAATATTAATTCAGATCCTGTGAGTACTGAACAGGAGAGAATCAAATTTGGCCAAATTCCAATATGGTTTGTTATATTTTGCGTATGTAAAACTTTTTTTCACCTGAGTTGGAAAGAGCTATTTTTACTCACTTCTTGTAACCAGATGGTTGTGTAAGATTTCTGGTACCATTGTAATGGATTTTTGCATCCTTACCCCCAATGCAAAGATGCATTTCAGCCCACTGTTAAATAGTCTTTTACTTATCCATGCGCATGCAGTAAAGTGATTTCCCCCCCCCCATTTTTAAACTCAGCTAAAAGCCTTCAATAATTTGAAGCGTGCCAAGTAAAGCAAAACAAAATTATTACATTGGAATTTACTTCACTTTTTTTTCCAAAAGGAAAGTATTACCTTTCCCAGTGGCTACACATTGGGATCTTCCCGATTCAAAGACACAGTTGAACCCATCCAGTGGTACAGGAGTACAACAGGGAAGCCAAAAAAGGAGTTGAAATGAAGAACCATCTTTCCAAAGAGATCACTGTGAGAAAAAGAAAATTAATACTTTAATAATACCATACAGAATATAAAGTAGCTAATAATGTTGACCCATCTGTAGTCAACCTAAGGCAAGGGGCACTTCAAGAAACACACAGTGCTTGCCCAGCAGCAGCAACACCCTGCCCATTTTGGAAGAAGAACCCAAATGGAGCAGTTTCACATGAGGTCAGCTGGTGGACAAACTGCACCTCAGGGGTCCTGCTGTCCCCTCCAGCTGCAGCCACCCAGGCTGGGTGTGCTCAGCCAGGCTCTGCCCACTCTGAGAGCCAGAGCTGAGGTTTGGAATAAAGGCTGGCACTTGCTCAAGGCCTCAAGAGCAGAGAGGCTCAGCTGTGACACAGCACCAGGAGCCCTGCACGTCCCTCATTCTCAGGAAGGGTTTGTGCCTCCCCATGCTCCCCATGGCCAACACAGCCTCACATGTCACCCTGCACTGTCACTGCTCTTTAAACCTGAATCCCCAAAATTTAATTCCCCCTCCTCAACTGGCTGTACAGTTTCCAAACAGAATAAGCATTCATTAAAAAAAGCTGTTGTAGTAACATGAATGTCTAAGAAGATTATCCTAACACTTTTACTAAGCAAATTATCTTAATTTTCATGCTGAAACACTCCTAATCCAACTGATCATTAATCCACAAATGCCTGAATGAATGCTATTAACATGTAATTTATTTTTATTTCCTCACTTACACACTAATTCTGACCTTATCTGGCTACAGAGATAACAAAAAAATGAGATCCTTGAGTCTAATCTATAGTAGAATAAGAAAATAATTTCTAATAAATATGTTTGATTTAGTAAAAATATTTTTAGCAAAGTAAATTAATCCAGAAATACCAATTTCTTACTTAAAATATTATAGAACAAAATAAAACAAATTACATCAATCACTTTATTTTAAGAGCAAAAACTCTGCAGGGCCATGAAAAAAATATAGACAAAATAGTCTTACTTTAACCTTACTTCAGAAGTCAACATAAAAAAAGCTCACAACAAGTAACTATTATATTTAAGGTATCTGAGGATATAGAGATGATTCCATTTTGCTAAATTGTTCTTGAAAAATCAGGCTGTTGATAGATATTTCATGGTCTGTAACTATTTCTCTGCATGTAGCAAATAGTCAACGTGGAGTTATTCAAAGAGCAGCTATATTTTCAGCTAATAACTGCAGTGAAGTGGTGATTTCAATGAAAAATCTCACTCTGATTAAGCAGACTGTAAATGGCACTTCCTTTTTTTTTTTTCTTTTGTTTTCAACTTCAGCAACTTTGCTTTTGCAGGATATATTTACCAAAATTTACCAAAAAAAAAAAAAAAAAAAAAAAAATCACATGAACTCCCTAGCATAAAACCTTCACTTCCTACAGAGCCTTTTCCATAACACACTTCACTCCCGAGGCATGAGTAACATCAGACTGCCATTGCTGAAGAGCCTGTAGCCCTCTAGGGTTTGTTCCATCAAGAATCACAGTGACGTGCTGCTGACAATCAGAGCATGAGGCAACAACATCCCATGCTGCTGCAGATGTAAAATGGAATTGATGTTGTAGAGCTCGAGTCCTCTGATGGAAAAACTGATGTGACTGAATCTCGTGTCGTAACGTGTCTGGCACTGGGTAGCCCACGCTGGGGCTGTCAGCTTCTCTGCACGGGCATTTCCTTCTACAATAAGTCCAGGCAAATCGGTATGACTGAGAACATGAAGAATATAATATGGTGCATTTCATTGATGTAAAGTATGCTATAATGTTTTTAATAAAATAAACAAGTCCTTGTTATTTACCTCTTCTAGAACAGCACGATCTAGTCAATGAACTATATTGCATATATATTGAAAATCAGATACAAGGTTGAAATTCTCAGAAGGCTAGGCTTTAAAAGCCATTATGACTGCTCATAATTCTACTAGCTGAGGAGATCAGTCTTGGTGGCCTGAGTGATCATGTCACTGACCTCCTTCCATCGAGGTGACAGCTGTTTTTCCCATCTGCCCTGATCCATCAGTAAAAACCATGCACCCCTGTAAGGGGCTCAAGGAGTACAGTGATGATTCCACAATTTGCAATTCAAGATGTAGCTGCAAAAATTTATGTGCAGGGTGGTGAAATAATACCCTTCCTGGGAAGTTTACCACAGCCATCTATAAAACAGAGCTATTTGCCATACACCAGTCCCAATAGCCAGAGGTCAAGGGCACAGTCATAATGGCTGTCTCTCTCCCTGATAACTGGACATTGTCTGGCTTTACAAATTATATGAGCAATTAATTCTAAGTGAGTGGTAACTGTCTTTCTGGGCTGATATGGTAGAAATATCCATTCTAAGAAATGCAGAGGATCTCGCCAGCTGTTATGCCACTGAGCTATGAGGCCCACAGGATGATCCTGAGATCATAAAATACATACACGGAGAGGTATGGTGGTAACCACTCCACTCTCCAAGCTTTTCTCCCTTATATTATTAATTCTACTTGTCTCAATGCAGCAAGTGCTTGTGGTGACAAGCTCCTGGAAGATAACAAGGAGGGATTGCCTTTTAATAAATCAAAACGTGGTGCCAACAGCACATTGAATAATCCTAACAATGATTGGATCCAATTAATCATGCCTAGCAATTTTTGCAAGTCATTCAATGTTCGTACAGAATGCTGAATGGCTATGGTCTGAGGTTCAACAGTTTAGTCCAAGATTTTAATTCCCAAATACTTCCTTGGAGCTTTGTAGCTGTACTTTCTCAGGAGCAACACACAAACCATACTTTGTCAAAGCCTCTTGCATTACAGGCATTACTATGTTGAGCTGTTCTGCAGCAGGTGCAGTGACTAAAATACCATCCATATAGTGATAGCAATAAACAATAAACAATAAACAATAAACTGGAAATCGTTTCCTGACCTATGATAACACTTGTGCTACATACTGCTGACAAATGGAGGGACTGTTTCTCATCCCTTGGGGTAATACAGTCCAATGATATCTTTCCTGGTTCACTATTGTTAACAGAGGGGACAGTGAAAGCAAACTTAGGATTATCATCTGGGTGTAGGGGTATAGTAAAAACCCAGTCCTTCAGATCAACAATACAAATATCCCAAGCAGCTGGAATCATGGTGGGAGAAGGCATTTCCATTACCTCATTAACCCAACAGAGGTCATGTTAGAGTCTCCACTTACCAGACTTCTTGATCACAAACACTGGAGTGTTCCAAGAGCTCTGTGATGGTTCAATATGATTTTGTGCCAGCTGCTCATTAACCAAATCTTTGAGAGCAGTCAATTTTTCCTGACTTAGGGGCCATTGCTCAATCCATATTGGCTGTGTGGTCAGCCACTGCAGTGGGATGGTAGGTCTGTGCTGACCGCTCTCCACAATGGCCCCTAGCAAAAATCCTGCTTTTCTGTTGTCAAGGTGACTCCTCATTGAGTCAGACAATCACATCCCCACAAATTTAAAGGTACTGAAATTACATAAAGATGGATGGTAGTTACCTGCCCTTCAGGTTAATAATACTCATAGATGAGTGTACCCCCAACTCCTGCCATTGCTGCAAAAAGTTCTGTGAGCCAAGTAGAAGGCCAGTATTTCTTTGAGATAGTAGTAACATTAGCTCCTATGTCAATCATACCAGTAATGGCCATCTGCATGGGGGAACCTTGTACAAGTTCTAAAGAGCGCATCATATCAGGTTTAGTGTCAGGAACCATTTGAGTCCAAAAAGCCTCCGGGGTGCCTGTGGCCCCAAACCCCCCAGTCCCTCTCTCAGTAAATTCTGCACTAGGTACTTGTGCCACAAAAGGTATTAACTGAGCAATGCAACTTTGCTTAGGTGTGGTGACTGGGGGTGATGGCATCCTTACCATGGACAAATTTGTCCAAGATAGTCCACATTAATGACTCTGGGTACTACAAACAGCCCTTGCAAAGTAATACTTGAATGTCCCATTAATAATGCACTCAACCCCTATCCTACGGGCCCAAAGGCATCTAATGGTATCTTGTGTACCATGTTAAAATTTATGGTGACTGAGGCAGACGTGACGACATCCACTCCTGTACTTCCTTTGCTTCTGGCTCTGAGTTTGCCACATAAACCTCAAAGCAGTTGCCTGGACGCATTTGTCCCTGAGCATGCATCCTTATTGTGCTCCATTTCCCATTTCCCAGTGGTCCTCTGGGTGGCAGCGCTTGCTCCTGGCAGTCGAGCTTAGAATGGCAGTGTTTGGTATAATGTCCTGATCTGCGGCAGCATGCACATGGCCCAACAGGACACTGCCACCCTTCCCCGGCACTGAAAAGCCACCAGGCCCATTGGGGCAGGCTCAAATGAAATGCCTCATTTGCCTGCATTGATACCAGTTCTTTGAGATCTGCACAGCTGCAGGAACTTGTGGCACGAGCTGCTCCACCTGATATTGTGTTGTCCCGATCTTGCTGCAAGCCTCAATCATGTCTGCCAGCACAGGATTCTGCAGCAGCAGAGGCTGGTTTACACTCTGTTCGCATTATATTTAGCCAGCTGCAAAAGCAAAGTCTCTTGGGCTGCTATGTTATCAATTTGCTTTTCTATCATCTCTCTAAGGTGATCTATAAATGTGATATATGGCTTACTAGGCTTCTGTTTAATCATTGTCCACGACTCATGAGGAGCCCCCATATCCGGTACACGCTGCATCACAAGAAATGTGAGCTCTTTTCCTTGCTGTAGCACTAATTGACACAGACTATTACTCACTCAAGACTCAAGTTTGAGGAGATGAATGCAGAGCTGGAAGAGAATAAAGAGCTTGCTGGGAATCGTCTTAATGAATTGGAGGAAGTATGTCAGGATTTTCAGGAAGTAACAACACAGAATGAAAAGCTCAAGGTGAGACATCTGTAGCTATGTGAGGATGAAGGTGTTCTGCATGATGGGCTGCCCTCAGCTTTGCAGTGCAGTGTTTGCAGAAAACCTCATTAGCAGTGTCTGTTCTGAGCCTGCTCTTCAGCTGTGGTACACTTTGCTGGAGGTACAATTCAGCCGTGAAAACCCTCCAAGCCCAGGCCTGGGCTCTGGCCAAGGCCTTGCCCTCCTGGTCAGGAAGTGTGCCATCAGATCCAGGAGGAGCTGTACTAAAATTAGAATCAAATCACTTTGTCTTTTTTTTGTGTGTTACAGGTACATCAGGTGGGCCAGCAACACGCTCAGCTGTGAGGGGCCCTGCAGTGCAGCTGCTGTGCTTTACATGGCAGTCATGAATTCCCTAAACGCAAGGGCAGTGGACTTCAACTGCAAAGCCTGTCTTGGCAATGGGATTGCTTTTACCCTGCAGCCTCCCTGGGCAAGGGCTTTGTGGGAGCAAAGGCTCTTAGAGCCTGTGGCCTGGACACAGACCCAGGAAAATGTGCAGCTCCTGCTGTCTTTGGCTACAGCTGCTCCTAGCAGCAACTGCCCTGGAAGTTCCTCCAGGGAACTTTACATAAAGGGCTTCCATCATTTCAGTCCTTGTGACATTGTTGATTCCCAGTTCTCCTGGATTTTGAGGCATCTCAGCACTTGTGTCACTGGCCCTTCCTTCATCCCCAGCCCGCAGCAGTTCCAGTCATTGTTGTCTCCCCCTTGCTCCAGCTCGTTTGCCAAAGTCCTGCCAAAGGCAGCAGAGCTGGCTCAGGATCCCTGCTGGCTCCTGGTGTCCTGGATGACTTTCAGAGGGACACTTGGAGCGCTTCCTGAAGAGTTGCCAGTGGGATGGGGGGTGCATTTGTCCTCCCTGAGTGGCTCGTGGTTGGAGTTCTACGCTCAGTGGAGTCCCAGAGTTTTCTCAGCAGGCTTTGCAGGGAGTTCTTAGCAAATGTGTGGCTCTGCTGCCATCCCCAATCTGCACTTTCCTTGCCCAGCCTGAGTGCACGTGGGGCATGTGCTGGGCATGGCTGGAGATTTTCATGGCCAAAATCCTCCAGCATCATCACCTGTACATCTGCTCATTGCTTTGGATAGCACGAATCACACAACGCCCATCTCAGCTGACAAATGTAATTTTTGATCGACAAATACACAAGAATCGATTTCAGTTGGAAAATGTCATTTATTACAAATTGCTACACTGTGCTGCCAATACAGAACTGCACAAATCTCAGTTGTTAAAAAAAGGAATTTATTACATTAGTACAACAAGGTTATGTAAATATATACAAACTTCTGTTAATAAAAACTTAATTTACTACCAACCTCTACAACAATTCACTATACACAAAATTAGGTATTTAACAACTTAATTTATTACATATTACTACAAGCATACAGCACATACAGAAATACAAAACTATGCATTCCTCTCTAAATAGATAGAATTATACAACTATACAACTCCATACAGGTTTGAATAGAACTAAAGGAACATACAGATACACAAACACATACAAAGCTATAATGATATACAGATGTTAATATCGATTAAATATTACATATTATATACAATATAAACATCTATACAACAAACCTATCTATAAATATAAAAATATCACTCTGCCAAGCTAAATATCCATATAACTGCATCAATTCAAATAGACAGCTATACAGTTGGATACATATGCAAATCCAATGACATCTAGAAATAGATTAATATACATATAAAACTAGAACACATATACCTCTGCAAATACCAATATGCCCATTTAAAGAGCCATATATGTATAACTGCCTTAATAGAAATAGACACCAACACAACTGCGTACATAGGAACTAGAACTAAAAACCGAACAACATACATGTACATTTAGATACATATATACACATATATGTAATTATAAACATATATGTATCTATATGCATACATATATACATAGCATAAATCCATAACAACAGACACATCAAAACACTGCTATACAAATAGCAATGCACAGATGTAATTATCCCTCTCCCTGTGCAAGTCCATGTCTCTTTCAACAGAACGCTGAGCAGAGGGATTCCAGCAGTGCCATCTTCAAAGTCTCTCCCTCGGTCTCTTCCTCCCACGCAGAGCAGCTCTCCTGGACAGGGACAGCAGATGGGATGTCTGGGAAGCAAAGGGAACACGGGGTCAGGATCAGGGCCTTTCCCTTGGCAGCACCTGCACTTGCCTCAGGGAAGAGAAAAAAAGTCTCAGCGCCTCCCCAGGAGGGCTGCAAAGAAAAAGCAGGCCGAGCGGGCCAGGGTGTGGTGAGCGCAGCCGCGGCGGGACCGTCCCGCAGCCCCCGGCAGCCCGGCACAGCCGGCACAGCTCCCGGGCCCTGCCGGCACAGCTGCCTTGCCCAAGGACAGCCCCTGTGCCGGCCGGGGCAGCTGCGCTGAGCAGCCCCAGCACGGGCAGTGCCCACGGCCACAGCCCACGGCACCCTCACCCCCAGCCCGCCTCACCGGCCCTGTGGCCTCACCCCGGCTCTCGCCTGCCAGCAGCAGCTCCCTGCTCACTGCTCTTGCTCGTGGCCTTCAGCTTCTCCCTGCTGGCTCCTGTCAGTTCTCCGGCTGTATTCAAGTTCCTCACTGCAGCTGTGGCAAAAATGGAGGCTCAGGAATTGGTTCCAAGGCCTGGCAGAGCTGCAGTCCCGCACCCCTCTGTGCTCCCTGCTGGCTCCCTCCATCCCCTCAGCCCCGCCATGCTCTCGGCAAACCCCGAGTCCCCTTCAGTTTCTTCAGAGTCCCGCAGTCCTCTCACCCCCCTCAGTCCCTTCTGACCCATCCCATCCCCTTAGACCCGCCACCCCCCTCAGCCTGTGCCACTTCCCTGTCACCTCAGTGCCACCATCGCCCTGTGCTGCCCCACACCCCCAGCCCCACCAGCACCTCAAGGTCACCGTCCCTTCAGTGTCACCACCTCCTCGGCCCCCTCAGTCTCACCGTCCCTCAGCAGCTCCTCAGGGGACAGTGCCTGGGGCCACCGGCAGCTCCCAGCGCTCCAGGGACACCCGGGGCTGGAACTGCTGCTCCGCTCCGGCCGCCAGCTCGGACACAGCACAGGGAGAGGGGACAGAGGGGGCACAGGGGAAAAGCAAGAGATGAAAAAGGCATCCGAGAGGGGAAGAGGTAAAAATGCAGCCTAGGCCTACAAACATCAATCTCTCCATCTACACATCCATCTAACTCTTAACTACAAACTATGCAGATGTATAAATATAATTTTATGTATGTATAAGTATTACTCTACACATCTATAAATATACTCTGCAAATCTATAACTGCATATAATGAAATATAATTCTATCAGATTTATAACTATATATATATTTAACTATAAAGATCTGTAAATATAAATATATAGATGTATAAAAACAACTCCATAAATCTATAAATGTAACTATATGCATATATAAATATATCTATGGAAATCTTTAAATCTATATCTATCTATATCTGTATCTATAAACAGAAGGATTCCACCTGCCCGATGGTCACAGGCTCTCCTTCGGGTTTCCCTTTGCACGCAGGGCAGCCCTCCTGGCAAGGTAGATCAGATGGATATCTGGGAAGCAAAGGGAACAGAGTCAATATTGGCCTCCGTGCATCTTTCCCTTTGGAAGTAACTGTCCTTCTATCAAACACTGTAAAAGATGGTCTGAAAAGCAGACTCTCACTTGGCAATTTGAAGCCTGCTCTTTAAGGAACACGGATCCTTACAAATGTTCAAAACTGTGTAAAGCACTGAAATACCGTGATAAAGTCTCAGCACTCACAGTGCAAATAGCACCAAAGAGAGCTCGAAACACAGACAGTCCCAGCTCCCACAAAGAAGCCCAGCCTTGCTCTTTCTCTGTGCTGACAGAGAGACCTCAGTCCCCACTGAAATGGCTGAAGCTGAAGGGGGCTGTGAGCTGAGTTGTGAAACCAAATTGGGACACCCGGCTTGGTGACACAACTCCCACAAGGTCAGGTTTATTCCCTGCTCTCTTGCCACAGCAGAGGACTCCGTGTCAGAGCCTCTGGAGAAGCGTGGAGGGCAGGGCTCTGGGAGGTTGTGTCAGTGCAGGATTTGAACTAAAGGCACCGGGCAGCACCAACCCTGCAGACAAGAACTCAACTCCTCTGATCTCCCTTCCTGTCAGAGGCAGGCTCAGAGCAGCCATCTCACACCTCTCTAAACCAATGTGGGCTCTGTCCTTACCAAGCTCCTCGGGTTCCTGGGAACTGTTCCCACAGCTCTCGGTGCCAGGCAAAGCTCCCTCTGCTGCAGCCTTGTTCGCAGGCTCCCCTCCTGAGGACTCAGGGGCAACGTTAACATTCTCCTTGAAAAACAGAAAGAAATAAACCCGTCTCACCAGTTACACAAAATATCTGGTCCAACAACTCTGTAGTTCACATATTTAATCCCTTGCTCCTAAGAAGAAGTCTTGGCCCCAAAAGCCTTCAAAAGTCAAAAGGATTTGACTTCTCCAACATGGTCCAAAAACTGTCAAAGCTGACAGTGTTGAATGTGGGGGAGACACTGAACACATGGAATGGCTGCTAAGGAAGGAGTCCTGCCAGCTCCCGGCACAGGGATGTGCTCCTCCCTCCACAGCCCTGTGCAGAACAGTCTCATCCAGGCTGCAGCTTTGCAGGGACTGCATGGGAACACGCATCTTTTCCCACACAGATGCCCACCAGCAAGGTGACTGAGCTCTGGAACATGGAGAGCAAGACTGACCAGTTTGCCCAGCTGAGGATTTCCCAGATAGAAACTGGACTGCAGGCACCAGGTTACTGAGAGCACAAGAAAGCTGCAGCTCCAGCCCATCCCCAAACACAGCTCTGGGAGCACGGCAGGGCTCACACAGCAGCAGCAGCTGCAGCCCAGACCTTGCTTTGCCTTGGCCTTGCAACACAAAGTAGGCAGAGCCCACATCTGCTGCTGGAACAGGGGCACTTCTCACATGCCCCTCCCTGTCAGGACACTTTGCCTTCAGTGGCATTCTCCAAACTTCCACTTCTTTCCCACAAATGCCCCTGCAGGAGGCATTCTTCCCAGGAAAAGGAACAACCAAACTTGGCCAGCACAGGCTCACACCTCTCATCCTCACCAAGGGGTGAACTTTCATCCCTCTTTTTTTAGAAACTTTACTAATCAAATCCTTCCCTGTCCATTAAACAACTGAATTCAAGAAGCTTTTGCTTCTCAGCCAAGTGACAACGTTCAAAAGCTCTCAGTCCAGCCCCTTTCATCCCTGTTCAGTGGAGTTACCTGAGCAGAGGGAGACCTTTTAGGCGGGGAGGATGAAAGCATCTCCTCCAGCGTCTCAAGCACCAGGTCCAGATCCAGCGGTGGCAATTCCTCTTCCCCAGGAGTATTCCAGAGCCACCTGGGGGCTGTCCATGGTGCATAACCAGCCCAGCCAGCTGGAGCACTGGGAGCTGAAGTGCCTAGAATGGCTGCAGGAATTCAAACAAATAAGTCAGGCTCCAGAATGTGGCTTTGGGACACAGAGCTCTATGCTGCCTTGGATCAAACATCCCAGGAAGCACGCAGCCACCTCAATTCCAGAAACGCATTCAAACTTCCCAGGGAATTGGAAGAGTGAGTTCTTCCTCTTCCAAAGTCTTTCTTCTAAACGATGTCTATGTACATTAAAGGATGGATTCTAAAATTGATCTACACATATACAAACACACTTGCTAATCCCTGCCTTTTCTATCTCCCCATCAGCTTTTGGACTTGGTGGCTTCACAGTTTCTCATCACAAGAGATCACAGAAAGCGGATTCACCCAGGAAGAGCCCAGATCTGCAGACACACATGCAAAACTTAAAACTGTGAGTTTCTTCTAAAAATAACCTTGTGGGTAAGGCCCTATTCTGCAGCTGCAGCTGTTCTGGGGACACACAGAGCTCACTGAAATTTAATATCATTATTTGAAAGAGAGACAAGCTGCAAACTCTGCAAAATCCTAGCAGGGTCCTAGTTTTCTCCATCAAGAAAGATGGGAGTTTACCTAACACTGACCAGTTGTAGACAAAGGTTATTTGCCTCGCCCTTGCACCCCTAAAGAGAGACTGCCTGGAAAATGCCCAGAACACCCTCCAAATCTGCAGCAAGGATAGGAAAAGCAGACTGAGTTTGCTTTTGTTTTCACAGTTCTGCTTCCTAGCACACTTGACACTTTCTACCTGATTTTCACTTAAGATCTACCCATGACAGAGCACTGCAGGGAATAGTTCAAACAGTCAATTTTCATGATTGTTCTGAAAAGCAAGGGCAGAAACTCTTTCCCTACCTGATGGGCAGTAGGCTGGCGAGTGCTGCTCTGGAGATGTGCAGCTGCTGCTCTCTGGAACAGGAACTGATGGAATGATAAGCTCAGGCTGCAGTTGAAATTTGTATGTGCCTGGCTCCTCTGATGAAGCCCCAAGAAGTCCAGAGGTGACCAACACTTTCTCGGGAGGTGCTGGGGAAGCCTCACGCTCTTGAGCACCTGCACTTGTCCTGGAAGGGCCTGGAGGCAGTTCTGAATCCTCAGGTGAGGCAGCACTGTTGGCTGGGGTGTGCTGCTCTGAAGATTTGCACTGGCTGCTCTCTCGAAGGGCCCTGCAGGCAGCTTCACGGTCGATGCGAACCAGTGGAATGGTGAGCTTGCGGAGATTAAATCTGCGGATGAGCTCCCTTGATGGTTCCACTGGTGAAGCCCCAAAAAGTCCAGAGGATGCACAGACTTTCTTGGCAGCTGGTGGGGAAGCCTCAGACTCCTGAGCACCTGCACATCTCCTGGAAAGGCCTGGAGGCAGCTCTGAATCCTCAGGTGAGGCAGGAGCAAGGTTCTGGCATGAGGGAGCTGTGCAGCAGTGAGAGAAGAAAAAAGGAAGCAAAGGGAAGTCTGGGTCACTATTGGTCTTTGCTTGTGTTTCCCCTGGCAGCAGGTGTGTTTCCACCAGGGAAGACAAAAGCTCCCATCCTCCCAAGCAGGGTGAAAAAAAAAATCCCTACATGTTGTGGGGCTATTAAACACCCAGTTCCTTGTCTACTGAGCTCCCTCCTACATGTTCATCCATCCTGGAAAACTGTCCTGCTGCCATTCCTTGGCAGGAGGTGACTGCCAGAAACCCAACTGCCAGGTCTTATCTCCTCCACTCCAAAGGGACACAAAAACTTTATAATCACAGCCATTCCTATCTCCCCATCAGCTTTTGGATTTGGCTGCATGAGTTTCTCACCACAAAAGACCACAGCAAGCGGATTCAACGAGGAAGTGCCCAAATCATCAGGCACACATGTTGAAATTAAACTCTGAGTTTATTCTAAAAAGCAGCCTTGTGGGTGAGGCCATACTCTGCAGGTGCAGCTGTTCTGGGGACACAGAGGGCTCATTTCCATGGCACGGCTTGATTTGCAGGGCAGTCAGTCTTAACATCTGCAATATCCTATCACTGTCCTAGTTTGGCTTCATTCAAACAAAGAGGGGAATTCACCTAACACTGACCACTTGTTAGGAAATACTTTTCACTTTGCCCTTGTTCCCCTACAGAGAGGTTGTCTGGAAAATGCCCAGAAGGCCCTCCAAATCTGCAGCAAGGACAGGAAAAGCAGACAGAGAATCTTTCTGTTTTCAAGCTCCCTCTTCCTAGGTGACTTGACACTTTCTACCTGATTCTCACTTGACATCTACCCCTGACAGAGCACTGCAGGAAAATATTTCAAAGGGTCACTAAACAGGACCTGTTTGAAAAGCAAGGGTAGGAACTCTTTCCCTACCTGATGAGTATGTGGCTGGGGTGTGCTGCTCTGAAGATCTGCACTGGCTGCTCTCTCGAAGGGCCCTGCAGGCAGCTTCACGGTCGATGCGAACCAGTGGAATGGTGAGCTTGCGGAGATTAAATCTGCGGATGAGCTCCCTTGATGGTTCCACTGGTGAAGCCCCAAAAAGTCCAGAGGATGCACAGACTTTCTTGGCAGCTGGTGGGGAAGCCTCAGACTCCTGAGCACCTGCACGTCCCCTGGAAGGGCCTGGAGGCAGCTCTGAATCCTCAGGTGAGGCAGGAGCAAGGTTCTGGCATGAGGGAGCTGTGCAGCAGTGAGAGAAGAAAAAAGGAAGCAAAGAGAAGCCTGGGTCACTATTGGTCTTTGCCTGTGTTTCCCTTGGCAGCAAGTGTATTTCCACCAGGGAAGACAAAAGCTCCCATCCTCTCAAGCAGAGTGAGAAAGAAGAAAATAATCTCAAAACATATTCTGGCGTTATTCAACAACCAATTCCTCGTTTACTGAGCTCTCCCCTATTCGTTCAACTGTCTGCGAACACTGTCCTGCTGCCATTCCTTGGCAGGAGGCAACTGCCAGTATCCCAACTGCCAGGTCTCTTCCCCTCTGCCCCAGGGGAGGCTCCTTCCTGCTGGGCCTGACCAGACCGAGCGCTCGGCTCCCCCGCAGTCACGGAGAGCTCCCCAAGCATCCCAGGGCCGGGCAAGGAGCAGCACCAGCCACAGCGCAGGGCTTGGCGAGCTGCAGGCCGAGCGGGCCAGCGTGTGGTGAGCGCAGCTGCAGCGGGACTGTCCCGCAGCCCCCGGCACAGGCAGCACAGCTCCGGGCCCTGCCGGCACAGCTGCCTTGCCCAAGGACAGCCCCTGTGCCGGCCGGAGCTGCTGCTCTGAGCAGCCCCAGCACGGGCAGGGCCCGCTCCTGCCCCGCCGGGCAGTGCCCACGGCCACAGCCCACGGCACCCTTCGCGCCCGCAGCTCCCAGCCCGTCTCACCGGCTCTGGGCGGCTGCCCGGCAGAGAAGGCGGGCAGTGGCCGCTCCGTGTGGAGCCGCTGGAAGCGGCTGGGCTGGCGGCCGCGCACCTCCAGCCCCGCCGCCAGCCGCTGCCTGTTGGCCCTGGTCAGGCGCTGGATGCGGAGCAGGAGGTCGGGACGGTCGCGGAGAAAGTTGGGGTTGCTGAAGTGGAGCCATCCCCCGCAATCGCCCGGCACAGCTGAGCCAACCAAGTCCGGCACCTTTCGGAAGCCGTAGCGGTTGAGCTGGCGCACGAAGCTGCCGAAGTGCGCGGCCCTGAAGGAGTCCGGGGCCGGCCCCGCCCCGTCGCCGCCATCCACGTGGGCACTGCCCGGGCTGAGCAGCTCCCGCTCGAAGAGAGAGCGGTCGATGAGCAGCCCCTGGCCCCCGCTGTCCCAGCGCACGGAGCGGACGCGGGGGTTGTTCACCAGGCGCCAGAGCTTGGCGGGGAAGGTGCTGGCGTTGAGGCCGGCGGGCAGCGACCGCTCCGCCATCGCGCCGATCGCCGAGTGTCGCCACAACGGCCGCGGCTCAACGGGCACGGCTGCGCCGGCGGCGCGCGGCCTGAGGGGGGGCGCTGCGCTCGGCCCCGCTCGCGGCCCCGCGCGGGCCGGACTTGGCGGGGCCGAGCGCGGCAGAGCCGGGGCTGCGGGCCCAGCGCGGGCCGGGCGGCTCCCGGGGCTGGCCGGGCACCGCAGGGCACCGCAGGGCAGGGGCAGCGCCTGGCGAGGGCACTGGGAGCGCTGGCCAGCTCTGTCCCCTCGCTGCATCCCGTGCCTGGGGCACCATCGGTGATAGAGGGAAAGGACATTGCTTTGTGTTTGCTGGAAAAGGGATGAAAAGGGCAGATTAGAAGGCGTTCCTTTGGCCTCCTTTTCAGCAGACTGGCTGGTTTATCTCACCATCTCTGCCTTTCTGTGACAGACTTGGCATATTTCTCATGATTCGGAGTCAGCAGCAGCAAGGAGCAGCAATTCTGTCGGCATTGTCACCAGAGCTACAGTGCTGTGCCATGGATGGATGTTGCTCTATGCAAGGGATTCATGGTCTGCTGTTGTAAGGAACTCACGCCAGTGTCTTCCCAAATGGCGTAGCATTTTTCTTTCCTCAGGAATCACCTCTGCTTAATTTCAAAATTACAATAATTCGGAGGGAGGGGGTTTATGTTCTCCTTTCCAAAAAAAGACGCTCCTGCCTTTCTTGACAGACACCTGTTTTTCAAACCAAGACATCCTCTGTGGGTATCCTTGGACCAAAGGCCTCTTGGTGTGCGCTGCCAGTGGGCAGGTTAAGGAAGGAGGTCGGTATTTCAGGGTTGTGACTGCTGAAAGCAGTTGGCTTCTGGAGGTGTCTGAAGCTAGGAGGAGATCCTTGTCTCACCTGCCTGCAGAAAAGGAAGTTGCAAAGTGGGACTTTGATTTGCAGAGATGGCGATCAGGGTTGTTTTCCAAGAAACGGGCTGGCAGAGAGGCAGGTCTTGGGCTAAACTGGCTGCAAGTTTGTTTTGGTGGTGGAAAGGGTCACAGACAGACACAGACACCAGTTGAAGGAATAGTGTAATTTACTGTCATGTAAAAGTGCAAAAAAGAGTCAGATAAGGATAAGCAATGCAGCTCGTCATTGACACTTGAATATGTTGAATATATTGATACAATAAAGCTTGTCTCTAGAGATTAAGAAAGATACATCACCTGATTCCCCAATTCTTTGCCCTTCATCCATATCCACACATCAGCTGGGGGAAGCTGTGCCAGCCAAGCCCTGAAGAGCTGCAGCCAGGAACTGAGAAATCCTGCGGTGCCTCCACCTTTGCTGGACACCTGGCTTCTGACTGCACTGTGAGAGTAGCTCGGCTTTGGTAGTTCTGAACGAGCAATGTGACAGAAATTCCAGTGCGGGACATCAGATTTCATTCTCCTCCTGGATTTCTCCCTGAGCCTGGCCAGGGCTCAAGGAGGAGCCAAGGTCAGGTGTGGCCTTGTCCAGTTTCCTCATGCCAAAAGGTAAAGAGACATGTTTCCCCAATGAATGGACACACAGATCCTATTGATAGTAACATTTGGTTAAGGAGCAGATCCATAGAACATGTGGTTGGAAGGGTCACGATTAACAACTTATCAATTAACAAACATAGTAATTTTTGGTAGAACCGGGCTAACTTGTAAATTTATTTACAACACCTTCCATCCCTGCAGGTGCACATTGTCAGGAGGAAAAACAAAATGCTGTTTCTTAATTTCAATTTCTATATCTACATATTGCTCTTCCTCCGCCACCTGTACCACATGTCCTTGGCCCTGTCCCTAATCCCTGCTCCTGACACTCTGCCATGGTTTCCTGGGGACAGTCCTGGTCTCTATTCCTGGGGCCTCTCGTCTGTCTCCCTGGGCAAGGCCATCACATTCAGGCCTTTCAAGCCAGGCCCTGCACAAGATTTTGTCCCTTTTGGTTTAAAAGTCACAGTTTGTCCTCTCTGCAGCCCTGCTGGATTGAGGATGATGGGCACAAGGACGCTTTTCAGTTGTGTTTAGGACTGAACTGTTCTGCCTTGCTTGCCCTGTAAAATGAGTTCCTTCAGTGCTGTCTAGAGGGGCTCCAAACCCAGGAAGGAATTCTCTCTGCCTTTTGTTTTGGCAGCAGTTGTCTCAATGGCACAATGACGAGGCCAGGCCTCCATCCTGGGAGCACTCCTGAGGTGACAAGGACACACTCCAAAGGACAACATGTGGGCCCCTGGACAAAGGAAATTTGTGAATACACAAATGGTGCCCCAGGGATGCAGCTTTACTTTTTTTCCTCCTGCCTTTGCTGAGCTGTCCTCACCACCTGAATCCTGGAGAAGGGGAAGGGCAGTGTGCCAGCAAGGTGCAGTCTGACACTTCACTGCTGACCAGGCAAAAGCCCCTTCATATTATCAAGCCACAGAACTGTAGAAATAAATAAAAATGTGTCCAAATCAGTGCAGCCAGGCTCCCATCAGGGTCTTGTGGGTCTCCCTGTGTTGTTGTGGGACACCTCATGGGAACTGACCAAGTGGGTGACAGCTGGAACCTCGGCTGGAGGAGAAGGTTGGGATTTTTCAAAGATTGGGATGCTGCAGTTAAATGTTCCAGTTCAAGGCTGCTGCTGATCTCAAACTGGGAGGGGCTGTTGACTCTCTTGAGAGACCAGATCTCTCATGCAGAGAGATCCAGAGAGATTGGAGCATTTTCTGGGGGGAAAGCTGCTGCCCACATGACCCTGGCCCTGGACCTAAGGCTGCACCCCACAGGACATGGGTGCCACTCCTGGTGGGGCACAAGGGGAAGGTTGTGGAAGCAGAGGCCAGAGACTGTGTGAGGGAAATAACAATTTATTTAATTTTTCTTAAATAAGAGATTGAAAGAGCCTTGCTGGTGCTACTGGTGGGGGGACCTCTTGCAGTGGTGGGAAGAGTCCTTAGGGTCAGGGGCCTTTCTCTTTAGGGACCGCTGGGGCTGCCCAGGTGAGGAGCACCTGCCTTGGGTGAGACCAGAGGGTCTGGGGCTGGTGCTCTGGACAGAGGGACCTGCCTCCTCCTGGGGCTGGTCCTGCTCTGGAGACACTGGCACAGCTGGGGGGTGGCTTTGACCCCTGGCAGGGATGGCCTCCGTTGTGGCAGCTCCCTCTTCTTCCTCCACAGAGACTTCAGGGCTCAGAACATAGAGAAGCTGGAGAATATGGAACTGGAGCTGCTGGAGCTGCTGCTGGCTTCTGGGCTGTCATCCTCATCCACAGCAGCATGGGAGCGCAGCAGCCTCTGGGCCCCTGAGCTGCAGTGTCTCACAATGATGTCGATGGTGTCCTGGATCAGTGGCACTGTGTGTTCCTCCAGGACATCCTGCAGATTCTGGATCATGGTCTCCTGGTCTGGCCCATACACACAGAGAGCATGCAGAATGGCGCTCTGTGTGCTCCTTGCCACCCACCACTCGTCCCTTTGGATGGCCTCCACACTCTGGTTCAGCCAAGTCCGCACAGGGTCCAGAAGTTCCCGTCGTTGACGGAAAAGCTGTGCCCAGACCTCGGGCAGGACACCGCCGACAGCTCGGGCTGGCGTCTCTTGAGGAAGAGAGGGATGGGGCGGCACAGGGTGATGGGGGCTGTTCTCATCCTGGCCGCCGGGAGCTCTCCCTGCCTGGCTCGTGGCTGCTGGCAGCTGCTCAGGGGCTGTGATGACCATCTCTAGATAGTCACCTGCATCATCAGAAAACCTGACAGTCTCTATTGCTCCTCTGCAGAGTGGGCACACGGGATTTGTCTGTACCCACTGCAGGATGCAGCCCTGGCAGAAAAGGTGGCCACATGGCAGAGCAGAAGCCACATCATCCCAGATGTCCTGGCAGATGGCACAGTTGCCACCCATCTCTGTGGCCACATTTGGCCTCTGCAGCACATGGGGAGAGCTAAGGATCAGGAGCTCTTCTCCTTTGCTGGTGTCACACCCTGCAGGAGAGAGGAGGAAGGAATGGCCAGGCTGCTGGAGAAGGACACTCCCCAGCCCCCTGAGCCCATGGCCACCCTGGGGGGATGTTTTCCTGCACAGCTTACCCTCAGTGCTGCAAGCACCCGCAGTGCCTGGCTGCCTCAACCAGGCAGGGCTGGGGAAACCCTGCTGGTAGCTCTGGGACTGCCACTGGGACCTGCCAAGAACAGGCACCACTCAGCACCAGAGAAATCTGGCTCAATCCTCCATACCTCACAGTCATGCTCAGTAGGAGTTCAGGACAGATCCACATTGGGCCCAGCTCTGCCTATGTCTGTATTTAAACAGTGAGGGGTGAGATGTCAAAATCCTGCACTTGGTGATGTCACAATATGCCTCTCGCTGATGTCACCCTCCATCAGCAGGTGACCAATGCATGTTCCCACCAGTGCATGTTATCAGGAGAAACAAGAAAATACTTTTTCTTGTTTTCAACTTCTACATTTCCATATTGCTTTCCCTTGGTCCTCTGTATCATGTGTCCACAGCCCTGTGTCTCATCTCTGCTCCTGACAGCTTGCCAAGGTTTTCTGTGAGGAGAGGAGTGGTGGGACCAGTCAGCATGGACTGCTGTGGCTGGATGATGCCTCCTCCTGTCACTGCCTTTTCCTGGGCACTGCTGGGAATTGAAGAACCTGGGTGCTGGTGCCCAGCCCTGGATGGGAGTCTCCCATCCCTGTGGGTTGTGTCCCCATTTCAAGGAGAAGCAGAAAGGAATGCTTTGCTCCAGCCCCATCCACTCCCACTGGGACTTGCCCACAGTGCCAGGTCCCTCTCCACTTCCCAAGTCTCTTGTTTCTGGAAGCCAGTGCCTTTGTACTCCTCCCCACAGCCTCAGGAAGGAGCTGGAGTTGCAGTCCCAGCAGAGTGGGGTACATGGGCAAGAGGAACCCTGTGACAACTCAAGAGAGCCCAGGACCCATAACAATGTGGGCCTTGCTGTGCCATCCTCCCTTCTCGCCTCTGGCTATTGTCATCCCTGAGAGTCATCCCCCAAGCAGTTCTTTCTTCACTGGGCACTAATTTCTCCTAGCTTGAGGGTTGGCTGGTGGGAGTCAAGGACGCTGTGTGCAACCACCACGTGGCTCTGCCTCCGGGTGCAGAGATCTCTCTTCAAACCTGTGCAAATGGAGGATGTCCACTGCCAGACTTTGGTGCTTAACAACCAACATGGAAAAAGGTGGAAGTTTGTTCATCAGGACTTCTTTGTGTTGTTATTGGGAGGGGTGTTTGTGCTTGCTTCAGTAAGTGTTGGAGTCAGTAAGTCAGAAGTTTCTCTGAATCCTTCAGGGAGAGATCAGAATGCAGGGATTGTGTTGAAACCTTTAGATGGATTGAAGTATATTAGGCCTCTTACTTATAAGGCAGAGGTGAAGATTTAGGTTGTAACATAAGAGAGAGAAAATAAGTAAGTAAATGTAATAAGTTTTAAATGCTTTTAGTAAGCAAAAGGTCTTAGATGCCTAGGAAGTAGTACATGTTCTAGTGAAGGCTGAAAAACATACTAGTGTTTCCAAGAACCTCGCTTCAGACATGATAGAGTTAGAGTTAAGAATATCGCTTACATTTTTCAGTTAGAACAAGACAGGCCATGAACGTAGTCTATATGTAGCCTGGCGTGCTAAGAAACCAGAATTCTAATAGGTTAAGAAGTAGTGGTCCAAGTTTGTGTCTTAGCTAGTTGGAAAGTTTCTATAAAAGAACATGCATCAGGGAGAGCTGGTGCTCTATGCCATGGCTTTATGCCATGTGCATTTTGTCACTGCATTTTGCCACTGCAGCTTTGCCATTGCTTTATGCCATTGCCTTGCTTTGCTTTGTTCTTCCTTTTGAGACTGATGTGCTTCTACAATAAGGAACTTTATAGCAACTAGTAGCCGCTTTGCTTTTTACACAAAGAAGAAGAGGCCCGACAGTGTGGGTGCCCAAGAGGCACCCGGAGGTGCCCCGAAACCTCACAAGTAAGTGCCTCTTAAAGTATGCATTTATATTCCTTTTGATTTGGAATTGGACTTTTAAAGGTCTAAACATGCAGGCAGGAGCTGGAATTTCAGAGTGCCAAGTGTGGAAACTAAGGCCACAGATACTCCAGCAGATGCATTTCCTGCTTTAAGAGGACTCTTCCCCAAGGTGCTGATTCCATCTTGAGTTCTTTGCACATCTGTGCCCCAGAACATCCTCCCATTAACTCGCTGCCATAAACACATTTAATTTCTTTTTCCCTCCTGTCCCATGTACACTGAAATGATGAAATGACAGAAAGGGTGGGGATGGAAGGGACCTTTAGAGATCATCTAGCCCAAGCCCCCTGCCATGGTCAGGGACACTTTCCACTAGACCACGTTCCTCAAATCCTCATCCAACCTGAACCTGAACACTGCCAATGATGGGACATCCACAACATCCATGGGCAGCCTGTTCCTGGCTTTCACTTGAGCAGAGGGGCAGAATTCCCTCCCTTGACCTGTTGGACATCTCTCTTTAGACTCAGGCACAGAGGGTATTCAGGGCTGCAAGCACACAGTGCCAGCTCATATCCAATGTTTCCTTTCCTGTATCCTCCAGTCCTTCTCCATAGGGCTGATCTCAATCCATTCATCAGCTCTATTGTTTTGTTTTTTCCCATCCAGATTGATTGGTGTGGAAGGAAAGCCCAGTGAATACCATAAAATCCCCCAGTTTCTGGATGGAATTTGAAAACAGGGTCCTAGTTGTGACCCAGTACCTGTAGGCCAACACCTGAGAGAAAAAACATAGATAAAGAATAATTCATATGAGAGAATGGTTGGAAAATTAATGAAACTATGTCAAAAGAGAATACTTATGAAAGTAAGTAGTTCTTGAAGGAAATGCCTAACAGGAAAGCATCCTATCAGATGCTGAGCAGTTGCAGGGGGCCACTGCAGACAGCAGAGAGAAGGAGTTCTGTAAATGCAGAGTGCTCAAAACCATCCTTAGATGACTTTGGAAAGTGGTCCCTTCACGCAGCAGAAACCCAAAACCATCTGTGACTTACCTTCACCTGCTGGGAGGAGATGAAGGAAGATCAAATGGATCATTTAGAATTTTGTGCTTGCCAGAAAGCAACCACACCAAAGCACTTTCATGTGGACAAACCACAATTTGAAGATTCAGCTGGAGCTCTATTCTAAATGTTTGTTTTCTAAGTGCTGTTC
This sequence comes from Acridotheres tristis, assembly GCA_037013685.1. NCBI lineage: Eukaryota > Metazoa > Chordata > Aves > Passeriformes > Sturnidae > Acridotheres > Acridotheres tristis. The sequence continues at coordinate 11,449,124 of CM072919.1, forward strand.
CTGGGAATGCTGCAGCTCTACTCTGAAGGAGCCTGCAAGAGGGGAACTGGAATAATAGAAGGGAGAAGCTGAGTGTGCAATTTCTGCACACTGCTCCTGACCTGACGCATCTTTCCCCAAAGCACTCACTCCAGTTGGGCTACCGGCCAGCTCCAGAAAGCCCACGTCAAGGAGTGGCCTCTGCCTGGCACCACTCTGGGAGCCGCAGAAGAGGCAAAGCCTGCGCTGTATCAGGGCAATCCGTCCGGGGGAGATAAAGAGTCGCAGGGGAGACCTTTCAGGGTTCCAAGGAGAGGAGTTTATTGGAGGGACAGAACGAAGGTTTATTGAAGGGAGAGGGAACCGCAAAAGGCGGTTTGGCAGGGTCTGCACAAGCTTAAATACAGGGGAGGTGCAAGGGGAGGGTACATAACCTCGGCCAATTGTGGCAAATAAGGGGAGGAACCGAAGGCGGGGAAAAGGATACATCGAACCAATAGGGGAACATGTGGGCGTTAACTGGGGTACAACAACCAATTGTTCCATAGAGTGAGGAGAACTTTCTAGAACTCAGGGCAGGGTGCGGGGAACATTGATGGCACTGGAGGCAGCGATTAAGGTGAGGGACAGGGAAGGGTCTGGAAGCTGGGAGTGGTTTAGGGTTGAAGGACAGTTGGGGAGGCGGAAAAGGACCAAACCATGTTACAACAACTTAGGGCTACAAAACACGAGAACGGACCATCCAACTTAAAGGAAAACATCAAAACAAAACAGCACACCACAACACTGACCAGCACCTGAAGACTGTAACATAAGCTCCTGTGTTGGACAGGGGATTCCAGGTTCCAATCAGCTGCTTTACAAGGTTAGCTATGGCAGCCAGCCCTGTACTGAGTGCCTTTGGTGACACTGGATGATTTATCAAACACAGATGCTGGGCACTTGATTGCAATACACAAATATAACCATGCCTCGTGCAAAAGGTTATGAAGCAGACTCTGGGTCCAACAGAGGGCAACAAAGGTGAAGGTGGAGCATCTCTCTTATGAGGAAAGGTTGAGGGAGAGGTTCAGCCTCAAGGAGAGACTTTTAAGAAGGGACCTCATCCCTGTCTGTCAGTGTCTGCAGGGGGATTTCAGAACACGGATTAGGCTCTGGTCCAAGGGGGCCAACAATGGCACCAGAGGAATGGGCAGGAACTGATGCCCAGGAAATTCCACCTGAACATGAGGAAGAAATTCTTCCCTGTGCAGCGACTGAGCCCTGAACAGATTGCACAGAGAGGCGGTGGAGTCTCCCTCACTGGAGATATTCCAGACCCATATGGACATGATCCTGTGCCACATGCTCTAGGATGTGGGACCAGATGACTGACTGTGGTCCCTTTCAATCTGACCCATCCTGTGATTCTGTGATTCTCTGAACTGTGAAATTCTAATGCATTTTGAATGGCAAAGTTGGAGTGAATGTGTAATGGTACTTTGTACACAAAAAGAGGCACATACTGAAAGAAATAGGTCCAAGGAGACCAGCTCCTTTTGAAAGGCCTTTATTGAGTATCAGCTCTTTTATTGAAGATCAGCTAAGGGTGGGAAACTGGAAGGGTTGCACAAGCCGCTGCTGCTCCCACTGGACACCACTGAGGAGGAGGTGTGCGTCAAATTCCGTCGGGATTCCGTCCTCATGGGGGTTCCCAGGAACTCATGTTGGCTTGCATCGTCTAGGGGTATCATCCTTTCCTGGTGCTCTCCAGGTGATGGTGGGAAGATGGAAACTATCCACGTGTAGAGTTTGATGTTCTGCATACATAACAGTGCCTCTTATAGATTTAGATCTCGTGCCCGCTTGTTGCTTTTAGGAATTTTTGGTGTTAATCAAACTTCCGCATTTGAGCGGAGCATCATGGGAATCCCTCAGTTGGTTTATTAGGCGGTGTCAGCAGTTTGATGGGCAAGTGGGGAGCAGGGGGGGCCTTGTTTGACGGAAGGTAAGGGGGAAACTGGGGATACAAGAATTGCCGGGGGGGGTGTACAACTTGGAACACAGGAGACTGAAACTGGGGAGTACAGATTCAACAAGAACAGCTTAAAACAAACAGTAAGTAACAATACAACACTCCAACAACACAACACATAATACCCAACCAGGCAAGTGCCATAGCCCAAGGTGGTTTTTTTGTTTGTTTGTTTGTTTTTTTTAATCTATTTCACATACAAGCCTTAATTTCAGGTTCTCAAAAAGCTAGCAAATTTCCTTTGGAACACTGCTGTCATTTGTCTGATCCAAGAGTATTCTGTCTCAGACCTTGACAAAACATTATTGAAATACTCCATGTACAAACAAAAGGGAGGGGTGCAAAACTTCTCATCTGCTCTTTAGTCTGTTGAGAACTGTCATGAAGTAGCAGAGAGGAAGATGCAACAACCACCTACTGCAGCTCAGGCAGCTGAAAGAGACCCATGTGGAAATAGCAAATAATGTTGACCTCTTTCTACCCTGCATATTGTAGCTTTTATTCTCTCCCAAGACTTCATTTTATTATTGCAACAAAGTAAGGCCACTACCATGGAATTCAACCACGAGCTAAGTGCTGGCTCACACCAAAACCGTTTGTATGGAACCACACCAGACTTGTAATAACACAAACAGCAGCAGAATCTTTTCGCTCAGCTGATGTTTACTAAAACGTCACACTCAAATTTTTAAAGGCAGAAAGAGATTGAATCTCTTCACCAACTTGCAACCTAAACTGCACAGAAATGTATGAAGTGAGTATTAAAAAGAAAATTGTTTTTAAAAGCTCTTTTCAAAGAATGAAAAAAAATCCCTCCCACAGCACTGGATTGCACTCCAGCCAGGAGGAACACATGCTCCTTCTGAAGAGAGCACGTGCTTAGGAAATAGGCTTGCACTGGCATCCCAAGACATGCAAGATGCTTTTATGAGCAAAATATTCACAAGTAATAGTTACTTGGACACGTCCCAGGCTTAGGTTGCCCGGTTTGAGATGCAGCAGGGCAGCCTGAATTTTGAACTTGCCCCTTTCCAAACCAAAACTGTGTCCCTCAGACGTCTTCAGTTTTACCTCTGACTTGTGAGTGGCAGCTTAATGCATGTTCTTCATTTGGTCTCCTTTGGAAATTGGTTGTCTGTAGTCTAGATGTCAAAATTAACTTGTATTTCTGGCTCTAGCCTTTGTCCTTCCAGACCTTTCTCATGTGTAATTTGCATCTAATTGTGTGGTGCATCACATTTGTCTCTAGATTCATGGATAGGAAAATGTGACTAAGCAATGGATGGAATTCTTTATTAGAGCACAGGATTAGGCACCTTGCAGCCTGTTACACTTTGGAATCTGTATGTGAGGGAAGCTTCATTAAATCAATACACTATGGATTATTTAAATGTGAAAATAAATCCATGAGAGCAGTGATCCAGGTGCAACTGACACGATCTGTCCTTTTACTTCCAGTTCCTATCTCAGAGATTTAACAAATTATGTTATTTTTCAGAATATCTTTTCAGTCTGTTTTGTTAAAACATGAATTTAAACGTAGTTTTATCTGGTTTTTCTGCTTGACATCACCTCAATTTCCATGCCTCCTCTGATTTTTGTTCTCCTTGCATGGCTCACATCCCTGCAGCCTCTCCCTGTGGGATCAGTGTTTGCTTGTGCAGACATCCAGAACACATTTTCAGTGTCACTGGGATGGTGCCTGAAGCTGTTTTTAGGAGCAGCACACGGTGGCTGGAGCAGCCTGGTCACCCAGATCATGCAGCTGCTGCCAACCAAAGAGCAGTGCAGGACTTTCTGTGTTTCTCAGTTTGCAGGGAAACGATCCCTGAAAACAGAACAGAAGAAACCAAATCATGGCCAAGATGTGAGCTTGGCTTCAGACACCCTGCAGGGGCGGGCAGGCTATCGGTGTGTCCTGCACACTGCTCAGGATAGCACTGTAAGGACGGAGCTTGGGACTTGTGGGACTGCCAGGATTATTTAATTTTTAAAAGTAGAGTTTGAGCTATATCAGGGATTTGAACGAGTGCTCTAACATAATCTATTACATAATTAATGTAGCCTTAAAAGACCATTTTCTATCACAAAAATGTGTTGTGAAATCTGCAAAATTTTCTTATACATTCAATTCCAAATTATTTTAAATAATTTTAAATTAAATTAAAAACTAATTCTGTACAAACTAAATGGACAGAATCCTTTAGAGCTTTACCATTAAGTCATATTTTCACCTCTTTGCTTTACACAATCTTGCCTCCTTAGGACAGAATTACAAATGTAAAATGTCTGTTTGATTTATCTAAGAAATGCAGATATAAAGCTTCAGAGCTCAGATATTTAAAATTTATAACTTCGTTTAAATGACCAATTGTATTGGTTTGAAAGTAAAACCAGTGCGAGACTCCAAGTCAGTAATACAATTTAATAGGAGAAAAGAGAAAAATTAAAATACATGCAATAATAGAAAAGAAACAACCACCAACACAGTCAGAAATACAACCTGTCAGTCAGGGTGTTGGTAGCAGTCCGTATAAATGGTGGCTGCAGTCCTCCTGGATGACAGATGTGGTTCAGTTGAAGCAGTGCTCCTGTAGAAGGTGCAGTTTTCCCCCGAAGATCCAGCGATGATGTGGAAATGATCCGACTTTCGTCTGGGATCCAGTAGAAAGGTCTGCCCTCGTGTCCCAAACCCCAGTTTTTATCCAGGTAGGAAAGGCGTGGCTCCTGCCCCTGCCTGGGGCATCTCCCAATGGGATGATGTAATCTTATCAGTCACACAATAGGACTTAAGGGCCCATTAACAGAATATATCTCCTGGAGGAAGGATAGGTTGTGAATAGATAACGATGATCATCCCCCGATCTTATCAGATGGCACATCAGCAGAGGATATCTCCCACAGAGATAAGGATCACCACCCCTCCCACATTTTAACAGATGGTGATAGAATACACATTTTTGCATTGTACCCCAGGACACCAATAAAGTAATAGTGTTATTAGGGTAAAAAGGAATCTTCTGTGGGATTCATATTACATTCCTTTTTGGTATAAATGCCTGGATGACAAACAAGTAAGCAGATTTAAATTCACAGTATCACTTTTGGAGGTAAATACTGTGTTTATTTTGCATTTTTCACTTAGTGTGAATACAATAAGTCAATGTAAGGGCTGAAACTTAAATGCAGAGCAGCTCTGCCAAGCCTGCCTGCTCTCATCATGATGAGGTGACTGGTAGTGACAGTTCTCCTTTTTCTCCAGACCAAGGCTGTCAGTGTTTCTGTGTTTGTATTAATGACAAGGGTAGAGTGTAATTTTGTGGCTTAATGGAGGGCAAAGCAATGTCTGAATTAAAATTATTTCATTTTTTTCTTTGATTATGTATTTTCTCTCATGAGTTTGAAAGTAAAGGAAGCACTTTTTGGAAATGCTCAGAATTCTCTGTGTCCTCAGTAGTAGCTAAATAACACCTCAAACCAGTTTCCCTTAAGCTAACTAACCAAAAGTGTGAGGTCTTCTCACTTCTTTTAAACACAGAAATCTCCCTTCAACAAACCAAAAAAACCCAAACCTGTTTTCTGAATCCTCTGGAAAATCTGACTTATTCAAGAAAGCATGATTTTGAATGTGCAGATTTTCTGCTTACTATTCATTAAGATACTTCTTGAGCCAGACCAAAAATGCTCTTTATAATGGTTTAAAACAGCTGATTGAAATAAAGTCACTTAAAATTTGGCTTCAATTTTCAATGATTTTTTGAATATGAGAATGTCCATTTGGGGGGAGGAACAGAATGAATTTGCACAGTTCCATTATGGCTTTATGTTCAACAAATAGACCCTCTCCTTCTACCTTCTCTGACCTTAAGCATTAAAGTAAGACCCTGGCTTTGTAAATGCAGCTCAAATATAACTGTTTCTGCTATTTTGCTTAATGTCTTTTGCAGAAGCTGAAAATACTCAGTTGCAATTTGCTTTATGGCATTCTTTGTAACTGAGGGACTGAAAAAAAACCCACATGAATTTCTACATACAAAATATGTAGAACAGCATTGCAAAGACCCTTCATCAATATTCATGTTTTGCTTTACATGTAGTTTTATTGAACTTATACTTTGGAATAAAATTTACCTAGCATCCTTTCAGTTCAATTACAGCAATTGTTTTTCAGCAGGATAATTTTTCTGTAGGGTTAGACAAGAAACGTAATCACTTCAGAAAATCCACATAAATCCACATACTTGTGCAGTATTCTCATGGCTGGTTTCACCTTGAGAAGGTCTGGAATGTTTGCATCTTTATTGAATGAGACAACGAGAAACCTAATCTTTCAGGACAAGGAATTCAGCTGAACCATTAAATTACAAAATGACCCTCCAAAAATCAGAGCAAGGTCGTTTAGACCAAATAATGTGCAAATATTATGGTCCAGTGTGTTCTTTGCAAGGCTGTATTATTTATAGGTTGGATTAAAATCAGCACCTCCAAAATCCACAGGTTTTCTTAGGAATGTTACAGTAAGGCAAGGAAGTCATGGACAAGGAAGAAGAGAGGGACATGATCTGAGCAGCTAAAAAAGGATGTGCAGTGTCATCCTTCTGGGGCAATTCTTGAAAGCAACCCATCAATAGGAACAGAGAGTGTGCTTTGGGGAGTCTTTGCAGAGAAAGATTTAAGGTTTGTAGAGGAGCAAAGCAGTTAATTTTTTGGTAAAAACTTTCCATGTGATCTTCCACTTCCTTTCACTTAATTTCCAAATTAAATAAAAAATTCGCCTCCTGTGTCCTTGTGATGCTTACAAACACGAGTGCATCCTTCTTCCAGAAGATAGGAAGAGGATCACAGAGTGAAATATTCCTACAGCTTCATGAGCATATGTCCCTTGTCTGTCTCCACTGCACCTCCTTCCATTCTGGAGGTTCATTGGTCACTCACAGTAAGATGACAGTGAGTGACAGAGAACTTTGGGGACAAATACCATGTAGCTCTCTGAAGGGCTTGATGGGATTGTTGCAGAGATCCTGAGGCCAAATGGCTGAAGAGAAGACAGATGGGAATTACCATGAGAGGAGGACGGCCCATGATCCAGCATCTTCCCCTCCATCCCAGCATCAGGAGCCACGTTCCCTGCCATCGGACACCGCTCTGCTCCTCTCCCACCTCACCCTAGTACCTCCAGGCACTCTGCCGAGCCCCACGACCGACACCGTGAGGGGGGAGTCTCTCCTCCATCCCTCTCAGCCCTGGGCCGCCGCCATCACTCCAGCCCTCTTTGGCTGCGCGGGCCCTGCCCTGCCCCCAGCACCGGGAACTGAGCGCAGGGAGAGGGAGCCTGCGGCCAAAGGAGACTGGAACTGAGCTAGACTGTTCTGGTTTGCTGTCAGTTTTTATAGCTGTTGTTGTTTCTACTATTTTGCCTTGTTAGATATCAGTAAAGAACTGTTATTCCTATCCCCATATCTTCTGCCTGAAAGCCACTGATTTGAAACTATAATAATTAGAAGGGAGGGGGTTGCACTCTGCATCTCGGGAAAGGGGTTCTCGCCTTTCCTTTCAAACCAAGACAGATTTTGGCGCCCAACGTAGGGCATTGCCTGAGGGCATTGAGAGAGGGGTAGAAAAGGGAATAACAGTTCTTGAATTACCCAAGCTTGTGGTAGGTGACACCATGCTGTCCAGCTTACCCTGGATTGGCCTCCATGTGGTCACTGCTATATCTCTCCCATTTGCAAGCCCTTTTTTAAACATGAGTCTCATAACCAAGGTTACTGTGGCTATTATCCAGTTCATTTTGTGGGTTGATCAGTTGAGGAATTAATGGATTTTTAATTTTCTCTGGAAGATGGCCACATGGATTCAGAGCTACCTCACTCTAAGTGTGTGTTTCTGGGGCTACTTCAATAATGGTACTTACTGTGAGGAAGTGGCAGCAGGTGACATTTTTTCTCAACCCATCACATGGTTTTTGAAGTTCACCCCACCAGTCTTCAAGGGGTTCAAATCCGCTTTAAATGCTAATGACATTATACTGTGGCTAGTGTTGCTGATATCCATGTTAAACCTGTTCTATCTAACATTTAGAGATAAGGGGAGATTGACTTGGATAACAACCCTGATACCTACCCCAGGGACTAGGGAGGTTACCCCAGAGCCTGACCCTGTTCCAGAGACTAGGGATATTACCCCAGAGTTTGACCCTGCCCCACAGCCCACCTCGGAAAGGAACCACCCAGAATGGGTGGGGGTGCTAGCAAAGGAGATACGTGAGATGGGCCAGATGCTGAAGGAGCACCTCTCCCCAGCTGGTGAGAAACCCTCCCCCTGCCTTAAAGAGGGAGACTCTGATGGTGCAGCAGTGGGACCCACAGATGTTACATCCATCCAGGTTCCAGCTGAACTGCAAGGGCACTCAGCAGCAGAAGTTGCCCCTGTGGAAACTAGGAAGTCTAGGATGAAAACAAGGCACCTAGATAATAAGGGTCAGGAAGGGGGCCCCTCACAACCAGCAGGGGAGCCAGAGGCTGAGATCATCAACGAGGCCCTGTCGTATGAAAGTCTCCGTAATCTATGAAAAGACATTGTGTGACAGTGCCGTGAGACTTTTACAACCTGGTTACTGCGGATCTGGGACATTACAGGAACAGGTGTGTGACTGGATGGTACTGAGGCAAGGAATTTGGGATCCTTGACCGAGGACTCAGGTCTGAATCTGGTATTTGTAAGGGAGCCAGGCCTCCTTTCCCTCTGGGAGTGGCTTTTAATGAGTGTGTGAGAGAGGTTTGTCCACAGAGGGAGAGTGCAGGAGTACAACCATAGAATGCATTGGAAGAGCCTTGAGGAAGGGATCCAACAGCTGAGAGAAGTGGCAGTGCTGGAGGTGCTCTTTGGGAGGGATGGACAGCATGACAATGACCCTGACAAGGTCAGGTGCACAGGGCAGATGTTGTGGAATCTGGCAAACCTGGGCCCATCTCAGTATACCTCCTTTATTGCAATGATTGATGCTGATACCAACCAAGTGACAGTGGGTTCTGTTGCCAACAGGCTCAGGAATTTTAAGACTATGATGGCTGGCCCAGTGCAGGCTCATGTCTCTGCTATGGTTAAGGAACTCAAAGAGGAGATGAAGGAGATAAGGGAAGAGGTGAGGAAGATCAGTGCAGCACTGGTGCGAGTCACGGACCCCAAAATTATAGTCCATTGCCCCCCAGCTAGGGAGAGAGGGTATACCCCACGAGCTGACCTGTGGTTCTTTCTACGTGACCATGGGGAAGACATGAGAAGGTGGGATGGGAAACCCACTTCTGTCCTGGCAGCACAGATGCTCCAACTCAGGGAGGGAAACACTAACAGAGGGAACTCCACTAAAGTGAAGGTAGCCTCAGCATCCCATGACCAAGGTGCAGGGTATTACAGAAGGGAGGATGATCTGTCAGATCCCCTTGAAGGAACCTCCAGTATGTATGCCCAGGAGAAAAATAATAACCAGGGCTAGAGGGGCCCTGCCTTTAGCCAGGGAGAAGCACAGGAAAACCGGATCTTTTGGACAGCGTGGATCCGATGGCCTGGCACATCAGAGCCACAGGAACACAGAGCATTGGTTGACACTGGTTCACAATGTACATTAATACCATCGGGACATGTCGGGAAGGAACCTGTTTCAATTGCTGGGGTTACGGGGGGATCTCAGGAATTGACTTTGCTGGAGGCTGAGGTGAGCCTGACTGGGAAAGAGTGGCAGAAGCATCCAATTGTGACTGGCCCAGAGGCACCATGTATCCTAGGCATAGACTTCCTCAGGAACAGCTATTACAAAGACCCAAAGGGACTCAGGTGGGCTTTTGGAATAGCTGCTGTGGCAGCAGAGGGCATTAAGCAGTTGAACACCCTGCCTGGGCTATCAGAAAACCCATTTGCAGTGGGACTCCTCAGGGTGAAAGAGCAACAGGTGCCAATTGCTACCTCAACAGTGCACTGCCGGCAGTACCGAACGAATCGAGATGCCGTGATCCCCATACACAAGATGATCCATGAGGTGGAGAGCCAAGGGGTGGTCAGCAAAACCCACTCACCCTTCAACAGCCCCATCTGGCCTGTGCATAAATCTGAAGGAGAATGGAGATTAACCGTGGACTATCGTGCATTGAATGAGGTGACTCCACCGCTGAGCGCTGCCGTGCCGGACACGCTGGAACTGCAGTACGAGCTGGAGTCCAAGGCAGCCAAGTGGTACGCCACCACTGACATCGCCAATGCATTCTTCTCCATTCCTCTGGCAGCAGAGTGCAGGCCTCAGTTTGCTTTCACCTGGAGGGGCGTGCAATACACGTGGAACCGACTGCCCCAGGGGTGGAAACACAGCCCCACCATCTGTCATGGATTGATCCAGGCTACACTGGAGAAGGGTGGAACTCCAGAATATCTGCAGTACATTGATGACATCATTGTGTGGGGGACATGGCAATGGAGGTATTTCAGAAAGGAGAAAAGATCATTCAGATTCTGCTGGGAGCTGGCTTCGCCATTAAAAAGAGCAAAGTCAAAGGGCCTGCCCAAGAGATCCAGTTTCTGGGAGTAAAGTGGCAAGATGGACGGCGCCAGATCCCCAGTGAGGTCATCAACAAGATCACTGCAATGTCTCCACCAACCAGCAAGAAGGAAACACAAGCCTTCCTAGGATGCCATAGGCTTTTGGAGAATGCACATTCCTGAGTACAGCCAGATTGTGAGCCCTCTTTACCTGGTCACCCGCAAGAAGAACAATTTCCACTGGGGCCCTGAGCAGCAGCAAGCCTTTGCCCAGATCAAGCAGGAGATTGCTCATGCAGTAGCCCTTGGCCCAGTCAGGACAGGACCAGATGTGAAGAACGTGCTCTACTCTGCAGCCGGGAACCATGGTCTGTCCTGGAGCCTTTGGCAGAAGGTGCCTGGTGAGACGCGAGGCCGACCACTGGGATTCTGGAGTCGAAGCTACAGAGGGTCCGAGGCCAACTACACTCCAACGGAGAGGTAGATCTTGGCCGCCTATGAAGGGGTTCAAGCTGCCTCAGAGGTGGTTGGCACGGAAACACAACTCCTCCTGGCACCCCGACTGCCAGTGCTGGGGTGGATGTTTAAAGGAAAGGTTCCCTCAACCCACCATGCCACTGACGCCACATGGAGTAAATGGATTGCCCTCATCACACAACGCGCCTGTATTGGAAACCCGAATCGCCCTGGGATTTTGGAGATAATTACCAACTGGCCGGAAGGGGAAGACTTTGGTCTTGCTGACGAAGAGGAACAGGAACAAGTGACCCGGGCCGAAGAAGCCCCACCGTATAACCAACTGCCAGCAGATGAAACACGCTTTGCTCTTTTCACTGATGGTTCCTGCCGCATCGTGGGGATGAACCGGAAGTGGAAAGCAGCCGTATGGAGCCCCACACGACAGGTTGCACAAGCTACCGAAGGAGAAGGTGGATCGAGTCAACTTGCTGAACTCAAAGTTGTTCAGCTGGCCCTGGACATTGCTGAAAGAGAGAAGTGCACAAAGCTCTGCCTTTACACTGATTCTTGGATGGTAGCCAATGCTCTGTGGGGATGGCTGCAAAGCTGGAAAAAGGCTGACTGGCAACATAGGGGAAAACCAATCTGGGCTGCTGATGAGGGGAAAGACATTGCCACCAGGATAGAGAAGCTGCCTGTGAAAGTCCGTCACATAGATGCCCATGTCCCCAAGAGTCGGGCTAATGAGGAACACCGACACAATGAGCAGGTAGATCAGGCTGCACAGATAGAGGTGTTGAAGATAGATTTAGACTGGCAGCACAAGGGAGAGTTGTTCCTGGCTCGATGGGCCCACGGTGCCTCAGGCCACCAGGGCAGAGATGCCACCTATAAGTGGGCACGAGACCGAGGGGTGGATCTAACCATGGACAGTATTTCTCAAGTTATGTGACGCAGCGCAGCCTCTCAACACTCAGACCCTGCGAGCCCAGCTAGCTTTAGGCTGCTGTCGTCACGAGTGGGCCAGCTCCAGGACACCGAGGATCCGGAGTCTGGCTAAGGCACTCAGCCTTTGGCACTGATTTCCGTGCCCGAAAGAGAGTAAAGGATAAGGAGGAGGCCTTCTTCGATTCCAGTAGGAAAGGATTTATTAGGGAGGAACAGGGAGGAGACTGAACGCCAGGAAGGAGAACCCAAAAAGGCAAGGGACACAGGTGTCCAGCAACTTAAATAGGGGCCCTCCCCCCAGGGAAGGGTACAAGCACAATCTAATCAGGGAAAGCGATGGGCATTACATAGGGAGGAGTCCTGGATGCACAGAGCCAATGGGGCAAACCGAGGGTGGGGATACATACAGTAAAACCAAACATTGATACAACAGGGAATGCTAGACATAGAAATTTCTAGAACAAAGGGAGGGGCTACAAGGGATTGACGTTCAGTGGGGCAGGGCTTAGAGTGGGGGACAGGGAAGGTTCCAGATAAAGGGGAGGGGTTTAGGATGACTGACCAGGGTAAGGGTGGGAAAGGGAAAAAACATTCTACAATAACAAGGGGTACAACCGGGAACAAACCATTACAACATGAACACATTACAATTAAATAACATTCAAATAAACACGAACTGCAGCAGTTATCCATGACTGTGAGACGTGCGCTGCCATCAAGCAAGCCAAGCGGGTGAAGCCCCTCTGGTATGGGGGGCGATGGGCCAAATATAAGTATGGAGAGGCCTGGCAGATTGACTACATCACACTGCCTCAAACTCGCCAGGGCAAGCGCTGTGTACTGACCATGGTGGAAGCCACCACTGGATGGTTAGAGACCTACTCTGTGCCTCATGCCACTGCTCGGAACACCATCCTGGGCCTGGAAAAACAAGTTCTTTGGAGGCATGGCACCCCTGAGAGAACTGAGTCAGACAATGGGACTCATTTCAAGAACAGCCTTATAAACACCTGGGCTAGAGAACACGGCATTGAGTGGATGTACCATATCCCCTACCACGCACCAGCTGCAGGGAAAGTTGAACGGTGCAATGGCCTGCTTAAAACCACCTTGAAGGCACTGGGTGGGGGAACTTTCAAGAACTGGGAGATTAATCTACCAAAGGCCACATGGTTAGTGAACACCCGAGGTTCCACTAACCGAGCAGGCCCTGCCCAATCTGAGCCCTTGGGAATTTCAGATGGAGATAAGGTTCCAGTGGTACACATGAGAGGTATGCTAGGAAAAACTGTTTGGGTGAATCCTGCCTCCAGCAAAGACAATCCCATCCATGGAGTTGTATTCACTCAAGGACCAGGTTGCACCTGGTGGGTGATGCAAAAGAATGGAGAGACCCGATGCATACCCCAGGGAGACCTTGTTTTAGGGTGAAATACCTATGATACTGTGCCTATACCTGTAACTGCATGTATGTGTATATAATGTAATGGTTTTAATTTGATATAGCATATTAGCATGGGAAAAATTCAGGGGCGGATAATGTTGGTGGTTGAATTGTTCCCTTTTCTTTCTGTGGAATTTTTACCATTGTTATACTAAGTATTTGTGGCTACACCTTAGTAGCAATAGTTTTCTCTCACGGGGGGGTGGGGGATATGGGGACACCAGAAAAGGAGAGGTGGGACAGGGGTCTGGGGCTGGCTGTCACTCTATTGCTTGGCCCATGCTCTGATCTGGCATCTTCCCTGCCATCCCAACACTGGGAGCCACGTTCCCTGCTGTTGAACACCGCTCTGCTCCTCTCCCACTTCATCCTGCTACCCCCGGGCACTCTGCCGAGCCCCACGACCGACACCGTGAGGGGGGACTCTCTCCTCCATCCCTCTCAGCCCTGGGCCGCCGCCATCACTCCAGCCCTCTGCGACTGCGCGGGCCCTGCCCTGCCCCCAGCACTGGGAACTGAGCGCAGGGAGAGGGAGCCCGTGGCCAAAAGGGACTGGAGCTGAGCTATACTGTTCTGTGTCGTTGTCAGTTTTTATATCTGTTGTAGTTTCTACTATTTTGCCTTGTTAGATATCAGTAAAGAACTGTTATTCCTATCCCCATATCTCCTGCCTGAAAGCCACTGATTTGAAACTATAATAATTAGAAGGGAGGGGGTTGCACTCTGCATCTCAGGAAAGGGGTTCTCGCCTTTCCTTAGAAAATACCTGTCTTTCAAACCGAGACATTGTCCATGACTGATTAGGAGCCCCCATATCTGGTACACGCTGCTTCACATTTCAAAGAAATGTGAGCTCTTTTCTTTGCTGTAGCACTAATTGACATAGACTATTACTCACTCAAGACTCAGGTTTGAGGAGATGAATGCAGAGCTTGAAGAGAATAAAGAGCTTGCTGGGAATCGCCTTAATGAATTGGAGGAAGTATGTCAATATCTTGAGGAAGTAACAACACAGAATGAAAAGCTCAAGGTGAGACATCTGTAGCTATGTGAGGATGAAGATGTTCTGCATGATGGGCTGCCCTCAGCTTTGCAGTACTGTGTTTGCAGAAAACCTCATTAGCAGTGTCTGTTCTGAGCCTGCTCTTCAGCTGTGGTGCACTTTGCTGGAGGTACAATTCAGCCGGTCTGTGGCTCCACTTGCAGTTCAGTGCGTTGGTGACACCGTGTGGCCATAGCTGGAAACTGTAATGGTTTCCTGCCCGTGTCCCATTCTGATCTTTGAGTCCATTTTAACCATGTCTGGTCAAAACTGTTTTCACCTCTTTACACGAAGTGATCCCTCTTCCACCTTCCCCTCACCCTGTGCATGTGGAACCAGAGAACAGAAACAATCAGGGAACTTGTGTGGGGAGAGAGGCTCTTGAAAGAGTCAATGAATTTAATGTCTTTCCCAGTATGGGGAATGGATAGATAGGAAACAGCCTGTGTATTTGTGATGTTTTAAAGGTGCTAACACAAGAAGCTGTGACTCTGTGGTAGATAAGCATATGGTGGGGAGAATAATCAAATTGTCATCTTAGTGGTCAGTGCAAGTTATAAGAAATGTCAGTCTTGATAACCTAAATCCAGAGATCTGATGCTGGGAACTGTCTTGAGGCACCTCTGAATTCTGTTTATCTACAAGAGTTTGTTTAGAGAGAAATGGTCTTTAGCTTACAACATTTTTTTTCCTCCTAATTACTTTTAAGCTGGATGCATGTATATATGTGTCTGTTTCACTGCTGCTAGTCACAATCATTTGGTAACTACTTTTATAAAGAGAATTCAGATTCTATATCTCTTTTTTTTTCATTTCCTTTGTCATTGTCACTTAGCTTGTTCTTTAGTTCCATGAAAGTCCTCAAGAAGGTTGACAGAAGTGTGGTTTGTTACAGAGGTGTTTCTGGTTTTGCAGGCCCAATTAATCGGGAGATGCGTCACCTCATCAGCAGCCTCCAGAATCACAACCACCAGCTGAAGGGAGAAGTGTTGAGATACAAGCGCAAACTGAGAGAGGCCCAGTCTGACCTGAGCAAGGTAATAGAGCAGGAAGTGCCAGAAAAGAGGAGAAAGGCTTAGGAGGAGGGGTAATGCTGTCGCCCTTGCCAGCAATATCAACCTTTCTGAGATGCTATGCAGGAATGCAGTGCAATTTTCTGTGCAACTCGGCTGCTTCCTTTGACCGAATGAATGCTCTTCCTTTGTAGCCGTGTAGTGCTCCATGAAAAGGGGGCATGGGAGCATGGATCTGGGAAGACAAGGGAGAAGGGGTAAGGAAGACTCCTGGTTCAGAAGTGAAACGTTTGTTTTCTTGGTCATCTCTTTTGCTGTTCCACGCCAGTTCCGCTCTCGCAGTGGCAGTGCCCTCCTCCAGTCCCAGTCCAGCACTGAAGACTCAAAGGAGGAACCTGCAGAGATCAAGCAGGAGCCTGATGATCCTTCTGCCCAAGTGTCTGTTCCCAAGGCTGCTTCTGAAGATGTTAATGAAATGAAGGCCAGGCGAGATGAAGAGGAGTGGGAGCAGGAGAAACGGGAAAGGGAGAGGGAGCGAGAGAAGGAAAAGGAGAAAGAAAAAGAGAGAGCTGTAGCCAGTTGATCTTGGCTGGGCACCAGGTCCCAACTAAGCTGCTTTATCACTCCCTTTCCTAGTGGGACAGAGAAGACAATAAGATAAGGAACAACCAGCAGGGTGAGATAAGGCATTATTATTAAGGCATATATTAAGGCATTAAGTGAAAGAAAGAAAGCAGTGAGAGTCTGTGCGTACACAAGTGAAGGACAAAGATCAGTCTCTCCTTCCCATCAGTGAGCAATGTTCAGACACTTCCCGGGAAGCAGGGCTTCAGCACATGAAATGTTAACTCCGGAATACAAACATTGCAGAATCACAAATGCCCCTCCTTGCTCCTCTCTCTCTTAGCTTTACATATCTGAGCTGACGTCATGTGATATCCCCTTGATTAACTTGGGTCAGCTGGCCCAGTTGTGTCCTCTTTTAGGATTTTGCCCATTCTCATCCCTCTGATCACAGAAGGAATGTCAGAGGGACAGCAGTGCTCAGCAGTAGCCAAAACACTGGTCTTTTATCAACACCCATCCAGCTACCAATGCAAAGCACAGCACTGTGAGGGCTGTGAACTTTACCTCGGTCAGACCCAATACAAGACTGCACAGAGAAGGATAAAATGAGAGTGGAAAAAGCAAAAGCAGGAGAAATCTGAGAAGAGGAGAGAGTCCAAAGAGAAGGAGAAAGGGAAGCATGAAGATGGAAGAAAGGAAGTTGAAGTCATCAAGCAGCTGAAGGCTGAGCTCAAGTAAGAATTTTTATTTCTCCCTTTCCTGTGGGAACAGAACCCAAGCCTGAGGTGTTGTTGTGTTGAGCTGTCCATATGTAGAATTTTTGGCCTGGTGTATCTGACAGCTGTTCAGCTGCTGGAAACTGGAAGTCAGTTTCTGCCCAGCTCTGGCAATAGCTGTGTTACAGCTGATTCTGCCAGCAGTCAAGCCACTGTCTCTCTTTGGATGCTTGTGCAGATGACCATCCCTTCTCTCCACCTTCAGACTCAGACTAGTTCTGCTGCGGTGCTGACTTCTAGGAAGCACATTTTTGTAGTTGTTGGGATAATAGCGTTCCCCGATACCCTTCCTTCATCTGTATTAGGTTTGATGTTTTTGAGTAAAATGTTCAGGGTCACTGTAGAGGGTGCAGGGGGCAGTTTTGCCCGAGTCCCTCTGAGCACAGCAGCTGGGCTGCAGGACCCCTCACAGCTCTGTGTGTGTGTGTTGCAGGCCCGCCTGACGTGCCCGTGCTGCAACATGCGCAAGAAGGACGCGGTGCTCACCAAGTGCTTCCACGTCTTCTGCTTCGAGTGCGTGAAGACGCGCTACGACACCCGGCAGCGCAAGTGCCCCAAGTGCAACGCGGCCTTCGGGGCCAACGACTTCCACAGGATCTACATCGGCTGAGGCGCTCCCAGAGCCTCTGCTGTGCTGAGCCAGCCTCCCTCCCTCTCTGGCAGCTTCTGCCGCCTGAGCTGCAGTGTTCTCTGGGAGGTGCGTTCAGGGTCTTGAGAGAAACGCACTCTGGATCTCGCTTCCTTTCCTGGCCCTGTCCCTTTGGTCTTGCCCTCAGTTTTTGTGTGCTCTTTGTGCCCGAGAGGAAATTTCCCATCCCTCGCTTTCACTCTGCCAAGGTGGGAACATGCATCTGAAGTGCTGCCTTGGGATGGAAGCTGAGCTGCAGCAGAGATCAGTGAGAGCTTTATCTGAGGGCTCTGCTTTGGGTGCTAATTAAATCCCATCAAGGGATGGCATTGCTCCTGGGAGGGAAGAGTTTTCCAATTAGCAGGCCAAATAGAGGCCAAGGAACTCAATCTGTAGACTCAGTGGAGCAGCTCCTTGTGTATCTTCCTGAGTTAGGGCAAGAACCCCTCAGGGTTGATGTTGGAGTCAGTAAGTCAGGAGTCTCTCTGATTTCTTCAGAGAGAAATCAGGGTGCAGAGATTGAATTGAAGCCTTTGGATAGAATGAGTGAGTAGATGGAATGAGTAAGTAGATGGAGTGAGTAAGTAAGTAAGTAAATAGAATAAGTTTTAAGTGCTTTTAGTGAGTAAAAAGTCTTAGATACCTGAGAAGTAGTACATGTTCTAGTGAAGGTTGAAAAACATACTGGTGTTTCCTTAAAGGCTCCAAGAACCTCGCTTCAGACATAATAGAGTTGGAGTTAAGAATATTGCTTACATTTTTCAGTTAGAACAAGACAGGCCATGAATGTAGTCTATACGTAGCTTGGCGTGCTAAGAAACCAGAATTCTAATAGGTTAAGGAGTAGTGGTCTGAGTTTGTGTCTTAGCTGGTTGGAAAGTTTCTATAAAAGAACATGCATCAGGGAGAGCTGGGGCTCTATGCCATGGCTTTATGCCATTGCATTTTGCCACGTGCTTTTGCCATTGCTTTGCTTTGTTTTTGCCTTTGAGACTGATGTGCTTCTGCAATAAATAATTTTATAGTAACTATTCGCTGCCTGGCTTTTTAAAGACAAATAACCCTACAGCGTGGGTGCCCCAGAGCACCCGGAGGTTCCAAAACCTCACAGACTGGTGCACTAGGAAACATCCTCCCTAGTCCCAAACAGATGCATCTAAATATCCAGAAAAGGAGAAAGGAGGGGTCTTAGAGACCCTTAGAAAAGAGCGTTCCACTGATGAGCCCTGGTTGATGTGCTCACCTTCCCCTAGGCTGAGGCATTGCTGTCATTGTCCTTCTCAGAAAAGGACTTCGAGCAGTTCCTTTGCTGCAACTTTACCACAAAGATTAATCTTGTTAAGCACAAATTCTTATTAGAGCTGTTGTTTGGTTTATTTTTCAGAATATATGGAAATAATTAAAATTTATCAGTAGTGACTAGTAGTAACTTGCTGTCCTGGTTTAGGACAAATTTTGGAGGAAACCTCTGAATGAGGACTAGAAAGTATTAGGACTAGTAAGTATTTGGGTAAAAAAAAGTAAAGGGGTGACACGTATTCTTTATGAAAATGTTCTCTAAATTCAGTGTCTTAGACAAGAAAGAAAAAGCCTTGTCTCCAGTCTCCCTTCCACCTTCTGTCACAGCAGATCCTCCCCTTGGCCACAGTCTGCAGGCACTGATGTGCCTGTGGTACTCCCCTTCCCAAAGAAAGCCACAGCAATCTGTCCCCAGGAGATCAGGGTGGAGCAGTGGCTAAACAAGAAAATAATGCACCAAAAAGTATGTCTCTGTTGGGCAGCAGGAACTTGGGTCTTTTCTGAAAAGGCACAGTTGGTGCTGCAGTAGTTCAGAGCAATCCCTGTTCTGGATTTGACACAGGAGAAGCTCCTCAGACAACCGCTGGATATAACACTTGCTTAAAAGTAGTTATTAGGTAGTTTACATTTTCCCATTTATATTTTTGCTTTTAAATGAAGTCAGATTTGTTGAAGGATTTGGTGTTTGGAGCTTTGAAGCAAAACATTTTTGTTTAAGTTACAATTAACATTTTCAACTACTTTTTTTAAAACAAATCTGTTTCTGGGCTCATTGGTGTAGAGATAGGACATAACAGCCTTGATAAAAAACTTATAAAATTGGACTGAAATACTTCTTTCCTAGTGTTTTAATGAAAAGAGCAATATTCATCTGTTCTAACCAAGGGATGTTGGAGGTTGTGAGGTACCAGATGCTACACAAAGAAAAAGCTCTTTCTAAAAAGCTAATTATCTAAAGGGGGGAGGGAGGGGAAGGGAAGGCAAGTTTGTCAGGAATGCAGGGACTTCCCAGATATATTAGAGATACCAAGGTACAGGCCTGTGGATCACAGTTCTCTGTTTTATGTCCTAATTTCTCTTCCCTGTGTTACTGCATTAGAAGGAGCAGACACACAAAAGCAGAGAACAAGCCCTGAGTAGGGAACAGAAAATCAGCTCTTGGTAAGGCTAATTAGTCTGGGTCTCACTGTGATCAGCTTTTAGTGCAGATGCGGAGCTTTTCACGTGCAAGGGTTTTTCAAAGGTTAGAGGGTCAAACAGGTAGAATGTCTTCCTCTGTCTGCCTGCAGACTTTGAACTACACCTAACAAGAATAGCCCAGGCAACATTCCTGCACGTGGCTGGAGATACAGGGAGGGTAAAAATTACTTTGGTGACTTATGTGGGAGACTAGGGTTAAGAGACATTGTTACAAACTTTATTTTTCTCTGTAATATGGGATGTGTTGAGAAGTGGTTTTTAAAAATCGGTAGAAACCCTATTTAAAAAACACAGTCAGTTGAGTTGATGCAGTGTTTATTCAGATGCTGAACAGCTTGCCCTTCCTTCCCCTCATCACCCAGGAGGGACAGAGCTCCATTCAGTACATTGCCTCTGAAACCACAAATCTCATTCTTTACCCACAGGGCGGTTTTGGTGACTCCTTTTGGTTTTGATGGGACCTTGGTATCTAAATAAATCATGGTCCAGAGCCCCTTTAGTCACCTCATCTGTGAGAAAGGACTTTATTGTCATCTTAAGAGAGAATATTAAGGGAGTAGTTTCACACTGGCAAATATTTCACTTTTTGAGGTAAATACTGATTTACAGTAGTGCCCCCTCTCCCTTCTCATACTTGCCCTGTGCCACTGGGAATCCATCCCTTCACCTGCTGGTGCAGTGTTTGCACGGCTTCTCTCTAGGAGGGAGTGGGAGCCAGCCTAGGCTCATAGGCAGACAGAGGTGGTGGTTTGGTTTTTGCCAAGTTATTTTAAGCTGTGTGAGTTCCTTCACCACAGTCTCAGAGCAGCCACACCACCGTTTGTGCTGACAGAGCTGAGGGAATGGTGTGTGGTGGGTTTGCAACCAGGAATTTGTCTTGTGAGCCTGTGCCAGGAGGGAAGGGACTGCCAACACAGAACAGCATCTGCCATAAAGAGGCATCCGTGAGGAGCCTTCACATGAACAGAGACTAGACCCATACAGAACACAACAAAAATGTACCAACAAAGGGACATACTGCCAATGAACAGTTAAACCTTTTTTTTTGGTATCTTTTTCTTTTTTTTTTTTTTTAATTAATGCACAGAAAGGGCAAAAAAAGTGGAACCTCACTGTATTGTCAGGTGGAAAAATGAGGAACTCTCATTGAGATGCTCCTTGTCTCTCCAGTCCCTTGGGAATGGCTGGTGTTTTCCAGGAGAATAAGAAACTTGTTGTGAAAGGAGGAGGACTCAGGAGAGTGGCAGTAGCTGTGGGCTGCTGCAATTCTGCTCTCCTGAAGAGCTTATTGCCTGCTTTATTTTTGCACCCCTTTCTGGCATTACAAAAGCGTGTTACAAATTTTACGTAGGAAGGGGAGAAAGGGAGAAAAGGGGAAGGGCCCAGGTATGCTGGCCTAAGACTCTGCAGTTTTGTTTGTCCTTGCATACTCTTCCAGCTCTGATTTCCTGTCCATGGCGAGTTGCAGCTCCTGCTTGATGATTTCAATCTGCTTCTCCAGTTCTGTCAGCTCTTGCAGCACTGAGGTCCTCGCAGTGTTGAGGGACTCTGCTTTCCCGTTGGTGGTTAAGGAAGGTGGAGTCTCTCTCCTCCCCTGTGGCAGGGGGATGTCCTGGAGCTGATGGATTGTCACCTCATTTTGCCCCTCATCGGTGCAGATGTATTTTTTTCGGTGGCAGTTGCCCAGGTTAGCTGTGTTCCACACTGCGTGCTGGCTGTTCCCCACGTGGGCCCTGAACAGAGAGAGGAGAGTAAATACCACATCAAAGCCTGCTCCTGTGTGTGTGCAGACCTCCCCTGTGAGCCATCCTACTGGAAAAATATAAGGCTGCTGTTATATATTACACAGAAATATTATTCCTTTGTCCCCGGAATTATGTTTTCTTGCAGAGCACAAATCATGAATGTAATGACTAAATTTTTGTGATTTAACCATAGTAGAGGCTAGAATAGAACCCTGAACGTCATCTTGCCCAAGACTTTATGTTCGTTTTCTTTTTTAGGTATGAAATTACTGAGCTGCAGCTCAGCAAAAATCCAAGTCCTTCAAAGCCTTCTGAAAGCTTTTGTGGTTACAGTGTGCAAGTTTATTACAACAGTAGTCCTTTGTATGTTACTACTCTGTCCTGGCTTGGGCATTCACTCTCACAGAGAAGGAAAGAGACTACCTAGAGCTGGTGTGGAGAGGTGAAAGGGGATGGTTTGTCCTTTAGTCTTGAAGTCTTGTTGGGGACTTGTGCTTTGGGGGATGGACACCAATGATGAGTATCCAAGCCTTGCATGTTCATTCCTGAGCTTTGTGATGGACAAGGAGACTTCAGGGCTTTTGTGCTGGGGCACAAATTACTGTGGGAACTTTTTCAAATGCTCCATTTTTTTTTCCCTGCAGAAATATTTCTGTAATGTTTTGATTCCAGAGAATCTTTTCTTTCTCTTTGGGGAACTTCCCTCTGCTGCCCTCCCAGATCAGGCCAATTCCGAGGGTTCCTTCCTAAACTGAGCTGTAGCCCATGGCCTCTGCTCTCCAGCTGGAACTGAAGGAAGCACAGAGCTTGCTGTTGTGGGAGAGGAGCTTCTCTTTCCTGCCTGCTTTCCCTTTGGACAGGTTGGTGTGTGCTCAATTGATAAAGGGAGGTTTAAACTCTGCAGGAGTTTTGTTTCAAACTGTACCCTCCTTGAGCTCCTCTGTGGGTATCCTTGGACCAAAGGCCTCTTGGTGTGGGCTGCCAGTGGGCAGGTTAAGGAAGGAGGTTGATAATTCAGGGTTGTGACTGCTGAAAGCAGTTGGCTTCTGGAGTGGATACTTTTCTCATGTGCCTGCACTAAAGGAACTTGGAAAGTGGAAATTTTGTTCAAGGAGGTGGTGATCAGGGGTGTTCTCCAAGAGATGTGTGGAAGAGAGGTAGGAGGAGATGTTTCAGGCAGGAGGGGAGCCCCTGCCTGGATTATGCCCCTCCAAAGAGCTCAGGGAATCCCAGCAGGGATGTACATGTAGAGTTGTTTATTTTTGTGCAGATTAGCTATTTTCGCATATTTAAAAATAAAAGATGGGAAGACTCTCAAGTCTGGGCAGTTGATTTTAACAAATGCCAGAGTCCACAGTTAGCACTCCAGTTTCACCAAGTCAAGAAAACCATTCACAGCTGGGCTACTGATGCTGAGCAGCTTTCCTAATTTTTGGAAAGTTATGACCTTAAAAAACCCAACAGGTTTTCCTCCTTGAGGAAAACCAACCAGTAGCTCGATGCCAATTCTTTGCAGCTCTTTTCCGTGTCTTTGGTTCATTTTCAGAGTTCCTCAGTCCCCAGCAGGAATGAAAGCACTTGTGATAACGTGATTTGAGAGCTCTGCCTTGCCATGTGAGTGTTTATGACAAACTGGACACCCCACTCATGGGTCTGCTGAGTTAAATTCATCCTAATTCTGTGCAAACAGCAGCCCTGAGATGCTGAGAAGAGCAAGGACAGAGGGTGAGTGCGCATGCAACCGGGGGTTGACTGCTGTGTGGGCAGGTGGTTTTGGACAGCAGTACATCTTCACTCTCCCAAGCTGGAAGATTATTTGCATGGATCTTTTTCTAAGACATTGCCTGGGGGCTTATGGATCATCTCCTCCTGTTCCACTCAGCAAGGAGAGTGCAGCAGGAGGAAAGATTTTGCAGCACTCATCGCCACTCCTGCTCTTACGGATTAAAAGCCAGGAGTGGCTGTGTGTAAGGAAGTGCCATTCATGGTGTTCTTTGATAAAATAAAGGAATGAACAGAGGAGATCAACTGCAGGCATTTTTAGACACTTGTATGTATAAAGGCAGCTTAGGAGCTTAGAGATGCTCACTTGTTTATATTTGCTGCCTTTTGCAGAGGAGTATCAAAGAAACACAACATACATTGACATCTATGGGTTTCAGTCAGGCCAAACATGCAGCAACATTCTGGAAGACTTTTTCTATCCTGTACTCTGTGCCTGAAGTTCTCTGTAGACAAGCAGTGTTGCTGTCTGTGTCCTTACAAAGTGCAACAGTGGGGCTGAGTTGCTGAGAACGTGCACAGTTCCATGCAATGCCTTGTGTTCCTGGAAGCTGTACATCCCATTGTCCCCTCTGCAGAGCACACAGGCTATGAAAACAAGGCAAGGTTGTTGCCTCCTTTTTTCTCCAGCAAGACTTGTTGGACACAATGTTTTCTGAAAGGACTGCATTTGACTCTCCTCAGCTTTCTTATTCGTCATTTGACAAAAGAAGAGAGCTGAAGGAGTTTCAGGCAGTGAAAGGAGGCTGAGCCCTGGTTACTTGCTGTGCTTTAGCATGGCAGTCATTCATTCCCTAAACACATGGGCAGTGGACTTCAACTGCAAAGCCTGTCTTTGCAATGGGAGGTTTTTTAATTAGCTGTACATAAAATCATGAAAGAACAAGATTTCTAGATTTAATACTAAAAAAAAAATTAATTCCTGCCTCCCTAATTTGTCACTTCTACCTTGTTTCCTTTTTTTTTTTTAAATTCTATTACATTTAGGGAGTATTAGATCCATAACTACATATCCAGACATAAGGTATTTAATTTTAAAGTAATTTTTATATTTTGTGTTTTGAGGCATGGAGAACTTCCTACCTCTTTTCTACTCGTTTTTTCTTAGGCTGACGTTTTTCTTCAATAAATGAACTGTTCAGAGCACGATGTAATCTCTAGAGGGAAAAGAGGAACATAAATTAGTAGAAGCAAGATTAAAAATGGCTCCATAAATAGGTAAACAATTTGGGTTTTGTCTGATGGACTTGAGCATAAATTATTTTGCACATTGAAGGATACAAGCAATTGTCTGTGCTTTGTCATTACAACAGATTTATTTTCCCGTACCTTCCCAAAGAAGGGCAAGCTGAAAGGCTGATGAATAGTTTGGGAACAATCCTTGGTGTTAAATTAGTTTTAAAAGATTTCTTCCACTGTGCTGCTTTAAAGCAATGGGAGTTCTTCCCTTTTGTGTCTTTTGCTGTAAAGTAAATTCTTCCTTAGAAGAAGTTAAGAGCAAACACCCAGAGCAATTCTGTCCCATTAATTTCTCTGGAATAATGAGGGAGGTCACACAGCATTTCCTGCATGCCTCGGGGGTTTGGGAACCTATAACAGTGAGATAAAATGTTCTGGTTTGCCAGTTCATGATAACAACACTGTTGCTTCTGCCATCCAAAAGAGCTGAGCTGTGAGGCTACAAATGCAAATGGAAAGGTCCCTCTGTGAGCTTTGTAATGGAATACTTAAACAGTTTGCTCTGTGCTTCTCATTCCATCCTTAGGTCAGCCTCTTCAAGCTCCAGAATGTCACGTTTCAAATGCCAACTGTCAGTGCTCTTAAAACATTTTGTACCTTGTTCTTGCCCAGGCTTTCTTAGTCAGCCACACAACTTTCACAGGGTCCCTTCAGTACACATACCTGACTGGTATGGAGCCAGTACTTCATCTTGGATTTCTTCTTGATTCGTGGCAGGACCAGTCTGTACACGATGTGTTCGCCAATGGTGGTGAGAATGGACAGGCCAAAGCCAACGCACAACATCACGAAGAGCCCTGAGAAATGTTTTATCCCCATCTGCAGTGTCTGTGAGTAAAATCAAAAAGGAAGGTTAATGCAGGAGGCTGTTAGTGTGCTGAAGCAAATGCTTTGTTTTCTCATGTGGAAATGTGATCTGACTGAATACACATTGGTGAAATAATGCAGAACAGTCTGGATATAGTTCACAGCAAAGCCTTTCTGTGCTGCTTGGTGTTCAGTCAGAGCAAAGGATCTGTCATGGGAGAAGAATCAGCCAAACACCAGGGAATTTGGTGCTATTTCCCTAATGAGCTGGAGTGTTAAACATATACAAGAATCTGGTGTTTGCAGTGTCTTTGCATTTGTAAAAGCAAGTACTGCTTGACAGAATGTAGTCAATGAACTGTAAAGCAAGTCCTTCATCAGCAGAGAGCTAGTTTTCATATTATCAGGGAATTGATCATTGACTTTTCCTTTTTGTGCTTTCCCCTTGATGGAACGTCATGGAGAAAATGTGAAATAAGTAGCACAAACATGGCAACCCTCTACTCCCTACACTAACAGGACTGAAATTGTGTTTGTTAGGAACTCTGAGAACAACTATGGAAAACAGGAACTTCCATCTTTTTCTGCCAACTCACCCTTTTCACATAGTGTAGGAAGCCTTTAATTAATTTGTTTTATTGGCATTAATCATGTTTGAACACCAAGAAACTGAAGAGCAGAAATCTGGATTGCAATGTGTGGGTGAGGTATGCATGTAGTATCTTTATTCTCAGGTCTCCATAACTAAGTTTATCAATAACTAAAATCTCTTCTGAAATATTACTGCCCACAGATTATTATGGAAATACTAAATCCAGTTGTGTCTTTCTATTAAACAATGTTATTCCCCAAGGAAAGGAAGGAAGGAAAGAGAAAGAAAGAAAGAAAGAAAGAAAGAAAGAAAGAAAGAAAGAAAGAAAGAAAGAAAGAAAGAAAGAAAGAAAGAAAGAAAGAAAGAAAGAAAGAAAGAAAGAAAGAAAGAGAAAGAAAGAAAGAAAGAAAGAAAGAAAGAAAGAAAGAAAGAAAGAAAGAAAGAAAGAAAGAAAGAAAGAAAGAAAGAAAGAAAGAAAGAAAGAAAGAAAGAAAGAAAGAAAGAAAGAAAGAAAGAAAGAAAGAAAGAAAGAAAGAAAGAAAGAAAGAAAGAAAGAAAGAAAGAAAGAAAGAAAGAAAGAAAGAAAGAAAGAAAGAAAGAAAGAAAGAAAGAAAGAAAGAAAGAAAGAAAGAAAGAAAGAAAGAAAGAAAGAAAGAAAGAAAGAAAGAAAGAAAGAAAGAAAGAAAGAAAGAAAGAAAGAAAGCAGAGTTTGGGAAGGGAAGGGTTTTGTGTCACCTGTGATGCTGCTACCCTTGACCTGTTGTGTTCCTTGTGTTCATTTTCTCCATGGGTGGGGGTGGGGATTGTGCTTTATTATGACTATTTCTATAAGCTGGAAAAAGAAACCGGAATTAGTCAAAAGATATATCACAGAATATTTGTGAAGTCTTGTTCTAAGGTCGTTTTAAGCCACAGAGTTGGTAACTGATGTGTCCACTGAAGCTGAGGGCTTGGAAGTCCTGCTGTGTCCTTTGTTGGGTGACTGTGAGCTGCATTTCTCCTGGTTTGCATATTTGATTTCTGGTTTGCATACTTGGTTTCTCTTCTTTAGAACACAATAGTATGAGATGCATATCACAGGTTTTTTACAAGAAGAGAGCTTCAGCAATATAGCAGAGTGAGAACTTTTCCATGCTGGCACTGGCAGTGAACTGTTGTTTTGGAGATACTCTGCCAAAACAACCTCCTTGTCCCGAAGCACATTGAGCAGAACTTTTGGGGCGTGAATTTCTGTACAAGTGAATAAACACTTCAAGAGTGTTGAAGGGTATAATGGAGGTGTAAAAGCAATTTCTAAAGAAACTTACTGCAGCGTGGAAACCATAAAAAACCATAGCAAAGTGGCTCTGAGGTAGAAGTGTGCCAGAGTTTTGGCACAAGTTTTTTTTTTTATATAGAGACTGCATCAGTTCAACCTCAAGGCAAAACTTGCCTCTTCACATCACAATTTCTTATTGACAAGAACCTGCTGTCCCATAGTTTATCCTTTCAGTTAGGGGCACAGAAGGGTGACACAAAGATAACAAGTGGTAATGCTTTACACTGCTCAGACACCAGAGTGTTTGACTGTAGGTCTGTGTGACCTGTTTCTTTTAACTGGCAGTGAAGCCCAACTTTTGGCCCAGGTAGAATAAAATCAGAATGAGATCCCATGTCTGATCTTTTTCTCATAGCTCTTCGAGCTAAGTATGGCCCATCTTTGACTTTGGAACTTCTGTAAGTATCTGTAAGAAGCAAAAAACCTGCTATCCCAAATAGCTGAACATGGTTAAAGGTGCATTTGCCAGTTCTCCAGGAAGCTCTAATGCAAATCACTGCCTTCCCAGAAAGGGTGGTCAAAGGCAAGTATGCAACAACTTACTTAGAGATACAGAACTAACAGTAAACAGAACAATAATTAAAAGGGAATGTATTTTCTCAGTCATCTGCTGAATACCCTTATCTACTGATGCTCCCA
Organism: Acridotheres tristis; assembly: GCA_037013685.1. Lineage (NCBI taxonomy): Eukaryota > Metazoa > Chordata > Aves > Passeriformes > Sturnidae > Acridotheres > Acridotheres tristis. Next base: position 11,477,144 of record CM072919.1, read on the forward strand.
GGCTCCAGCTGTTGGATATCAGAGAATAACAGCCTGTGGGTGGTTCTTGCCATGGGACCTAGGTTTAATGTAGTATCATAAAACTCTAGCAATTCAAAACAATAATAAAAAGCCCTATTGCAGTGGGAGTTCCTGAATGCTGAGATGTTTGTAGAAATGGGTCTGATGAGGGTGGACAGGGGAGTGGCTTCACCTGCAGATGCAGGAGGCATTAACCTGAGCCTGTGGGAGGTGACATGTCAATGGGGTTATTCTACAGTAGGTCATATTTCTGGTTCTTGTTCTCAGTTGGTTATTGCTAACTTATTGGCAATATTGGTTGTTGGTTATCTCAATTTTGCCTTGGTCACATACAAGGGCATGCTCCTAGTTTGTGTTTGTGATTGGACCTTTTCCCTCAGATACCCCCATGTATTGTTATGTTCAACACACCCCCAGGTCTTTGGATAATGACTCTCAGGTCATGTGGTTTCTAGGTTTGTTATTTTTTCCATTAATGTTCTTTATTTTTCAGGCAACTCCATCATTCCCGTCTGTCCTAGGGTGACATTATGGTGTTTGTATCTCCAATCGTGTGTTCTGTTTATGTTTGGTATTATGTCCTGTGCTTTCAGGACTGACTCTGAAAGTGAAGCTTGATTTTGTCTTGTTATCAGCCGGCTCACCTCCCCCATGGTCTGTGTTTAGGAGAGGATGGCTGGTTTGGCTTGCTTGCTCACTCGCTTCTGCTTCTTTTCTTTCCTTCGCTTTGCCCTTGCTTTTGCTTATTAGTTAGTTCAGCTAGGCAGTCCAATTTTTTCTCTGGACTGTTTTTTTTCCTCTCCCTCTCCTGGATACCATCTGAACCTGTTCTGGACGGGGACCTGGGAAACCCCAAGAAACACTGGCAGTCTGCACTCTGTCACCTGCAGCAGCCACCCCCAGCGCCAGAGACTGATAACTGGGCGACCACTCACAGGAGAGACTTTCTGAGTTTGTCATCCCTTCAGAACGGTGAAAGAGTTTTTGTCACTGGTGTTGTTTATTATTTTGTGCTGGGGATTGTTTAACTTGTTAAATAAACAGGTTTTTTTCCATTCCTCTCTGAGGAAATTCTTCCCGAACCTGGTGGTGGGGGGAGTAGTGGGGGTTTGCTTTCTGGAGGCTCCTTCTGGAGGTTTTCCCCAAAATTTGCCCTAAACCAGGACACCATCCCTCTGTTTTTGTCACGGATCTCCTGGGCTGGGCTGATCCTGGTATTGCTGCCTCCCTGGTGGCCAAAGGATGTCTCCTCCAGCCTGGGGTCAGTGCTTGATGCCACTCCAGCACTGCTGCAGAGAGCACACTTAGCCAGCTCCTTACATGAAAAATAATTCCCTCATCTTCAGCAAAGCCTCTCTGATTTATGCTGATAAGAGTCTGGCTCCCTGTCCTGTCAGCTCTGCAGAATTGTTTTCCACCTTCCCTGGAAGCAGGGGAAAGAAATTCCAGCACTGTCATCCCGGATGAATTTTTCACCTGTAATGGATGGCTTTTGAAATTGTCCCAAACAAGACATCTTTTCATAGGAAAAGAAGTGCCAAAACAAAGCATCAATAATATTTCATCTAGCAATAGAGAAGGTAATACATCAGAAGAGCTGCCTGAAAAAGGCTGCACAGTAGAAGGAAATTTTTGAGACTAAATCAAGGGGAAAAAACAAGGTGGGGAGAAATAATTAACACAGTGTGGAGTGTATGGAGTGATTATGTATAGCAGTATCAGCACATCCACAAAGCATTGTAAAATGGCTGTCAGCTGTCCATAATTACTTTAGAGACACACATGTTAAATAGTAAAGGAAACCATCTAATAGAGGCATCTCTCATTTTCATTGCTTCGTGGTGATTAGAGAAGCAAGCCCTGATACTTATTTTGTTGTTCCTGTCTGTATTTTTAGGTGCATACAAAGAATACATGTGGAAAGAGCAGAAAAATCTTGTTTACCTGCATCACTGCTTTCCTCTCTGCTCAAAGAGTAGGGGAATGGGTATGTGGGTTAGGAGTGTGCTTGCTGGCAACAGAAAACAAAATGATGGATTTCTCTACTGCAATATCTTATTTTCATTTACTTTTATTTTTCTTAAGGAATAAAAACCCACCATGCACTGTATTCTGTATTAAGCCAGGATAAAAATACAGTTCTTGGCCCAAGTTTGTAATCATAAATCCTGGAGGTAGCTCCCTGCATTTTAGGAGAATGAACTCAATTATGTCCATGTAATAGTTTTGGAGCAATAAGCAGTGTAGTCAATCCTGTGATAATTACTGCTAAAGCACGACAGTTACAACAGCCTCCAAGTCGTTTCCCACTGGCAGACTGGGAAATTGGCATTTTCTGGATGCCAACAAATACAAGAGAAGGTATGTGCTTTTTTTAAATGTATATCCTTGGAGAGACTTTACCAATTTATCAACCCATATATGCAATTGCTATTTAAATACTTCCTGTTGTTTCCACTGTAGTTATGTGCCTTTTTTTTTTTTTTTCTTTTTTGCATCCCTGCATAGAAGGAAAGGGATGCAGAGAAGACAGTCTGACATTTGTGTTCACTTTGGACCAGGGAGCAGAGACAAAAATAGCATTTCATGATTTCAGCATTTGTTTTCATGGGAAGATTTATTCCATACTACAGGAGACTCCAAATTCTTCACTCTCCCTGGCTGCACTGAGTAAGTAATCAAATACTCCTGTGGTCCAACTTTGACTAATTAGAAGCTTGTGAATATTCTTGTGGATAATCCGCAGGTTGGCAGCACAGCACAGATATTGGTGCTACACACTGCTGTACCCAAACACTAAATATGGGTATTATGAGTGTGTTAACTATAATAATAAGCTGTATTTTCTTGATTGCATTTTCCCTGTAAGGATTTGAAAAAGGTTTGCTGATGTTTGGAAGTTAAGTTTTGCGGCACCTGTGCTGAGAAGGAATTAGTAGGGATAAATGGATATGAAGGGCAGAATTCTAAGCTCATTTAGACATCTCAGTAGGCTTGCAAAATCCTACTGACACTGGTGCTTTTATTTAGTCAGCTAAGTGTTATTAAAATGTGTCCCCCTCTCCATATTGTAGCATTTCTTGTAGCTGGAGAGACACTTATTTTTACACTTGATTTTCATTCTTATGGCTTTCTGTGCTCTCAAAGAATTGAATTATTTCTATTATTAAAAATAATACATATTAAATCTCTTCAGGGGGATTATCCTTAGCAAAGACTGGTAACCGTGGCTTTAGGATTTCAAGTGACAAATTTCAAGATACTGTCAATATTGTCTCACATTGGCAAGACAAGTTCCTTTCCCTGCTTGTTGTGAGGACTTTTGCACAGAGCTCGAACAACACTGTTTTGTAATAAATGTTTTATTTTCTACTCATCAATTTTCCAAGCCCTGTCAGTAGCTCTTCAGATAGTCACCTTTTTCTTTTCATTTTTTTTCAGTTTCGATGGATGTATCTAAATCTTTTACTCATTTGCAGGAGACGTCTTCTCCTGACTCTGTTGACAGATTCAATACTCATTCACTCCTTTCTGCAGGACCATTGTGCAAAGTACTTTTCTCTATAGTGCAAGTCTAGAACCCACTGTCCCTTCCCACACTGATATGATCCATTTTCAATGCAACATCTGTCACTTTGTGAGACCCTTTTTGGTAACATTCCCAGTTCCTCCTGTGGGCAGGGGCCACCTCTCCTCCCCAGACAGCATATGTGCAGACTGAGAAAATTGTCTTGGCACAGCAGAACCTTTTTTCTCTGTTCTTTGTGTTTGTTTTTCACGCTCTGGCAACAAGGTGCTGTGAGAGGTGACTGATAGGCAGCTGCTATTTATGAGCACATGGCAGTTTATTTCCTTTTTGGAAGTGTCTGCATGGCCTTCCCTTGACACCTGCAGTGCACCAGGGACAAACATAAACCAGAGCTTCAAGGTTGGGAAAGTCACTGTTGAGTTGTAAGGTGATGGGTCTTACAAAAAAGGGAACTATTGGTTGACCTTTAAGGGCACTAGGAAAGGGACAGAGCAGAAAGACACAATTTTCTGGATGACAACTGAGTGAAATCATTGCAAGATGAACAAGGCACTGTCTATGCCTCTTGAGTGATGTTGAGGCCAAAGATGATCAGTTCAGGCAAAAGACACAGTGAGTTTGAGCAAGTTCCTTCAGAGACTTGGGAGAAAAGCCATCCATGGGCCCCAGCACTGATGGGAGATGAAAAGAGGATTAGTCACCATCCCTGAAGGGATTTAAAAGACCTACAGATGTGACACTTACAGACACAGTTTAGTGGTGGACTTGGCAGTGCTCTGTTAGTGGTTGCATTCACTGATCATAGAGATCTTTGCCAACGTAAATTATTCTAGGATGAAAGGATTTTATTTTTGCTGTGTGGCTGGTCTGGATCAGAGGGAATGCTGTGATCAAGGACCAATCCCCACTGTCAGCATGGACCTGTCCCTCAGGCACTGGGAGGTTCATGGCACTGTGCCTTCCCCAGCATCACCACTGAAGAAAGTAGTGGGACTGCAGTGACAGGGTCAGTTTGGCCTGCCAGGGTCTGTGTGCTTTCATATATTGTTATTTTAAATGTCAGGTTAGATATCATTTGTGTGAAGCATCAGCAAGTTCTTGATATTAATAGCTGGGATAATGATATGTGGCAGTATATAATTTTTTTATTCCATGTGTTGATTGTTATCTGACTGAACTGCCAGTCAATATGGAAATCAGTCTAAGTTCTAGAGCTCCAGCTGTCCTGTGACCATTATGAATATGAAAGGGAGAAATAGAAACCTATTAAGTGAAATAGAAGATACAGTTTCAACAGTAACATTTTAAAAAACGTAGCTAAAAAGCTATGAAAGAGTACACTCAATTAGCTTCTCCCAAAGCATGGACCAGGAAGGGCTCTTCTCTTTTATACTGTCTTGATAAACCCTGCCCTGGTCATCACTGCCTGGTCTGAGCAGCCAAACCCACTGACTGCAGACATTTTGTCTTTCAGGGATACTCCTCCCACTGCCCTTCTGTCTGAGTTCCAGAACTGCTCTGTTCCCAGCAGCAGAAAATTGCAAAGCTTTTGGTTCCCAAAAATCACAGAATCATAGACTGGTTTGAGTGGAAAGGGGTCTTTCAAGGCCACCTGGTCCAACTGCCCCACAATGAGCAGGACCCTATTCAATTAGAACAGCTTGCTCGGAGCCTTGGATGCTTCTAGGGATGACTGAACGCTTTCAGGGATGGGTCATCCACCACTCCTCCCGGAAACATCTGCCAGTGATTTTCCACCTTTTGTAAAAACCTTCTCTCTGCGTTCTCTTCTGAGCTTGGGTGGAGCTAATGGGATGGAAGGGCAAGCCCCAAGAGCCTGGCTCCTTCTGAAGAGGCATTAGTGAGAATAACAGTAGGGTAGAGGAAGGGCTAAATGTACTGTATGCAAAATAAAAAAAAATTACATCGATTATGTCCAGATATGACGTGCAGATATAACTCTGTCAACCCCTCATCCCTCCTGCACCATGTTTCACCCTAAGTAAGGAACTCAGCAATTTTGGCACAAAGGCATTCTTTTGAAACTAGAATATGACGATTTTAAACCAAGAGTACTCACCAAGAACAGCCACTGCCACCCACAATTACCAGCAGTGGAGAGGGTAAAGTGCAATTTACTGCAGTGCTCTTTCCAAGCCTGAGTTAGCTGCATCCCCCATAAATGATCCAGTGTGTGATGGCCAGGCTAAGATGCTTTGGGTAAGTGACTTTCTGGAGAGGTTCATACAAACAGCAGAGTCAAGTACCTCTGACCTCTGCACTTTCAGAAAAGAAACCATCTTTGTTGGTGTCACAGCTTGAAGAGTCACTACAAACCTTCCAGCCCCATGCTGAATCATTTCTTTCCAGGACAACTTTGTTTTGAAGTGCAGTTTAGAATGAGCAAAGTGCTCACCCACTGCCAGAGAGAGATGGGAAGAGCTAGCAGTGAGTTCTGCTGCAGGAAATATAATTTTCCAGTGTAAGATTAGTAAAAAATGGTGAGTAGGAAGATGGATCTCCAAACAAACCTGTAGAAAAATTAACTTCACTGGGCAGGAGTGGCAGGTGGATAAGGATCAGGTAAAGTTAAAGAGGTAATGACAAAAATGGATGATGGATATCCCAACAATTTAAAGGCTATACTGATCAGTATTTCACCTGTATATATTCCCATTTTGGGATCATTACTTTTGGTCAACAGGTGCAGCGTGTCACAGACCAAATTTATCAAAAAGACATAGAAGAATACGACGTCTTAATCTTGCTGTCAAAAGGCAATTGTTGGGTCTCACTTTAGTATATAATCCATTGTGAACGACTACCACTAAGAAGCTGAGACTTTTTCAAAAAATGAATCATCTGATTCTGTGTTGAACACTGTCCACACTTCAGTGAATCTGTAGAATACTACTGTGACTGAGTGCAGGGATTAAGTTGCAGTAATTTCTGTACAGGAAATCCTCCTGACTGTACAGGAGTAAATGATACAAACCAACATGAAGGTAAGTCCAAGACTAATTTCCCTGCTTCTTGCTGTAACAGTGAGGAACTTGTGCTTTGGAGAGTGTTTGTTGTTTGGCTCTTAAGTTTAGTAAATTTCTCCCAGCTAAGAAATAACACGTTCTAAAATCTGCACGTTCTTGGCCAAAAGGAACAGATAAAGAAGAGGGGATGCATGTGGTAGATGCATTAAAAGTGAGGCAACTCAGGAAAATGAAGATCTGGACTCAGCAGAGCTTACCCTGCAAAGGCCACACGCTTGCAAGTGGTGTTCTGCTTCTGCTCACTTTCTGATGGCATAAAGGACCTTTGAGTGACTTTTTAGATTCACAGAATCCTAGAATAATGTCGTTTTGAAGAGACCTTATAGACCATCTAATTTCAACCCCCTGCCACGGGCCAACCACCAGACTGGGTTTCTCCAAGCCCTGTCCCACCCAGCCTTGGACACTTCCAGGGGTGGGGCAGCCACTGCTTCTCTAGGAAACTTCTGTTGGGGCCTCACCACCTAAATGTTTACATTCTTCTTTTTATCAGTTAAATTTACCTCTTTCAGCTTAAAGCCACTCCTCCTTATCTTGTCACTCCGTCCCTTGTCCAAATTCCTCTCCAGCTCTCTTGGAGTTAGGCACTGGAAGGGGCTCTAAGGTCTCCCTGGAGCCTTCTCATCTCCAGGTGAAAACCCCCAGCTCTCCCAGCCTGGCTCCAGAGCAGAGAGGCCCTCTGATCACCTTTGTGGTGTCCTCAGGATTTCCTCCAACGGTGCCACATCCTTCTTATACTGAGGATCCCGGAGCTGGATGCACCTCTGCAGGTGGGCTCTCACCAGAGCGAGCAGAGGTGCACAATCACCTTCCTCCACCTGCTGCCCACACTTCTACTGATTCAGCCGAGGACATCTTTGGTTTTCTTGGCTACCAGAGCACATTGCCAGGCCACCTTGAGCTTTTAATCCACTGAAGCCCCAAGTCCTTCTCCCCAGGGCTGCTCTCAATCTGTTCTGTATTTGTGCTCTGCCTGTATCTGTGCTTGCCCCAGCCCAGCTGCAAGACCTTGCACCAGACCTTTCTGGACTTCATGAACTGAGTCCTTCAGTTCAGACACCTGAACCAACTTGTTGGACTTTAGTTTCTGAGCAAAAAACTAAGTTGTGCATGTTGAATCAGTGCAACTGAAGATCAAATAAGGACTATGGTCAGACAACCAGCCTGGGAACAGCTACACCTGCCCTTCTTTCTGGATTTCACATGGAGATTATACTCAAAAGACTTAATTACATAAAAGCACAACATATCCTCCAGCTGTGACCCCATGCTTAAGGCCTCCCTTAAAATACTGTGTTTAAAATGTTTTCAATAGTGAAAGAAAAAAAAAAAAAAGGGAATTCCATGAGACTATTCACAGGGAAAAATCTGAATTTCCCTTTCAAGCTGGAGCAGATTTTTGTCCCACCTCCTCTCCCTTTGTTGGTAGGCTTTGAGGAATCTTGTGTTGATCATGCATCTCTATTGGTAACATTTTGAGCCAGGACCCCCATATATGTACATCTATATACAATTTTTTAGGTAGGTATTACTCAGGTTCTAATACTTTACTCCTGCAGCCCTGCAGTGGATCATCTCATGCCCCTCCCAGGGGATCTATGCACCTCACCCTACAGACTTAAAGAAGCAACCACATGTTCTGGGAGAAAACCAGTACTAATTAAAATTGTACTTTTAACTGGAATTTATTCTATGACTAAGGATAGAGAGCATACAGCCCCAGATGAATGTTGTGAGGTAAGACATGATCAAAAGAAGCTCCTTTTGTCACATCTCTAGGGAAATATTAGGAAACTAAGTTTTCTCTGCTGTAAGAGTTTTGAGTTTTAAGCAACGTTGAAGTAATTTATACCATTACCACCTAGTAATTTTCCTGAGATTTAATTAAAGACTTGTTAAAATGTAGAATAACAAGAAGTCATTGAAGGAAATCATTGAAGGAAGTTATTTTAAAAACACAACTCTCTTTTTGGATTATAATACAATCTTCAGATAAGCTGAATCAGAAAGAGCAGTGAATACACGCTTCTGTTTAAATTTGCTTTCTTGTGTTGAATTAATCACATAAAAAAAGAAAGAAAAAATGAGTAAGTTGGATAAAAATAAATTGAATTTTCTTCCATGAATGTCTGATGTTAAAATATAATTTATTTTCTATTGACATAATTGTAATGAAAAAGTAAAAACTGTAGTAAGACATGCAGAAATACCCCAACAAATTGTGTATTAAAAATTCCAAATAAAGATTTGCTTTGTTGTATGTCTAAAAAATGCTAACTTTCTAGTGATTTAGTCAGCAGCCAGAGGTTTGCAGTTAACCATTGAAAAGTGGGAGTCAGAGTCCAGGAAAACTGAGCTTCTCTTTGATAGGAGAATGCTGCCGCTTCCTTGGGGAACACCATGTGTGTGTTTGGCATTTGGCAGAACACTCTGAGAAGGAGACAGCAGAGTTGTACCCATGAGAATACGTAACCTATCCCTCCTGGAAGACCTTGAGCTAAAGGAGTATGCTATTAAGCTTCAGACATTGCTGCTGCTTTTGATTCCTCAATACTTTATCTTATTTTTTCACTTGATAGTCTGGGGACCTTGAGGAAAAGCTACTATTCTGGTAAGAATCATTTTTGCTCATAAATAATCGTCTACATCTTCAGCTGCCATGGGCTGGTGTAACTTCTCCAATTTGGTACTTGAATGTACATCCATGAAAGTTTACTTCCATTTCTCATAGATCTACATGGAAGTGAGACCTACTTCCCCTCTCTTCTTGGCATGGTATCTTAACAGACCATTTCTAGTCTGAAATCCTATCTTTGGTACAGATAGCTGCCACCCATGTTGGGAAGTGGTCAGGGTGTATTAAAAATTTGGGATGTCCTAAGCTCCCCCTCCCTCTGTGGATGGTGATACACACACAGCTGGGTGGAATCAGACATGTTTGCTATGCACTGTGCCAGATCAGGATTTTTACTGCCCTTTTCATGCCCTGCTTGTCTCCAGAGGAGCTCTCTGATGCCTCACTCAGCAGCACAGCTCCACCGACATTCTCCTGCTCTGATCTGACTGCTGCCCAGGTCAGCAGCTCTTGCCTTCAAAGCCTCCTTCTTCCCTTCAGCTGCCACCCATCCCTGCCACGTGGGCATGTCATTAGGAATTGAATAATTGTCAGCTTGTACAAAGCCTCACTTTTGTGACCCGAGTTCACTGCTTACCTCCGTGACGGCGAAGCTGCGTTTCCCACAGGGAACAACCTTGTACCACTTGTCGTGCAGAACATCCATGAAGCCATGGGATTTGTACTGGCTGATAAGGTCAGAGATGTTTGAAGTGAGAGGAGAGTTGGGAGGAAGACCAATGCCATATCCTAGAAGGGAGAACAGTACAATCACCTCTCTCTTTCGTGTTTGGTTTTTGCTGAAGTATGTTCACTTCAGCATGGAAGAGCAAGCTGGAACTCTGTTTCAGCCAGGCAGCTCAAACCTGGCATACTGTGGTCTGAGAGTGCTGAGACAAGGCCTTTTCTTAGTGCAAAATAAAGTCACCTAATATAAACAGAATAAGCAAATTCAAAATTATTACGGTCACACAAGAAATATGTAAAACAGGAGGTTCAGAAACTTTAAACAGAGGCAATGGATGAATAAATATTTTCTCTATAAACGCAGACCTTTTCATGCCCTTGCCATGGATTCTTTCAGCAATGCAAAAGGGCCTCAATGTCACATAAACCATTCTGTGATCCTCTTGCATTGTTAGAGCAGTGGATGTGACTGTGGTGTCAGATGTGACATTTTCTTCCTACGCATTTTCTGATGAGAAGCTGTATGCATATAAATATAGACAGGAGCAATCTTCATTGTTATCACACAGCAATTTAAAGCCCAGGGGCTGTGCTTTCAGTTCGTGTACTTCTGCTCTGGCACTGACAGAGACTTTCAGATACTAATAAACGCAGTTTTTGGTGTTGTCTTTCACCATGTTAAAGTGCTAGTAAAGGACTTAGTGTAAGTGAAAATGAATTCAGTAACTCTGAATGTGGTATTTCTATTTGCAGAATCGGGAGTTTGACTTTAGAAAGTCGAAACAAATACACTTGATCCCTCGAAGACATGCAGTTGCATGCCAATTGCCTGCAGAGATTCATTTCTAGTCCACTGTAGATTTTTGTTTTTCTGCATTTCAGACTGTCTCCTTAAAAACCCCACAGCACAGGAAGAAAGAAAAATAACCTTCACAGACAAGTGCTGAATTTGCCAGGACAGTGGCTCACTTTTCAATGAGTGATGAGGTGATAATTGTTCCTACAGTGCAATAGTCTCCCTTGCTGCTGAGTTTTTTACATTGTGCCTGTAACTCCACCTGAATAAATTTGCTCACGTCAAAGGATTTGTTTCAGAGTTGGCACAGCTAGGACTCATAAATATCACATTTTCAGCATACTTTTTTGTAAGTGGGTGAAGTCAAATCATCCAAAATCATGTAGTTCAGGGTCAACTTGTTTGTTTCTTTTTCTATATTGAAATCTAATCTACTTGATTTGAAGTTGTGGAAGCCTCTGGTTTTAATTCAGCAGAGCTGACTTTCTGAAAGGGATTTATCAGGATTCTGAAGGAGATTGTTTTACTGTGTGATGGGAGCAACTGGAGCAATTGCCTTTGGAGGGGAGGAAAGTGGAAGCACCAGTCCTTTCCACTGGCCATCTGTCACAAAAGTGGTTTCTAAAGTGTGCTGCCCATGTGCTCATCCATGCTGGAAGCAGCTTCACACCAGCCTTGCTTCCAGGCTGCCTTCTGAGCTGTCCTTGCTAATTCCTTGAGGCTGCAGGAGGCCAGGCACCAGGACAGGCTCCTTTCTCAATTAACTATAGATTCAGTGAGAATCTTGAGCTGACCTTTAACAGGGGAACAGTATTTGTCTGCTTCAGATGAGAGTGAAATTGCAGAACCATATTTTGAACACATTTAAACTGCGTTTTGAATGTGTGTCAACATAGCAAGCCAGCAGAAGAGAAGCCTCATTTCAGGGGGCCTCTTTATTTCACATGGTGAGCAGAGAAATGGACTCTTGCCTCCTACTTATCTCAGACACACTGTCTGAGCACTTGGACTAATTTCTATATAGAGCATGGCAACAGGTCATAGAATTACAGCATGATTTGGGTTGGAAGGGACCTTAACGATCATTTTGTTCCAATGCCTGCCACAGGGGATCTTCCAGTACCCCAAGTTGCTCAAAGCTCCACCTAACCTGGTCTTGAAACAGGTGGGAAAAGTGATATGAGGTCTCAAAAAAGCCACAAGAAAAGGCTGGAGCTTTTGTTTTGCTCAGTCTCCGAGGATTTTGTTATAATCCTCAAGGGGTCCTCAGTTTACCTCTGTATTTTCACTGAGAATACCACAGCACAGCTAAGCAAATTCAGCACACGAGGAACAGGGCAGTATGTTATAAAACTGGTTATTACCTTCAATGGCAAAGGGTTTTCCCACAGTTAGGAGCTTGCAGTCGGCATCTATTGACACTTCATAATCTAAGAGTGCTTTATCCATGATGAAGGCATCAAGTTTTTCTGGATCATGCCTGTATTCAATATCAAAGTCAGAAACACAATCACTTCACAGTCTAAATGACACTGAACATTTATCTACGCAGTTTTCATGAAGAATACTGTATGAAAACATGGACCAGGGACTGCTATTTGCACATCTGTACTTGAAAACCGATTTCTATTTTGAAGGAGGGAATTGTGCATGAAATGCAAACTTTGTGCAAACAGTCAGTGTGTTTAGGACTTATTTTGCTCCCACAAAATACTGTTGAAGACAGTAAAGACAAAAAACACTGCAAAATGTTAGACTTTGATTCAACTGAAAGTGACCACAAGGCTTTAGTGCAGAAGATTGCTGTCTTGGTTTCTCTGTGATGTTAAACTTGGCGGATATTGGAGCAAAAACACAGAAGAGTAAGTTATTCAAAGGTATTTCTCCTCCTTTCTCCTTGAATATGAGGTAAATTATTTCCTTCACCTAATTTATATTTTCCTTGTGTTGTTTTCATGAACACAATGACAATAATAATTTCGGAACAGCATGTTTGGATAAAATTATGATACAAAAGAACAGCTGCAGTGCCTGTTATCATCTGACCCCTGGCCTGCACATTCCATTTCTATCCCCTTACAAGTCTGGGTGTTCTCTTGATGTGGTTACTTCATTGGTTTCAATCCACTGACTCCAGTTTGACACAAAGAACTGACATGTGTCTTAATTGTCAAGAGGATGGGTCTGCAGAAAAATATATAAACAGGAAACAACAGGAAAAAGCTCATGCAGAAAAGTTCTCAGGCCATCTGCAACTTCTAAGATAAAATGAATGAATGATTTCAGGCTTATTACCACCTCCCCTGTTTCCTGGAAGAGTTGTGTGACCCCCAGACTGTTAAGCACTGATGTCTCTGAGGCACATTGACACCATGATTCCCTAAAGCAACAAGACTTTTATTACTTTTTACCAGTCTAGTGCTTCTTTTATTCATTTTAATGATAAATTAAGGTTCCTCTCTGAGAACCTCCTTTCCTCCTACCACAATGAGAAACATCATTGGCAGCTTTTGCTTGGACTGGATGTTTTTTTCTGAATGTTTCTCACTCCCTGATGGAGAGCTCCCAAGCTCAGAAACTTGCCAGGCGTTTATTCATTGCCCTCACCTGATGGCACCCCACAATCAAGTGGGCATTCCCACCTGACCTAAATGTGTATTAATCCATTGAACTCCTGTGTTTTGTGGGACCCTCAGCACTGGGAAGGAGAGGATCAATTGGACACAGCATCCATGGAGTGGTTATATTTTCTACTACATCTGGGTCTCTGTCACTATCTTTCTCTCTCCCCACCACCACCATCATCACCACCACCACCTCTCTCTCTTCCTCTTGCATTTACTGACTTTGGCCTCGCTTTCACCTTAATCCGGGCATCTCACTGAGCCATTTGAATAACCAGATCATAACAGCTGTGCATGGAGGCCGGTGTGGGGCTGCATGCAGGGGCTCACTTCAGGTAGGCCACGCCGTCGGTGGTGGCGGGGACGTTGTAGCGCCGCATGTACTCGTGCATCTCCGGGAAGCTCTGCCTCACGTAATCCTCGGCGCTGCTCTCCCGCACCGTGCCGAACCGGAACCCTTGGGACGGGTGGTGGAGCTGACGGGAGCACAGAAGAGGGTTAGCAGGGACATTGGCCTCCCATCCCAGCCGGTGTCTCGGCCTTAGCGTGCCGACAGTTCCTCAGAAATCCTCGGCGTTCGCGGGCCTGCCTCTCTGTGTGTTTTCCTGCAGGCAGCTTCCTGCACCCCCCAGGAAAAGCCTGGAAAGACTTACCAGGTGATTAAATAGCCTGTCTGTGTACTCTCAGGGTTTCCTTCAAATGTTGAAAACAATTCCCATTAGACACTCTGAACATCCAAATGTAGGTGTTAATTGGGATTATTTGTCTCTAGAACAGACAATGTTTCAGGAACTGTTATGAGAAGCTTCTGGGCTGACTACAATTACTTCCTTTGGCTCTAGACACACAGCAAAGATTTGTTTTGGCAAAATGTTTTACTTTGCCCTTAGGGATAAAATTTAGCCTTCTGCAGAAGAGTAGCACTCCCAGTTAATTTCTAGAAGTCTAGATACTATATCACAGTCTTTGCTGCCATTCCTCACAGACATTCTGAGGACTGAAAGGCCACCAAAAAATCTCCCCTGGCCGTGAGATGGAGGGAGAACTCCCTTCCACACGGCTCAGGCTGCAACCATGGATATACACACACAGTGTTTTTGCAGTTCTGTGCCCTGCCCTTCTCTGAACTGACTCCACAGTCTGCAGCCCCAAGTTCAGGTTTCACAGACCCCTCTTTCTGAAGTTTCTGTTTGCCTTTGGTGCATTTAGTGACTCCTGGGAAAACTCTCAAGCTGCCATGGAGGAGTCAGCCAGCACCTTCCACTATGCCAAGCACTTCCTTGAGATGGCCAAGTGCTGCCAAGCCACACTAATTAAAAAGCCTTCAGAAACTCACCAGCCTCTAACAGGCCAAGCTTTCAGAGCACAGGAAGCCAAAAAGAGCTAAGGCTGAAACAGTCATGCTGTATTTGCTTCCCACGAAGCTCACGGACATCACAACAGCTTGCAAAGATGATCTCACCACAGCCACCCTCTGTTCACAAAGACCAAGCAAAGAAACATTCCACCAGTCCATCTGGCCTCTGCATTATCATCTAAGCAGAACAGAGTGCAAGGCAGAACAAAGCCATAAAAAACTTTTCCCAGTCTTCTCTTCAACAACCCCATGGATAAAAGAGTGTTTATAGGGTTTTTTTTAAGAATGGCAGAGGTAAGATGTAAACTCACTGTCACCCAATTTCGTCTGAAAAGGAACAGAAAAAGGTCTTTTGGATGGTGTTACTGATGTCATGGAAGCTATGAACATTCTGTATTTCTGGTAATTTTTACCTGAAATTGAAAATGAAAGTGGGCAGGTGGTTACCACCTTGTGGTCTGCTGATCTGATCCAAGTCTGTGAGTATGGAGGGAGTCCTGACATATTTTTTTTAATATGTTCTGGTGTAGATGGCTGTGGGATAAGCAAGGCAGGGTGTGCCTCCATCTGGAGCTGGCCAGAAGGACTGTGGGCACAGAGGGAAATGTTCTTGCCTGAGAGTGTGGGAGCAGCATTCAAGTGCCAGAAGACATAAATAGCAGGAGTTGGGCTGTGACAATACATCACGGAGACTTCCAGCACAATGCTGCCAGCCCCAGTCTTGAGACACTGAAGATGACCTGCTTAAAGAAGGAACTTGGAGTGAGGTTCATGCATTCTCTGTCCCAAGAAGATCATCACCACAGTCAGGACTAGTTTTTAGGTTTTATTTCTTGGCAGTTTCAGGGAAGATATAGAAAGCCCTATTAAGACCCAACACTGAACCATACTGGCATCTTCCAAGTCAATTTAGGTGTTTCTTGTGAAGTTTGTGGCACGCCTAGTGATGCCAACTGCAGTGCAACATCTGATCTGCAGATGAAGTCTGACTTCACTGGAAAGCATCTCTCACTCAGACTGTCACCAATGTCTACATTCGGGTAAACTCTTAAACCTGAATGAGAAAGGCTGGTACAAAAACAGTAAGCTGCACCTCAGTGCAATTTTCTGTCCTAAATCCTTTACCGAGGACTGCCCACACTTTGCTTTGTGTTGGGCATGCTGTCAAATTTCACCCCAAACGATTACAACACTGGAATGTTTATTAGATCAGAAGTCCATCTGGCTTAATATCTTGTCTCTAGCAACACCATATGCCTGGTGGGAATTCTTGGGAAGTATTTATAAGGGAGTTGTTCAGCCATCCCTTGTATACAGTGCTCTACCTACTTCTGGCAATCTCTGCTTTTCCTTAAGCATCATTGTGTGTCTGCAACTTTGTATTTGATCAATTCCTTTTACAAAGGATAAATTTTAACACTCCTAGTAACTCTCTAGGTCTTTCAAGGACTTCTGTTTTCTTCTTATTGCTGTTTATCCAAAGGAGGAAAAGGTTTGCTTGCAGCCCTGTGGATTGACAGTGCAAAATGCTGCCAAAAGCACTTCACTGATGATTTGCTAAGACTGCTAAGGGTTACTTGCTTCAACAGAAGATAAAAACTTTCGGATGGAAAAAGATTGGAAGATTATGTGACAAGATGGAACCACAAATATCTGTGTCCTGACAGGATAGGTAAATGTCTTGCTCTGAATCTTGCCTTATTAGTGGTCTCTTTTTTCTCATATTTTCTGTTTCTCATGTTCTCTTTCTTTTGTTTTTTTTTATGTTTTGAAAGTCCTATAGTGAAAGAGTCTTTCTGTTTTCTATAAACCAGTAATGAAATGTTAATGCCTAGGGCTTCAGAGATATCATAAAGTCTGAAAAAATCAGCATTTGAAGAATCAAGAATGGATTCTATGTATTTATTTTTTTTCTAACTCATAATTCAGGAGAGGCAGTTACTTACTTTTATACCAGTAACTGCAAATATAAAGACCAGATAAATGGAAGAAATAGCTGTTGAAATTAGAGTAATCTCTACTATGTGGATTTTCTGCTTCTGTGTATATACTGTGTTTCGTCATTCAGCACTCAGTTGCAGAGGTGAATAACCATCAAAAAGCAGGTAAAGGGCAGTAGGAAATATTTACACTTTTTGTATCCAGAACACCTGGAGGTTTGCTGGTCACTCAGTTATGATTAAAATAAATGAATGCCATAGCTGCAGATCCATCTCCAGACATGAGTTTTCTTGGCACTTGGCTTAGATAGCATTACAAAGTCCCTCCAAAATCGGACATCTATGGCTGTAAGAAGTGCAAAGAAAAAGGTTTGCTCAGACCTGGAGGGAGGCTCTGAGGTAACAGTGAAGTGGGGTTTATGCACTCTCTGTCCCAAGAAAATCATTACCATGATTGTCCTGGCTTGACAATTCATTCAACAAGATGTGAAGGTTGTCATGGGTACAGATATTGTGAAATAGCAGTATGTTAAATAAATTCATTTAAATTTCTTTTAACTATCAGATCATTGAATCACAGAAACATTTAGGCTTAAAAGACCCTAAAGATCACACCCCAACCAGTAACCCAACACTGCCAAGCCTATCACTAAAATATGTCCCCAGCAGTCACATCTACAGATCTTTTATACATCTCTGGGGATAGTGACTTCACCACTTCCCTGTGCAGCCTGCTCTAATGCTTGACAACCCTTATGGTGAAGAAATTGTCCCTGGATCTCTCTTCTGAAGACCCATTAGCATTTATCAAGTAACCATCCCTTTGAGTGTTATCTGGCAAGGCCACCACAGCCAACTGCAGTTGTCTGTGAGCCTGAGCAGAGAAACAGCCTGGGCAATCCAGCAGCAATGGTATGAACATATCAATTGACTAGCTATGTTAAAAGCATTTAACTGCTAATGTATTTTAATATTTTATTTGTTAAAAGCTAAAAGGGGTTAAAAATTTATTTAGTGCTGCTGATTAGTGGCTCTCCTAAACAGGGTGGCAGCTCCAGCAGCCAGCAGTATCGTTTTTGCATCTCAAATACTGGAAATTGTGGATACCAATGATCTGAATTTTATACCTGAAGCAATTGTGTATACCATGAGGGGCCATTCTTTAGGTGCACCCCTAAGTTTAAGAACCAGCTTCACACTCTACCATGTCAAAGAGAGGAAGCTGTTGCATATGAAGTTTTGATGATACACATGGTAATATCCCATTTGGACCTGGCTTAGTGTTTGGGGCAGACTCAAGAAATGAATGGGATATGGAGCCAGAGGGGTCTGAGCACTTGTCTTGAGCACTGAGTGCTTGGATTTCACAGGTTCAGGGCTGTGGAATGCCAGGACCAGAGGATCTTTCTGCACAGGACAGGGATGGAAGGCTCAGGAAGATGTCCCATCTTCTGTGAAGGCAGCAATCTTGGGAGGAAGACCTAGGACGCTGCTGGGAAGTGGGGGGGATGAAGGTGCAGGAAAAAGATCAAAGAGTCATGATTTCGGGAACTGCTGTCCCTGTGACCTCTCAGAACAATGTCTACCGTGGGTCACATGGATTGTGCCCAGCATTTCCAAGAACCGGTCCCACTGTTGAAGAAAACATACCACGGGTAAGGAAATAAGGAGGAGGCAATGCTTTATTTTATTGTATGAAAAAAAAAAAAGGGAAGTGTGAATTCTGCCAAGCACTGAGGAGATGAAATGGATGTTGGGTCACTTGAGCCCTAAGACAGGGAGGCCATGCAGTGGTTAAGAAAACACAAGAGCTTTACAGTACATCCAACTTCTCTGACAGTGCCAGGACAAGCTTTGGGACTTCTCAGAGTTTTCTGTGCCTTGCACAACATGGTGCTCTCAGACAAATGATGTTTGTGCTTCTTCCTGCTGAAAGCAAACACTGCAGCTACCAGTTCCTTCAGCTTGGCCCCTTACTTCCAGATCTCCTTGGTTTCTGTCTGCTGTTGTTAAAACATCTGCTGAGTGGGAAGTGGAGAACTTGTTTTATTTGGGAAGATGTTGAGACGAATTGGGCATCTGCATACATCTATGGCTTGGGGTGCCAATTATGCATGAAAATACCAATGTGATAAACACCAATGTGATGAAACCACAGCAGCAGAAACAGGAAAACACAATCCTGAATGACAGGGGTTTTGCATAACTTGGCACATTCCATTTTATGTAATGCTATTGCACTCAGTGCTGTCAGCTAGGGAGAACACCTAGATGCCAACATGAAAAAAAACAGGCCCAGAATCTCCAGTACTGGCTGGAATTTAAAACTGAAAATGCAGCAGTTAACCTTGGCACACTCAAGGCTGTGGGACTGTGGGATTTGAGGCCCTTCTAGCAGGTTTTGGCTTTTGTATGACTTTTCAGTGCTGCAAAGCCAAATAATTTGCCCCAAGGACTTTCCTCCCCTTGATGCCCTGGTTTAGTTTAGTATCATTTTGAGGTTTGCATCCCATTCAGTTGCCATTTATTTTTGCAGTAAGAACCCCAGGTACAGAAAAATTGTGGTCTCAGGTCCACAAAAGTAGGCAATACAATATTGCCTTCTGATACAATGGAGTTTGAGCTTGCTAGGACCTGTGAGGAGACAAGAAAATCTAAACAGAGCAGTTATTGGGAAGGGAAATTATGGCTATTTTCTACAAGCAGTGATGTAATGAAATCTAGGAAATGCCTTCCCAGCACCTGATCGATGGGGTGCAGCAGCTGCCTCACTGAATCTGGTTCAGAACCCTTCTGTGAAATGCTGTGGGAACTCAATTTCTAATCTCAACTCACAAGAAGCATTTCATCATTCATTCTGTTGGCCTCTTCAGTGCTCTAATTCAACTCCATGAACTTTTTCTTTTGAGGGAAAAGAGAAAAATGCAACCCAATATGTAGCTGAGAGCAGTGCCAGTGACCACTCACTTCAGTGGCAGAGCTAACGTGGATTTAGCTTTTACCACCACCTATAAAGGGGCTTTTTAATTTAAATAGGGTATAGAAAGGAGGAACACGACTGAAAACAGTTTCCTAATTTTCTAAAAACTTCTGAGGAAAAACTATGGTGCAAAAGGTTTTAGTAGCTCCCTTCCACAAGAGTGTTGGTTACCTGGTATAACACCAAGTGTAGTGTTTAATGGACACCTTGTGTATCAGCAGAATTGTCAGCCTGATCTCTGCCAGGCAACTGCTGCAAAATCTTGAAAATCTGCTCAGTTGCAGTTGCTAATCACTGGAGAAGGGTAGGATTAGGTGACGAACTGATGTGGTTTTAGAAATCTGCTGTTTAACAATGATACTTCTGTCCATCGCACATAAAGGAATAGTATTTTACTTTGCCTTATGTAACCCACACATTTAGGTGGTTTCCCAGCCACCAATAGATTTCCCATAGCCCAGTGAGAAAATATAAGCCATCGAAAGTGCCAAGCAAAGTTTCAGGAGAAAATTTTCATAACAAATGAAATAATAGTAATAAAAATAATAAAAAAATCTCAGACACAAACCAATATAAAACTGTTCATGGGCTTTCCCTTCTTATCTGCAGGAGTTTTTGAAACTAGTGAAACTAACTAGTGAATATTTATGGGGTGTAGAGGGAGATGAAAGAAAATTATTCATAGTGAAGCACATGAATTTCAGATTTTAGCAGATGAAAATTCACAGCTCAACTTCTGGAAGTGGAGGTTTTGATCAGGAACTGTCCTACGTGTTTAGGCTTCAGAAGCCGAGATGTTCCCAGGGCCTCCAGGAGAGGGTGTTTGCAGAATACATTTGAATCAATGCTTTTGCTTCTCTGTTGTGAAAAGTGTCAGTGGAGCTGATTCTTTCCTTGCCAGGATAATGACAGATTTCCTTAAAATTCTGTCACTTTGAACCCAGTTCAGAGAGGTCATGAGTTGGCATAAAACCTGACAACTGAACTGAACTTAATGAGCAGCTTCAATGTGGACACAAGTGCACAGTGCACTGCTGACAGTTTATTCTCTTCACTGCAGCACAGGAATATGTGAAAGAAAACTGTGACCTAGGTCTCTGCTCAAAAATATGAATCTTTGTCTTCATGGTCCCTGTGTGAGTGCTGATAATTAAATGTAAGACCTTCTCTGCTCCTTTGTGTGTTGGAAAAGCTGTTCAGCTCAGGGACCAGACTGGGGACTCAGGTCTGTGGTTAATTTCTGAAGGGCTGCCCTGATGATTCAGATGCTGGGCAGTGCAAAAAACTCTGTAAGAAGAGTGCTCTGGAGAATATGAACTTGCAGATGTGTCTATCCCTGTTTTTTAATAGCATTCTAAGAGTTTTCTGGACAGAGGGATCTTTGAGGTCTGATTTATTCTAGGAGAGCTGAGAACTGTAAGGTAGAAAGTGTAAAATATTGTAAGAAAAATGGGTAGACTGAGGGAAAAGAAAGGATGTAATTCCCAAAAGGCAGTAGATCATTGCTTCCAATTCCACTTCAGCAGCACAAAGCAGCTGTAAAGATGTTCCAGATGGAGTCACTTCATCCAGCATGTTCTTCTGCTTGCTCCCTGTAAAACATGGCTAATGCACTGTCAGGCAGGTGAAATCCTTTTCAAATTAGAAGCAAGTAAAGGGGAGCTGAGAACATGTTCCAGCTACCAATGAGATACCAGAGGAAGATTTCTGGTTAGAGAACTCCTCTTGTCCTTCCATCCTGAGTCTTTAGTTTCTGCATGAAAAATCACAGATTTCTAGAAGCATCAGAGGGCAGGAGGAGGAAATCTAACATGGCAGCAACTTGAAGTGTAGGTAGTTTACCATCTTCAAAACTGTCATCTTTAAAATCCTTTTTCTTACAAATTTTTTCTGCTCCAGCTGTTGCAGGTTGAAGGTCAGTCCTCCTACCCCATGGCCATATGGCAACTGTCCCCTGGGTGCCAGCACTGAAAACAGTCCTCTCCCTAAGCCTGTAAGGCAGGAATAGTGCTCTGTGCTTTCCAGGAAAGGAAAAAACAATGGGTTTGTGTTATAAAGGAGTCATGAGTTACCAGGATGAAGAGGTAGGTGATGGAACTATCTACCTGCACAGTCCTAATTTCTTCAACACCTTATTTGGTATTTGCTTTGGGTTCAAGAGCTTCAAATGAATATAAATCAGACGGAGTCCTGTGTTACTGACAGATCCAATATGGGAACAGAAAGGGATTTTTTCCTTCTTGGAATCCATGAGGAGTGTGTTAAACATGAAGTGTAAATGAAAAATTACAACCATATTTGAATACCCTGGCCTCTTGCACAGTGAAATCTAGACATTAATATTTGACTTTACCTGGTGTTTAGTCAAATCTTAATGCACTCAGTGAAAACCACTATTTCTTCCAGAAGACTTGGACCCTTGTCATCCCTGAAATCCAGTGGATCAGTGCAGGATTTCTGCCTCCAGGAAGGTGAGCCAGACTAAGAGTCTGGTCTCTGTAGATCACAATAGCTGTGACTTTTGTGAACAATAATAAACATTCACCATGCTGCTAAGCCAGCTACACGATGCTTTCCACCTGTCAGGTGGTAGGATCAGCTTATGCACCTACCTTCACTGTTCTCTGCTGCTTTTTACCAGTTACATCAGTAACTTCTTGTAACTCTCCACTTGCATTATTTCTTGCAAGGGTCTGAGCCCCACCTGTGATGCAGTTGTTATTTCTGGTGATGGTCTCACTTTCCTTTTTTCAAAATATGTTATGACATTTAGCTATTTAAGTAGTTAGATTGAGAGTAAGAAACTGACACCCACATAGATGGCAAAATGCTAAAACTCATTAATTCCTTCTGGTGCTTGAAGATCAACCTTCATGAACTGCACCACACCGAATAAGGACAGAAGGACTTCCTCTCCTCCACACCTACTCCTAAATTCTTTGGATCAAACAATGAGGAGAGGTGAAGAGTGGCCAGGGCAGTCGGTGACAGCATGAGGCCATGTGTGTAGGTGAAGACCTCAAGCAGTAAGGGTTAGTATGCAAAAATAACAAAAAGATAATTGCTGGCAGGAAGGCATAAAAAACCATGTTTCATTGGGAAAGGAAACTTGATTTGCAGAACGCTGCAGTGCATTGTCTGAAAAAATGGGTATAAGAACGATGCAGATCTGAGCTGGACAGATTCTGAGTCTCCAAAGCTGTAACTTTAACAAGAAATCTTTAATGAGGTGATGGAGAAGCTAAACAAGTCAAGTGTTCACCACCATAAATTGCATGGGGAAGCTAAAGAAGTCAAGATTTCACCTCCATAAATTGCAGGTGCCTTTCATTCCTGTACGAGGCAGCTTTGCAATGCTTAATTCTGGCTGGAGCTTGCTATTCAATTTTGTCTTTGTCTGAGAGGTTTTCACTTTTCTCTCTGTGACACAGAAAGTCCTTTTGAGTTCAAATCCTTCACTGACTCATTAATACCCAGAAAATACACCATGTATTAATTAGCAGGCTGTGATGCGGTGAATAATGACCTTCTTGTGCCAAGTAACTTCCTTCACAGAAACACATGCTCTGTAGTTTCTTCTTTTAATTGTAAAAAGAACCCTGTGCTCCTGTACAAATACTAATCCCCATGGCAGCTGTAAGATTTCGTTAAATTCCACTGAGTTTGTAACTGTGAAAATTGGGGTGGGCAGGGGATTGGCTTCACCTGCAGGTGC
Source organism: Acridotheres tristis (assembly GCA_037013685.1). Classification (NCBI taxonomy): domain Eukaryota; kingdom Metazoa; phylum Chordata; class Aves; order Passeriformes; family Sturnidae; genus Acridotheres; species Acridotheres tristis. The sequence goes on from CM072919.1 coordinate 11,500,454, forward strand.
AGGAGCTTTAGCCTAAGGCCATGGGAGGGAGCATGTCAGTGGGGTTATTCCATGGTCATGTTCCTGGTTCTTGTTCTCAGGTGGTTTGGGACCAGTCACATCCAAGGGCATGCTCCTAGTTCATGTTCATGACTGGACCTTTGCCCTCAGGTAGCCCCATGTATTGTTATGTTTGCCACACCCCTGAGCCTCTGGAGGTTGCCCCTTGTACCATGCGGTTTCTACATTTGTTATTTTCACATTAAAAGTTCTTTGTTTTTCGGCAACTCCATCATTCCCATCCCTCTATGCGACACCACGGATTCCCCGGCTGGCCCAGTCCTGTTACAGCCACCCACAGCAGCCATATATAACTTGACTTTTTGCTATACAATTTAATGCATTTAAAGCATATTTAAATAAATGCTATTTCATTGTCTCTTTAACACATAGCAGTTCAAGTGGTGCCCCTTATAATGATTTGTCTCAGGCTACTGCAGTGAAAGACCACAGCAGTAATATCCATTAGTGTAACTCCTATAAAAATTCCTTTTTCAGGAAGCAGATTTACCAATAAACACACAACAGTTATGGCCTCGCTCTAAAAATTGCTGAACTCGAGGGAAAATATCATTAAAAGAAGGAGTATTTGAATCATGTCTTTAATGATGAAAAAGGCCTATAGAGTGGCTTGACCTTTCTTCTGTGATTTGATTTTGCTAAAGCTCATTTCCAGTTACTTGCCAATTGTATTTCTGGACAGTTTTAATACAAGTAACACAAAGTATTCAAACGATATAATAAGGGCCATAAGGCCTCTAAATTAACTGAAATGCTCATAAATCCGAAATGAGCACTTGCACCCTCATGTTTTATATATCTAGATACAAGTATCTGGGTGGTTGTCCATACTGAATTCCTGATTAACAAAACCCCAGAAATACCTTGCCTGGATTACTCAAAGTGCTTAGTTTTGTAAAAAAAAGATGGGCATCTCATAAGAGCAAATCTTCAGGCACTGAACTAGGAGAAGATCAGAGATTTCTGGGGATTAATCCAAATGCACATCAAGGCTGTTTAAAAGGCTTGCTGGGTGGAACTTGCCAGAGTGACTGTACGTGTCTGCAGTGTATTCCTTGGGGCACTTTTTTTTTTTTTTGGTGAGTTTTGAAGACATCACCACTCATGGCAGAGAGAAGAGGCAGTTTCAGGGAATGGTTTAGGTGATCTTGTCCTGAAGCCAGTGCCTTAACAGCAGTCTACCTGTACAAACTATAACTGTAAAGGTATAGTAGAATGAGTAAATAATATCTTATGTCTTCATTGCAGGCCTGTAAAGTTGGGAGAGATTATGCAGTGAAATTGCTGGTGATGGGACCCAGAGGAGTAGCCCTTTTTTTGTTAAATGAAGCTAAATAGGTTCAAAATTTTATGTCAAAATATAACACAGAAAGGAACTTTGCCACTGCCAGGGGGTGTTTTTGAAGGTAAAATGATGCAGAGAAGTAAAAACATAACCAGAGTAAATGAACAGGCATGGCTACTCAAGTGTGTTCTAAAGATGAGAAAGAAAAACTGACAGCTGTCACAAAAGTCACAATGGGTGGATAGCACCCAAAAAGCTCATTAAATTGTTGAAAAAACAACACTTTTTGCAGGAAGGAAGTCCAGGTGTTGGACCACCTCTTGGAAAATCTGCCCAGCTCCTCTCCTGCTGCTTGCTTCCCTCTTGGCATGATTGAAATATTTCTTCTGCCCTCTGGGTTTCCAGAATTCTTTTGCCTCAAATAAGTTGAACTACCCAACACACTCAGGACTTCATGGTGCATCTCTAATATGTATTCTTGCATGAAAAACCCAGAAGCCAAGTCCCTGCTTCAGGTCACCTTTGCCACTAAAAAACCTCTGCTCTCTGGGGAGATCTCACAGAATCACTTGCCACGGGTTGTTTTGCAGAGTACAGTGTTTTTTTTTTTGCTAGGACTTATTTCTGTGGATGTACGAAAGAGAAAATTATATACAACTGAGCAATCTGGTGGAGGGTATGCCTGCCATGGCAGCAGGGTGGAACCAGGCGGTTTTTAACATCTCTTCCAAACCATTCTGTGATTCTGTGACCAGACCATCCCCAAGGCAGGGTCCTGGTCTGCATGCCTGGAGGAGGAATATCCTGAATCCTGGAAAGAACTCAACTCTGGTAGAGTACCTGGGCTGCCAGGCACTCTGACAAAGAATAATTGTAATATTTTTGTGCAACCTAAGAGGTGACATTAGAAGGAAAAGTGAAATGAGCATTGGTAATTCAGGTGAGAGAAGGGATAAAACTATATGAAATTTTATGAACACAAGGTTTTTTCTCTATCTCTCTGTCTGTAGACAAACTTTTAAACTTCTTTGGCATGTACTGTAGAGAGCTTCTTAAGAGGGATTCAGGACATGAATGCATGTTCCATCTGGGTAGCCAGCACATTCTTCCTGTAGCTATTCCCTTGTCCTCAAACAGGAGGCTGAACAAGTTCTGGTGGCCACAAAAGCTTTTTTTGCCAGTTTCCACTGGCAAGAGATGATGTCTAAAATCTGTACAGTTAGAAAATGAGAGGGGAGGAGGAAGCTGTGGCCCAAAACTGCCCATTTTCTTAGAAGAATTAGATTTTAAGGTGGCAGGACATTGCTTCAAGATCTCTACAACTTATTGGCTCCTGTTGTCCCTCCTAGGAAAGGGGGCAGCCAGCTTTGATGGACACTGCAGGAGTGTGGCTTTAGTGACCTGTCCTGGTTAAGATTGTCTTATACAGAAAATACATAGCACGTTCCCACATTCCCCAGATTCAAGACATACTCCAGTAAATTACTTCTCCTTCCTCTCAGTGCTTTCCTTCTGCTCTGGTTCCTGTCTCGCTGGCTGCTCCTCCTTTCAGCAGCTTGATGATATTTCTATATTCTCTTCTATATCATTAGTGCATTTAAAGGTCCAACTGAGATAGCTCTAATTCTGTCCTTCCTGACTGTTCACAACCTCAGATGGGATTTGCCATTTATGGCTGACAGCCTGAAGAAATTACATGTCTTACATCACCTCGAGAAGGCTGCTCCTCTATTTTGGGCTTTGTTTTTCAAATAAATTTCAAAAGCACAGTACAAAGGGCACATGCATACTGAAAGCAGCAGAAGGATGTTTAGAAGTGTATTTAAATTAAAAAGGTTATTTCTCCCTCCTGCTGCCTTCTTTTTGAAATGAGTCTCCACCATTATAAAGAAAGAGGTAAAGATATCCAGGAAGAAAAACCCAAGCATAAAATCTTTTAAACACATAAAAAATGCTTTAAGTAACTAACTAAAATGTGGTGCCTGTAACTGTGTGACTGTTGTGACCCAAACATTTGCTAAACCTAAGCTTTAACTCTTAGAGAGAACTCTGAATAGCCACAGCTCAGGCTCTGTGTCAGCAAAGGTTAAACTAGTGCATTTTCTATTACAACTACACTTTCAGACTAAGACTTTGGAGGCAAATGCATGAATGACATACACAAAACTATTCTGCAGCTCGTGTAATAGCAAGTAATCTGCTTCTTTCCTAAAATCTGTGCTGTCTTATTATAATGGGAACTGGTAACTACTTAGAGGCTTAGATTTATTCCATAAAGCAGGGACGTGCTTTTGTAGGCAAGGCTAATAATCCTACTGATGTAATTAAATCACTGAGGTTACTAAGCAGGAGTCATCAGTGTTTCTGTTCTGGACCAAGATCTGTGTCTGCAGCACCTGACAGGCTTCAATGTTCTGCACTAAGCTTCAACAGTACAGCTTTAGAATAATTTAATTTTCCTTGGAGCTGCAGGAATTTCCCAATACCTGTTTTAAAAACTCGGCATGTGAACACAATAATAATGCTGAAAAATAGAATGTAATCTGATGCAATTTGATTTGATGGATGAGGAGATGCCCATGCAAAGAGCAGAGGACTAATCTCATTTTCAAACCAGCACTGTGGCTTCACACAACAGTGTAACAGAGATATCCCTGGAACAGGAGAAATTCAGCTGAAAGCTCTCATCTGCTTCTTGAAAATGCTTTGAAGAAATCACATATAATGGACTTTTGTACCTTGTATTGATGAAGATATTCATGCAATATTTATGATATTTTTTGCTGGGAGGGGAATGGCAGATTATTAGAAGCAATTTGCTTTAAGCCATAAATGAATTCTTAGAGTGCCTTGGGTCAGTCACAAAATTGTTTTTCTTTGTTTATAACATTTTCGGTAGAAACCATCTAGTTAACATTGCAGGGAGCGAGTCAGGCACTGCACTCACAAAGCCAAAACTGTCTGGTCATTAGCCTGACTGCAAGGTTTCACTAATGTAACAGATGGAGCCTGGAATTTGCTGTCTGGAGGGACATATGTACCCTTTATTCATGAAGTTTACAAAAGCAAGATGTATGCCCTGCTCTCGTGTTATTAAAGTTACTTTTCTACAGTGGCACAATAATCTATCAGTTCTGTCCCTTGAGACAGAATGGTGGATGGTTTCTGTACCAGCAGCTAGGTCACGGGTACAAAACTGGGTAATACAATCACCTTCACTGCAGAAAGTGCCACATGAACAAGGGAAATCTGGTGTTGCCATTGTGTCCCCTGGAGTGACTGCCAGGAGCAGGGGATGCTCTGGTGTCACCTGCAGTCATCTATTCTCTCTACAAGCCATTCTGCCCCTTGCTTTCTTGATCACTACTTAGTGGCAAAGAGATTAAGAATAGTCTTAAATTCCAACTGAAGACCCCTTGGGAAGGGGGAGAGAGCAGATGGAGAAAGTTCTGGGAAGTCGGAGCTCTTTGCAGATGGGTTGTCTACAGCACTGCTCATCCCCTCCCATGATGGCTCCTCAGCAGAAACAGCCCTGAAAATCAAATGCCTGACTACTTGTAAAGTGAATTCCACTGTTTGAAGCATAAAGCAGGATTTTTCAAAATATTTCAGTTTTGCTACATTTCATTTAGCATTCACAGGGAATTTTGCAAGCAATGCCTTTGCCAGGAGCGTTATGACCAGTGAAATAATTGAAAAATTCTACCTATAGAGTATGAATGGTTTCGTCTTGTTCTGTGCAGTTGTTTTGTTTGAGAAGGTCTCAGGATGACCTGAATCATCCAACTGATCTAAACAACTCCCATCAAAGGGAACTTGGGACTGAACTCAAACTCTTAATCTGCATGTAAAACCCACTATTCTTCTCTGCAGTGGAAACACCAGAATATTTCACTTTTCTCCTCACCTTCAATCTTTTAAATCCTTCCCCCTACACTCTTATGAGTGTTTAAAGGTCCTATATCACTGAACTTTCCTCCTGAAATGCCACCACGTTGTAAGTAATTGCAACCACTGTTTTCCACAAAGATCACTCTCTGATTTTCTTGGAAACCGTAAATTATGCAGCAGTGAATTTTGAGTGGAGAGAAGAAACCAGTTGAGTTTGTAGCAACAGACATGCTTTACCTTTGGGTCATGTATCCCAGAGAGTTCTTCATAGATCTTCTCTCCTACCATGACAGCAGCTAGGTTGGCTGTGTATGTCGACAGACAAAACAAGCAGAAAATAGCCCAGAGGTTCATTAAGAACCTTCCAGTCCAGCACTTTGGGGGTTTGATGGCAGCTGTTCTTCCAAACAGGATTGCGTAGCAGACATTGAGGGCAGAGGAGAAGGAGAAGACTTTGTTCCTGTTCCTCCCCTTAGGGGTCATTCCAAAAGGACTTTTCCACTCATACAAGGTGAGGAATATAGCTGTGATGTGAAGAGCAACAAATATCCCCAGCCACATAGTCCAGTGAAGTGGCCACATAAAGGCTCCAATAGGAGCCGCAGTGTCTTTGGTTCTCACCAGGATCCCCAAGCTGGTGGAAAAGAAAGGGCTGGTGAAATCAATCACTTGGCTTCGGGCAGTGTTGATGCTGAATGATGTCACTGCCATGTGAGCTGTACCAGCAAGAAGGTCACCCACCAGCCCTGTCCAGTGGCCGTTCTTCCAGGCACCATATTTTCCATCCCCAACAATGTACAAGTCAAAATCAAAATTCATATCCTCAGCCAGCTTCTCCAGCAGGTCAATGCAGTAGCCATAGCAGCACTTCTTCAGCTCAATGGGAACGGTGTCATTGCCCCCCTGGAGGGTTTCAAACAGGTTGTCCAGCACACCTGAATCATTGGTCAGTGGGTCCAGGCACAGCTGCCCAGCTGGGCAAAGACCTTCATCATCTACATCCCTTGTGAAGACAAAGGGATGCTCAATCAGAGTTACCACCCTCAGGTGCAGCCGGGTGGGGTGTTGCAAGTGACTTTTATGCCTCTGTGCCTGTTCTGGCCATATCCCATAGTCCATGATGATCTTCCCTTCTTGCCAGCTCCCCAGGCGTGTCCACATCAAGTTCCCGACAGGGTCGTGCTGCAGATTCCAGATGAAGAAGTTATTTTCTGAGCTGACAATGGATGAGCCCTTCACCTTAATGTGGCCACTGAGACCATCAAAAGTTGTGTTGGCTAAAAACCTGTTGAAGGGAGAAAGCAGGGTAATCAGAAGCAGACAGCTGAACCACGAATTGGTGCTAAGGAGAGTAGATGGGAATGTTGTTGAACACCTGGACTATTAATAGCACATAGATCCTATGGCACAATGAACTAGCCATGTAATTTATGACTAAATTATATGGGTATGATCCCCATCATATCTAATGCAACTGAAAACTCCTCGGGAAAGACGTATTTTTTTGCTTACTAGAAAAAATGAGTACAAGAAGAGTAATTTTTTCAGTTACCTTTGCCTCACAAACTGATGAAACACAGGTTAGTTCTCAGCTGAACTCACTAGATCTCCTGTCACCTTCCTAGATAAAAATATATATGAAAACGGAAGAGTGGAAATTATATGATAAAATGTCCTTCCAAGAAAAATGCAATAATCTCAGTAAGATCTAGCTTACATAAGAGGGGCTACTGAAGTGCTGTCAACAGCTTTCAAGCACTCTCAAGCGAACCAATCTGGATTCAAAAATGCAAATTTGGCATTGGTAATTCACTGTTAGACACTTCAGAATAAAGTAAGGGAAGAAACTGAAAGATGGTTTCTCTAGGACAGTCAGTTTTAATTCTTATTAAAATAAACATCAAAAAAGGTGTTTTTTTAAAAAAAAAAGTTCAAAAGTAATGTTCTTAAAAGTGCAGTGCTGCCATTGAAGCAGATCTCATGAAATGTGCCAGTTTTGCACTGCACATTTTGCATTGAGAATTCTGGGCTTTTACTATTCCAGATACTGACAATAAGTTGGGTATTTTCTTTGTATTGGAAGGCAATGTTTGCTTGTAGTTGTCCTCCCTGCCTGTTGAATTCAGCTTCTGGCAAGTCATCATCAAAGAGGCTAAGAACAACATGGATAAAGGAGCTAGGAACTCAGCAGGAATTAAGTGTTTAAGTAGAAATGCTTTTTAGTGTGAGCATTATGACCAGCTGAAGTGCACAGTGCTTTACAGCAAAGCTGCTATGCATTTAGCAGGGGCTGCACAAGCCTTACAAAAGCGGTTCCATTAAAAACAACAGAGTTAAATTGCTGCTAATATGGTGCAAGTCAAGTCATGTGCATTTTTTTTTTTCAGTAAGAAGCATTCAGAAGACAGACTACTCAGCTGTCGTAGCAGAATATAGCACTTCACATTAGTCCTGAGAATTGGAGGAAAGTTAAGTGTTGGAAGAAGTATAAAGGCTGTCATTCCAGCCTCAGTAAGAAAGACATAAACTTTAAAGTAGAGTTAACTGTTTATCAATAGTTACAGAACCTTAAATTGATTTGAAAAGGATAAATCAATTGCAAGTGTGTGCACATGCATACTTTTCTAGTCTGGTCTCTACACTTTGTTTTGATGACTTTTGATGATTTTTGATGGGGTTTCAGCAGTTAAAAGCCTGCACTGTTTAAGTCTCAAGGCCATATCAATTTTAGCCCTTTGCAAAGGTAAATTTTTGAAAGTAAATGCTTTAGTTTTGAGTGTGGCTGCATGTGTGATAGCCTTCTCTGAGGCAGCTTCACAGATCTTGCTCAGCCTCTTTTGAGTAGGTTGAGTTTGGAGAAAGATGACATAGACAATACTCTCAAAAGCATATGATCTGTACATGTGTTAGCCTGGGTCTGGAAATCACACCTGAAAAGGCAGACAGGTGTTTATAAATACAAACATATATAAACTCTAAATGCAGTTTTCATTTTTAAAATCCTTTACCATTTAGCCCAGTGTTAAAGGACACGACATCTCCACTAATCAGTGGTATCTGCCACTGCCCACTCCTTCCCTTCTAATCCGTGCTTCCTATCTGATGGTGTAACTTCCCTGTTTGTGTATGTAAACACTATCAAGACAAAGTTTATGGGAACAGGCAATCTTTAGCACTAAAGGAAGGTTTATGTGCCCATAAACTTGTTTGGGTTTTATCTCTCCCTTACTTTTATTTCCCTCAGTCTCTGTAAAAAATTGTGCCAATTCTTTACAAGCCTTGCTGGGCATACAGGCTGAAGTCATCACTGTGACAGTAACAGTAAAACCATTCCATGTGTGTAGATGGGCCTGCATGAAAACTTTTTTTAGGAGTTGTGCACAAAAGACTGTTAGCTGTTCACAAAAATGCCAAAAACTGAGGGAGACAAGTTCTCAGGTGGAATGAGCTTGCAGAGTTCTCATGAATTTGGCCCCATGTTGCTAATACAGCACAACCTGGGCGTGAGAATGCTGCAAAGGAGGTGCTTTGGGAGTAACTCAAGCCGTAGAATAATGCATTAATTCATGTTCTGAAGGTGGAATGAGACCAGTGGAATTACTGCACAGTGTTCCTTGACTCGCATAGTACAAGTAAGCACACCCAGGAGGGCAGAATGAGCCCTCTGTACCTGTCCTGCTCTTATAAATACTGTGATGGTTGGCTCTCGCAATTAAGGGATGAATATTATGTGCATGTTAAGGGAAATTTTATTGATACATAGTTATGTGTTCGGGATCTGTTGTTTAGATGTCCTCTGTTCTCCCCCTAATCCCCTTCCCCCCCGTGTAGTTGCCAAGGGACAGCCTTGGTAGTCGGGACATGTAGAGGGAGGGCCTGTACCTCTGCCCCTTGCATGGGGCATCTGGGAGGAGAGAAGGCTTGTTACTGTCACCAACACCCAGTGGGATGCCCATTTTTTGTTATTCAGTCCTTTTGTTGTATTTTGCTAAAGTTTTTAATAAACCTTTAATATTTTTAAAAGTAATCATCGTTTCTCACACTGTGGTTTTGTTAGGTGTAGGTATCTGACAGAGATTTAGCACCATTTAAATGTACAGCTTCACCACCTCATCAAATTAGTGGCTTACTTTTGCAGCTGATTTGCATGTTCTGTGTTTTTTTGTAGTGACAGAACATGAATCAAAATAAATTATGGAAACCATGCTGGAGAAGCATTTTAACAACACTTTGTTTTATACGCAGGCAGTTGTGGCTGCTGAGCATTTGCATGCACTGTGAGCAGCACCAGTAAAACTCATGCCAGCGACTTCAAGTGAAAACTCCTTTACTCGATAACTTTAGGAAACAGATAAGAGGCTCTGACTACACTTCTTATGCTAGAAATCTCCACTGTGAATCTTGGGGAATTACAAGTGCTGGGTACTGCATAGACACGCTGGCAGTATCTGAGCAGCGGTTTCAAAAGGGCTACTGACAGATCTGTATAGAAAAACAGCCTGTGCAAATTTCAGAAAGTGAAGGGCCAGATCCTCAAGTCAGACAGATGAATGAATTTTCTTGATGCTGTGTCAATATATGGGAGCTGACATTCACACTGACAGTCTGTGATAACTGCATCAAGGCTTTATCAGAATCACTTCAGTTTGAACCATGATTCCAAAATGTGTCATTTGCTCATTTCAGCTTTGTTTATCATGTGCTTTGTTACAAGAACTGCTCCTTAGCTCTTTAGCAGTACTATCACTCTCCAGTAGCAGTATTTTTGTAGTATATTTGAGAATGACTTAATTAAATTATTTTCATTTTTTTGGAAAGCTTATTGGACGCAAGAACTAGAATTGGCAGGGAAAAAGAGAAGGTTCTGAGGAGGATTTTAGTACCCTTGCAGTACCTAACGGGATTCTAGCAGAGCTGGAGAGACTTGATAGAACAAGAGGGAATGGCTTCAAACTGCCCCAGAGGGCAGGGTTAGTTGGATACCCGGGAGTAAGTTCTTTCCCGTGAAGTTGTCTGGAAAAGCTAAGGCTGCCCCATCCCTCGAAGTGTTCAAGAACAGGTTGGACAGGGCTGGGAGCAACCTGGGATGGTGGAAGGTGTCCCTACCCATAGGAGGGGGTGGAATGAGGTGATGTTTAAGGTCCTTTTCAACCCAAACCATTCTGTGATTTTATGGATCTGTGAAATAGCAGGCTGATGAAATTACCCAAGAAGCTGAGCTAAAGCTGTAAGAACTAATTGAAGCTGTAAGACAGGATGAGGCTTTGAAATTTTAATGCCTTGTTCTATCAACAAGGATGCTCCTGTGAGCAGGCAAGAATAGATGAGGGAATCAATCTCATTTTAAGAGGAATGATGGACAGTGACTTACAACAGTAAAATCTTCAGGGGGTTGTACATCTATACCCATATCCACACAGATACAAGCATGCTTTGCCGTGCACTAGCTCATTATTCTGCTCCTGGGTGCACTTAAATGTCTGCATAGCCTAGGTATGAGATCTCCAGCTGTGCCAGAGAGTGGGGCTGCTGTTCATCTACCCTTTGCAGAGAGGGGAGGTGGAGGTCTGTGCACTGCTTCTCCATCATCCCCTTCTCCATGCCCACCCATGGCAGCTCCAAGGCTTCACACCAAGACAGATGGGTTCATTCAGACAGAAAAATGCACTCATTAGTAAACAAGCAGTTAAGCACCAGCCAAAAGTTTCATCTTTGGAGGCTAAAAAAGCCTAAAAGCCCTGGTGAGATGGGCCAGGTTGGTCACAGGGAAGCCACTCATCAGCGTGTCACACCTGAGAAATTAATGGCACCACAGTGGCACCACTCAGAGTTAATAGTTATGCTACTGACGCAAATACATCAGTTCTGGCCGTCAGGTACCTGTCTCACCCATACACTGCAGAAACAGCTGCACTCATTTAGGACAAGGATTTCTCTAACCTGTTATTTTCTCTTTAATAGGGTTCACAAGCAAATGTATAGGGGAAAAAAACAAGGCTAAACACACAGTCCTTTCTCTCACTTCCACAATACCTTTACCAATGTGAAGGGAAAAGAAATTTCACAGATGTGAAATTGCATATTGTCTCCCAAAATATAACAAAAGCTAATGGTTCTCTGTAAAGAGCAACGATGATGGATTACTTTTCATTAATACATTTACGTGTTTTATCTTTGTTTTCCTTTTTCTTTATCCCTTCTTCAAACCTCAAAAAGCCTATTAATAAAACTGCTGCCCTCTTGTTACTGTAAGATGCCTCCTGCTGACTTTTACTTTTCAGATATCATCTAAGTAAAATACCCAGAATAATGAGGCAAAATAAATATCAAAAGTCATTGGGGTATTGTGAGTCGGTCCAGTGTTTATTTCCCAAGCCCTGTTTCCATCTTTGGAAACAGAGTTCTTGACTCCAATGGACAAGTGGACTAAGAAAATGTTGGGGTCTCAAATGGTTGTGTTTTGAGCAGTGCTGTTAATACATTATTGTGCAGACATATCCAAGAAAAAGTTATATTTTTCAAAAAAGTTCAACACAAAAAGCCTGAAGAACTTTTATCCTAACTCCATCCAACAAAATCTTTAAGTTGAAAACTAAATGTAATGGGGGAAAACGTGTAACAGTTACTGGATGTAGATTAAGTGATGAATTCATGTAGTTAGCCAAGACATTTTTGCTTGTTTCCAAAAAGAACCATGCAAGTTTTCCACTCATGTTAAGAACTGTAATATTTCTAGACAGGAAGACCCAAGTAGTTTTGGGAATAACTTTGATATAGTGCAGCAGAGACAGCACTTTGTACTTTTGAGTGTTCTCACTAGAAGAAACACTCTGAGGAGATGAAGGTGCATCTTTTTTCCTCTCTTTTCCACGGAAGCATACTATCAAGGGCTTCTACACATCTTCATATTTTGCGAGGGCTTAGGCAATGCAAATATTCTGTGTTTTGTATACTCAAAATCTCAGAGAATTTGACTGTAGCCCACCTTACATGAATAAATACAAATATGAGTCTTAGAGCACAGTCTGTAACCTAGCCTTTGTTTACTATGTGATCTCTATTTCTGTGGAACAGTGCCTTCTTCTACCAGAATCTTGAAATTGTGGCTTCTCTCCCACTGTGGCAAACTTAAAATTTCATTATCTGCCCAGAAGTAAAGAAGCAGGAGGAAATACTGAACCATGTGTTTGTGAGGGAGGGTTAGCAGCATGATTGCCAACCCACAGAGAATGGTAGGAGGGAGAAGAAAATTATTTTTCTAGCAATACAGCAAAGATTACCTAAAGGGGAAAAAAAAAAACCCAAAACAGGTAAAACTTACTTTGACAAATACTGGCCTGAAGTGATATTCCTTTCATCCATGTCCATGCAGTTCATTGTACTTGGAATGAGAGCCAATTCAGGCTGGATCATGGTGGCTGCAGCCACAGCCCTGGCTACCAGCTCCATGGCATCCTGCACGTAATGCTCAAAGACCGACTGAGTTGTCTTGCCGTGAGCGATCAGACCGAGGGGCAAACCTTCTGTCCTCAGCTCTTCCACATTCTGTGAATCCCCAATAATCCAGTGCAGCTCTGGAGGCATCACACCAAACTGCGTGGTTATCTCAAAAATCCTCCGCGTTTTCTCCATATCACACCCAAACATCACCATGGTTGATGTCGTGTCTTTGATGCTCTCCAGGTAAAACTGCAAGTAGTTCAGAAGGTCACTGGTTGAAGTGAGGTTTGCTGTAATGTTTATAATGGACCCCAGGTGGAACTTGGAGCTCTGTTGTGTGAGGAAGAGAAAATCTGTGATGTTCCACTCTTCCTGGCATAGCATCAGGCTGAAATTGTACCAGTTGTTCATCGCGAGGATTGAGAAAGTGACATCAGCATCAGAACTCAGTGAATTTTCTAAACTCATTTGCAGGTGAAGGGGGTTCTGTGGTTAAAAAAATGAAAGACAGTGATCAGAAATATACTGGACACAAGCTAATGATTCTGATTAATTTTTATACACTCCTTTAGTTCAAAGAAGATGCCTGCCAATCAATAGAACTGCATGAACAAAAGGAAAATTTATACTCACCCAGCTAAAATGGACTGTGATTCTGCTAGCTTTACTCAAAGGCAGCAGTCATTAATGAGCCTGTTTCTGAGAATATGTTTTTCTTTCTACTCATTTGTCCTTGTGGATTTCAAAGAATTCTCAAGCAAAGATTTCCCTGCACCCCTAACAGGGATATGAGAAGGTATTTCTTTACTGCTTGAGTTCAGCCAGACTCGTTTACAAATGGATGCTGAAAAGTTCTTTGATAAACATATAAACAAACAAACAAATAAATAAACAACAAAACCCAAAAAAACCTCCTCAGTTCTTTATATTATAGCTCTTTTTTTCTGTGTGTGCAGTTGGGAGATCTTTTACAGACATATGAGTAGCCTAAAAAAATGGATCACAGTCTACCATCAAAGCACATCATGTACTACCAAGGAAGCAGTACAAGTTACTGAATGCACAAGAGGCTAAGATACATAGACTGTGATTTCTGAGCTGGAAAATATTTGATAAATAAACATTCCATACTCATTTTTTCCATGTCATTGATGCTGTTACAGAACTTAACCCATTTTGTTTCCCAACAACACTGCCTTTGGCTTTTCCCAGAAAAGGACAGAGGATTTGAGGTAAACTCCTCTGTTCTCTTAAGGTGAGTAGTTCTTATTATTTGATCATTCTTTTACCTTACTATCATTCCTCTCCTTTCCCTAGTCTTAAAAATAAATGTTTATTTACAGTTTTAGTAAGACAGGAAAGAAGTTAAAGAATCCAAGCAATTTCTGGCTTTTGCTGTGAAATAATTCTCTGCCCTACAAAAATGCTTCTACCACACTTTCAGCCAGCATATCATATATTACTCCAACTTTTAGTTAAGAATTTCCCTGTAGCTTTCCTAAAGAAGTTGTATTGCTTTACAATGGCACTGGATTCCAGACATAAGACTGTCCAAAAAATGTCATGCCTGTTCCAGTGCATCATTTGGTCTGTGAGCTCTTTGTTATGACTTTATCTCAGCATTTGTCTGCACTAACTCAAATTGTATATTGCCCTATAGACGTACCTGGATTTTACCTTTTTATCCATTATGTTACTAAACACTCTAGGTCTGTTCATCCTTCCCTTACATCCTCAGTAATTAATGTCTATTATGTGAGGGACCAAACAATTTCAAAGTTGTTAAAAAATGTGACTTTGGTTTTAAAAGTACTTTACTGGTAATAACAAGCTCAAGTTTGCATGGATCTTAGAAATGTCATCCTGAATTCAGAATAATATGATAATGAGTCAATTTACACTAGTTTTACTAAATAAAGCCTTGGGTTCTCCAACACAAATGTAAGGGGTGAAATGGCAAAAAAACCCCCAAATCCTAAGGAGCTATGTACCAGTTATAAACAGCATACCCTCGTTGTGTTAATTTGCAGTTACATTAATTCATCATCTAATTTCCAGATAGTTTAAATTCAGAACTTGATAAAAAGAATGCTGTAATTGAAGGTGTTCTCAGTTCTTTTTGTTATCTCTTGAGTTTGGTACCTGTGGCCCTTGGTTTTTTGGTTTTGTTTTTTTTTTTTTTTTGCCAAGACACAAGAACAAGCTAATTAAACAGATCACTGTCCAAAATCGATGCACATCATGTACTGCCAGCAAGACACAAGAGGGATGAGTCTGATAAAGAACAAGTCACTCAGTGCACAAGGAGCTAACCTGTGCAGAATTTCTGAGTTCTGAGCTGGAAAACATTGCCTACTAATTTAAACATATGATTAATTCAGGACAGAAATAAAGAACTGTGCATAGTGGGTTTGGGAAGCTGGTTTGAATAAATTTGTCCGTGAAAACTGAACCACAACAGACTTTTTTTCTGAGGTTATGAGATAATCAGGTAAATTAACTCTAGTTTGTCTCTCACTGCAAATAGATGGGAGTATAAAGGATTTGCCTTGTCCTCTTTGTCCAAGATTAAGGAGAAGTACAAATATTTTTTACGCAATGTTCCACCTCCCACCAGCAAAACACTGCAAGCTTTAGTTAATTTGAGCGCTAACGGGAGTGAGAAGAAATTAGTTTTTCAGTATACACAGAACACACTCTGTGCACATACAAAGAACAGTACACAACCTGAACATACCTGTGCAAGGAGGAGCAAACACCTTCAGTATTTCAGAAAGACAACATCCCAAGCACAGTACTATGGCTATTATGGGAAAGCCTCGGGGATCAACTAAAGAAATCTACCAGATGCAGAAAAGCAACCAGAGTGACAAATGTTTGCAGTACGAGCTGCATCCATACTGCAGCACCAAACAGCCCAGGAAACAAAAAACAAACTGGAGCTTTTGTACGGCTTACCTTGTCCTGAGTCTGGTTTTGACACCTGACAATAAGCTCTCTCACACCCTGCACTGGCTGTTGGGGTCCCAGATGGATGTGTCAGTGTGGTCCAGCAGCCTATTCTCATGCTGAGACACACTCCTCCTCCCTGGAGAGAGATGTTATTTGGGATAACCTGGCTTGGACTGAGCCTGCGTGTAGAAGTGCTCCTCAGAGTGAGACCATCTGTGCTTCTGCCACCACCTTCAGGAGCCCACGGATGCACTGACACAACCACTTATCATCACTGTGATTTATTAGCTGCTAAATTCCCTGCTAAGGTGCTTGAAAGATAAACATTCAGCCCTGAAAAAAGCAGCAGAGTTCTCTCTGTCAGGAGCACTAGACTGCAAACCTGTCTTCAGAATTTTTCTGATACAATAGCATACACAAAACTTAGTCACCAGGAATTCTTCTTAAGTTTCAGCTGATCATCTCTGCACACCATGGGAACATCTCTGTAGGTGTTGGGGAGGAAGAGTAATCAATGATTCCTTTGTACTGGGACTGAGGGAGGGAAATGCTTCTTTGGAGATGTTTGGATTTAATGCCTTCCTAACTGTATTTTGAAAGGTTTATTTGTCATTTGTATGTAGGTTGCAGTTGAAGAAAAATACAGAGAAGCCACATTTCAGTAGAAAGCCTTAGATATTGACAGTGTTCTTAATGCTTTTACATATTTATTGTTGATTTGTCTCTCTTTAAAGTCAACAATTACTGCTTTTTAATGAAGAACTACAAATTATTTTTTAAATCATTCAATAGTAATTGCTGAAACAGTGTAATTTCATAGTTTTCTTGGGATGACTTTATGGTGCTTATGAGGCTTTATCATGTATCCCCAATTGTTTGTTCTGTTTGGGTTGGATATTAAGTTCTGCAGCTTTAAGACTGGTTCCAGGAGTGAAGGAGAGGAGAGAAGAGGTGCAGAGTTTGTTATCAGAGACTGCACTGGCTCCCCTGCATCCTTCACACAGACTGTGTTGTCTGCAGTGGACAGCAGCAGAGAGCTCTCCTTTGCTCTTGGTTAGTTTCTGACTAGCTGAGGCAGAGAAGTTCCCTGGACTGTGATTTTTTTCCTTTTTTCTTGGAATTCTTTGAACCTGCTCTGGAATGAAAACCCAGGCCTGGCCTGGGCCATGGCATTTCCCAGGGATGGAGGGACTGAGAACAGCCTGAGTGAGCTGAGCTGCAACCCTCGAAAGGGACTCTTCTGAATTTGTCATCTCGTCAGAGCAGTGAGAGGTTTTGTTGTTTAATATTGTTAATTTTTGTGCTGGGGAATGTTTTGCCTGTTAAATAATCAGCTTTTTTCCACTTCTCTCCAAGGAAATATTTTCCCCAAACCAGTTAGAGGAAGGACTGTTTAAGTCTGTTGCCTAGAGGGACCCCATTCAGAGGTTTCCTCCCAAATTTGCCCTAAACCAGGACAATAGTGAAGGTTTCTGACAACTGAAATGATAATTTAGATGTGCATAACTTTGTAGTAATCATGGAACAGAGATTTATGAGATTTCATCTGTGTATTGAACTCTGCTCCACCCTTATTAAAACTCTTGGACAAATTCCTTCTTTACCTCCCTTTGAAATTAGTAGAGTTTGAGTCTTTCAGTTAAAATGACAATTAAAGCTCACATGGAAATTCAGTTTAAATGTCTTTAACTTTAATCTGCCATTGAAGATTGGTGATCTGCACCAACTTTTCTTCAAACCACACAAACAGACGATTAAACCTTATTTGAATAATGCTAATTGTTATCTGTTTTTAGTAATGTGTTTACACAGTGCCACTAGCACAAACATCTTCTTTGTCCACGAGTGCTTAATTTTTTATTGCACATCACTAGCTCCTGTTTTAGAAACCAGCCATGACCACCTGTCTTCACTGTTTACTCGGCAAAGAACAGGCCTTGAATACTTAATTTTTGACTAATTGCCTTTGGATCAGATGCTGACAGTCTTTCCACTGGCTTTCAGTGGGCTCTGGACCAAGCCATTCATGGAATATTAAGCTTTACACGGCCTGATGTGTCTCTTCTCCTGCCCATCAGCAGGGACTGTAACCACTGATTTGCTTTTGGTATCCCAAACAGAGCAGTTTTTACAGGTTTTTCCCATTGCCTGAGACACCTGAGAGAGCAGGTTCATTTAACAGCTGAAACACGGTTTGCATTTCATTAATGCAGCATTTTCCAGGCCTCCATTTCATCAGTCTGCAAACCCATCCTTGTAAATCTTGTGAGCACAAGCGCCTGGAGCTGGGCTGACTTGCACCCTGAAGGATCTGGTCATTTATTTCTTCAACCGAATTTGTAATGCTAATTAGGCATAGTCACGGTGACATTTTATTTGACATTATAATGGCTTCATTAGCAGAGTTAAAAGCATAGATGTGAACATTGTTTTGCTAACTATGTAAAAGTAAACAACAACAGAAAATATTATTCCCCTCTTACTCTTGGGAGCAAAAGCAGTGCCTACATTTATATATATATAAGTATATACATTTTTTATACAAAACACAAAAGAGAAAACAGGCTATGTAATTGCATCAGAGAAAGTTCCAGTGAAGGCAAAAATACCCTCCTGGCTTGCAGTGCCACTGTGGGGACTCACAACTGTACAGAGCTCAACAGCAGCTCTGAGCAATCTGATGTCAATATTCAAAAACTGTGAGGACTGTTTTTTCCATGGTTGAAATTAGAAAATTTAGGCCTAAACCCCAGTTCCTTAAAGTCTGTGGGCACTCCCTCATTTCATGCTATGAGAAAAGGTGCTACAGAATGCTATTTTATTTTTCTAATGTGTGCTATCTCTGCTGAAGCGGCAATGCTTCAAGAAGGAGTTGGTGCTGCCAGCTGACAGACTGTGGGAGCTGGAGCTGACAGACTGCCTCCCCTTTCTGATCAGCTGCCGAGCTGCCCCCTCTTCACCACATCCCAGCCCAGGCTGCTCCAGAGGGGAGGTGTGCTCCAGCTGCAGCAAAAAACCTGCTCTGCTGTCAGCACTTTGCTGCTCCTGCTATGCAGACTTCTGGTTCTCTGGGGAAGAAAATCCCAGACCTGCTTTGGACCAAAAGCTAGTAAGATTATGTCAAAATTTCGTTTTTTCCTTGACTTGTCCATCTGTCTCCTTATACACCCTTGTTTAACCAAGACTATTATTTCAAATTGGGTTGGTCCCCACACTAAAGACTATTTTTTTGCAGAGAAAAAAAGCTCAGAAAGAAAGGACTAGCCAGAGCTATACTGATTCCTGCAGCAAAAGAACCCTGGCATCCATCCAGGCAATGCTTACATGCGAATCCTAAAAATGCAGACTGTTGATTTTAAAAATCACTATACCACAGGAGTTAGCTTAATTTAAATCTTGACTTAGTTTGTCTTAAAATTATTTCTTTTATTAGACCAGACAGACATGACTTGAGGTCGCTTTCTCTAATGCTACACAAAAATACTCCAAATTAATCTGAATATGTACAGCTCTCTACAAGGTCAAAGAGACAATGTAAAACATGAACTTTCTCCTGCTCTTGGAACGTGGGGTCCATTATTTATCTGAATAGCCAGTTATAAATTATCCTAAGTAATATTAATTCAAAAACTTCAAGGTGTTCTTTGCTCCAGCAAGAAAAACTTCCAACATTCAAAGTTCAATAAAGAACATTTCATACAGATCCAAGAGAGAGAACAGTTTTCCTTTCCCTAAAATTTGCCTTTCTAGTTTAAAAAAGGACACATGGTCAGGTCACTTGTGCGAACAGACCAGGAGGAGCTGTGCTAATTCCCTATGGCATTTCTCTAAAATGGCAGTACAATTTGGATGGGAGGAAGTGGTGGCCAAGTCCATGTCTGTGGCACTCACTCCCAGGTGCCACAGGATTGTCATCAGTGTCCAAAAAGCCCTTGTAAAGCCCTTGAGAAAAAGCTGCCAGGAGCTGCTGTTTGTGGAGGTCAGAGTGGACAAATGAAGTGGGCAAGGACTTGCCAGAAGCAGCTGCCCCACTACAAATCTTGCCACGCCTGTAAAGAATACAAAACACAGTGGCTGTTCCACTAAGAGCATCTTTTGGGGTTTCTTCTGATTGCCACTATGGGCCTGGATAGCTGGAAGTGGTGCTTAGCAGAATTTGATCAGCATTCTACTGAATCAAAGGCCTTCAGCAGACTGTCTAGGCATGTCTGAGTGCCTTTCTGTGGAAAACCACCTCACAAGCACAGGTGCTTTGCACATCCTGACTATCAGTCATAAGGGTTCCATTCCAGCAGGGCTCTGAAGCAGGCAATCTTCAGTTCCCACGTGTTATTCAGGCAATGAACAGGGACGGGATTTTTTTCCCCAATTTTTGGTTCAAGCAATTCAACTCTTGACAGCAACAGAGCCAAAACAGCAGCAGCACGTTGAAGCAGATACTACAAGTACACTGGGCTTGCTGAAATTTGTCTCCTTGCTCCTCACATGGGAGATGGAATAGAGGAAGACTGTTGTTGCAAAGGAATTTTGTTAACACACCAGTGCTGCTGGCTAAACTTGAAGAAAACTATTTCAGCAGCTATAAGGGCACTCTGTGCCTGTATGTCTGCTAACAGAAGAATTCTCATTCGCCTTTTAGAGTGATTACCAACAACCCCAGATCAAACATCTGTGACCACACTGCAGGAATAAAATGTGAGATGGATTATCGTGAAATAAAGAGTTTGAAGGCTGACGAAAAGAAAAAAAAAAAAAAAAAAAGGGTTATATTAAAGATCCCCAGAAGTGGCATCACAAGGTAACAGCAAAAAAACGACACTGCCAGCACAGAATGGCACCAGGCGGTGCCAGAGCTAAAAATCACCACTCACCAGTGGTCAGCTACTGGTCACTAGATTACAACCTTGAGAGCTGAGTAAAACAAGGTTTACACAGAACAAAGGACAACTACCCAGTGTGTAAAACTTACCACATACCAAAAATGTGGACATAAGGTACAACTGCAAACAAATGAGGAATGGGCAAGAAAATACAGTAGACATGCAGGCAGCATTAATGAATATATAGAAGAGACCAAAAGCAGGAGAAACTCCCAAAATCAACATAATGCTCCTGCCTTGAGATATCCTGGAACACAGATTACTTGCCAGTCACAACCACCAGACCCCAAAACCACACAGGCACATGTGCTCTGTCTCTCCAAAGATCTGGGAACCCAGAGGATGATCCCAGAGATACAGGGACTCTGACTACAACATTTTGAACTGTGTTGTTACTGAGAATGAGCTTTGTCACTTGCATAATTCCCCTGCATCATTGGGATTAACAATACCACTTTGCTAACAGTGCTAAGACCTCGATTAGGCTAACAATGAATTCCTGGCTTAGCACATAGAAAGGGTTTCTAAAGCTCACATTAACGGAGTGCAATGTTTGCTCTGATGCCCTGCTCCTGAGGACCTGCTGCTAACACAGCACAAGAGCTGACAGGGAATTTGGCAACCAAGGCTGTAATTATGATGCACATGCCCAAACATTGCTCCTTGGCACGTCACCCCTGCCAGGCTCCTCAGCATAAAGGGTTCTTTAAACAGCAGTCTCATCTTTGTCCTGTTTCAGCAGCTTCCACCTTCCCATCAGTAAGATATGCTGCAGCATATAGCTGGAAAATGTCGCTTTTTCAGAGGCACAACAGGCTGTGAGTACTCTTTCTGTATGACTTAACTTTTTTGGCACAAGCAAAACAGTGACTGAACAAGAAGAAATTAATTCTGGAAGGAAATGTAGAATAAAAGGAAAGAGGGTATGGAGAAGACTGATTCATGCTGTGTTGGTAAAAGGAGTCTGGTCTCATTTTACAAAAGCAGCTATTGCCCCTTCTGAGATGTACCTGGTGTATGCACAGAGCATTTAATCCAATTAGATTATATTCACCATTAACACCTGCAGCAAGGAATAAAATCTGATGGAGCACCGTTTTCACTCACCAGTGCAATTACAGCATAGCTTGAAAGTGTTTTCAACCCTTCCAGAGCATTTGCATTCCCCATACCCTCAACAGCTGTGTCCCTGAGAAGTTCCCTTCTTTTTCTCTACAGTTTCCTTCTTCTTCTGCCTGTTGAAGAAATACCCATGCAGTGATCCACGGGGCACCCCTGAAATGATAGCTGTGTATGGCAATATACAGCAGGGGAAATGAATGCTGACCCATGTCCCATTCCTCAGAGAGCCAGCACCAGCTCATCACTGCATCCTCTTCTGCCGGGCCTTGCTCCAGGCATGTTTCACAGGATTAATTTTAGCTACAAGGGCATTTTGTTCTATATTGATTTTTTTTGTATGAAAGAAAGCTGAGAATTAAGCTTGCAAAGCCTGATCTCTTAACTCTATTAAATGAGGCCAGGGTAGATTAAGTTAGTAGTTCATCTTTCTGAGGCTAGGCATTAAAAACATGGCTCTAAGGTGAATTCTTGGGTGTACGTGGCTTGGCTTAAAACCAGGATCAGAATTTAAAGAGCTCCATTTGAGGTTTCTTATTTAATACACCAAGGATTTCATTAGAAAGATGGGAAATTAGAAAAAAAAAAAAAGAGTTAAAATTAGCTCTCAGGGCATGGGATGAGTGGGGGAAAAAATCAAGCATCTCTTTTAAAAACAAATACAGTCTGCATGTGATGGGATGCAGGCAGCTGACAAAGGGGATGGGCCACTGGAATGTGCTGTCCTGAGTGGACTTGAAATGCCTCTTGCTGCTCACCTGAAGCCCAATTGCTGGCCAGGGACAGATGCATGGGCATCCTCAGCTTGCCGGGTACCTTTCACTAATCAGGCAGTGATGCTCCCTTCCTCAGCAGGGGAAAACCCAAATAAACTGGGAGCTGTGATGCTTTAAGGTCCTCAGCTACAGACTTACTACCTTTCAACACAAGACAGGAATCTGAACTTTTGAGAATGCACCAAATACGAGTGTCTTCTACCCACTGCAAATGCTTTAACCACTGCTCCCTACTTCTAATTCCCAATACTGACTTAAGAGATTGTCATTAACAAACAAACAAAAACCTGAAAGACGAGCCACTGTGTAGAAGTTTCGTGGCCGTGTTTTGAAACTGCTTTTTCTGAGAATGCAAACCACAAAATCAGGCACGATCCTGCAATCAGGAGGCGCCCACCCCCCGCCCCCAGAGGCAGAGGCATTTGAGTTTCCAATAAAGCGTTATAGCAACGACCCACAAAAATGTGTGACTGCACAGAGCCTGTTACCAGGCACACAGGAGAGGAGGAGAAAGAAGAGGAGGAGGAAGAGGAGGAGAAGCAGGAGGAGGAGGAGGAAGGGGTCCCGGCTGGCTGTTGAATATAGAAGCTGAGCAATCCAGCTTGAGATTCCTGCCTCACCTTAGTGAGCAAACCCCGCTATAAAATGGAGATAACCCCCTCCACAGTGCCCCAGGGGGACACAGGCCTCTCACCCATCCTAAGGCTTACAGCAAGATAAAATACTTCACAGCCTTTTACACAGGCATGGATCAGAGGGAAAAAGATTTTTTAAAAAAAGTGGTTAAGTAATACATCAAGCCTTTGTCAGAAGCAGAATCTAAGGCCTGAATCTCAACTTCTTTGCTGTGCTAGACACAACTGCCTCAATATACAAAAACAATGGGAAGTGACAGCCATTTTGTTTTATGTGTTGTTAAATAACTTGGGCATTTGCACCATTACACTGCTCTGGTGCATTGGTGTGTCCTTCCAACATCCCACTGAAAATCCCCTCATCAGGACCCCATATCTATGGGCATTCTGGTGCTGTGATTTTCTCATTAGTTTTAAGGGGATAAGCAAGTTACTAATGGTCCACTGTATTCCAAAAGAGTCCTGGATACAGCCATGAAACAAGGCCTTGCTGTAGTAGGTACCTCCAAGGGCAGAAAGTGGTTTACAGACAGTATCATGGTGAGGTTTGGGAGAATGTGTCAAAAATCATCACCCATCCCTGGCTGACTCTTGGATTTTTAATGTGTAAGATCATCAAGAGAGCATTTACAGCTCCTACTTGTGATTCAGTCTTCTGGGCTCATCCAAATGTCTGACAGGAAATACACAACACCTTCACCTCCCTGCTACACATACTTACTTGCACAACTACCGCTACCAGTTTGGTTTAACTGCACCTATCGTAGTCATTTGGACCAAGAATAAAGTGATTGCACAAAATTTTAAAGTCACAATGAAATATGAATCATACATATTAATCCCTCCTTTGAATCATGTTTAGATTCAGTGGAGCAGTGGTAACTGAGGCTTTAAGCAATGTGTCCATCCATAAATAACTCAGCATACTGCTCTTACCAGGCAAGACCTTTCATGGTAGGGAAGTTCAGTACACTTGTTAGAAAAAAGATAGTCAGAAGGAGGTGGGCAAATTATTGAGACATAATTAAATACCAATATAACTTCTTCGTAAACAAAGTTCTTCATTCTACCTATGTTTACTGATACCTTACATTGCTTGAGGGGAAAGGGAAAACAAACTGTTGTGGCAAGTTAACAGGAATTGGCCTTCTTTATGAGAAAATAATGAAAATAACAGCAACAATTTAATATCCTGGATGTTAATGATAGGAAGAATGCTTTTCAGCATGGAAGTTATGAAAAAGGCCTACAAAATCTAGTTTTGATACTGGTTATATCTTCTCTTTTGCAATTCCTTTAAATTTCCACTGCTTCCATATCTTCCTATTAGGAAACAGCATCTTATAATCTCCCTTAAAATTAATATATCTTCTCCTTAGAATTATGTAGTGTTTGAAAAATGCTGTGACAGCTGAAAAGCCACTACACACTGCAGAGCACCTATTACCCAAGCACATTGGGCATTTGGTTAATATATTAAGAGCTTTAGCATCTCCTTGGGCTGCACATTTCTGTGAGTCAAAAGGCTCCCAAACATTCTGAACCAAATTAATCAATAAACTCTTGTCTGTGCTTGAGCTCCCTACGAACATGATATACAAGACCTTTCTTCCTCATGGCTCAGCTTCCCCTGCCCTGATCCATGGGATGATGCCTGCAGCTGCAAGGCTCTCTACAGGTCAGCTTTTTGACCCTGAAGACAGCTAATGAGCTATTCCAGATGACAAAGAGGCTCTCAGCTCTCAGAAAGGAACTCTAAGAGTGCTTTGACGCACTTGGGCAGCCAGTGGTCGGGTCTGTGGGTCTTCCAGATGCAGCTGGGGCAAACAGCATCTTCATTTATGTCACTGAGAATCTGAGAACATCAGATGTATTAATGCACCTGCCTGTGTAGCCTGCCCTACTCTGCACTTAAAAACTTGTAACTTGCAAGTGACTTAGAAACTCTAAAAACACAGCAGCTCTCAGTCATCTTAAATGCCTCTTAAACAGCTCCTCAGTCATCAGAGCTACCATCCCTCTGATAGCTTCACCAGTTCGGTGTTACCAAGACTAATTAACACAGTCAAGTCTAACACTGCCAGTTCTACAGGCTAGAGGAAATAACGACATTCATGAATTTAGCAAACGAGACAGAAGTTATGAATTTAATGATCTGGAAGCCAGTCTTGAGTTATGCAAAACACACTGAGTTAGGTATTCACAAAATTGCTCCAGCGTAATTGTCGGCACGTGGATTGTTTGCAAACAGCTTGCACAAACTACTTAGTATTAATCATTTGTTCCGTGACATAGTTAGTCATGCACTATTTCTGCTCCTTGAGTGGGTGACTGTATCCTCCTGAAGGAGAGGGTAAGAACCAGCGAAAATGAGGCGCGCCCGAGAGTTTAACACAGATAAGCGCCTTCGACAAAATACGGGAGCGTCATGTCTCACTAATCTCTGCAAGATGTTTGTGTCTCTCCATCCCCATGCAAATAATCCACGATGACTCTGCAGAGTCTGGTGAACCAAAGCCTGGGGACAAGGAATTCACGTCGACTATTTCTGGCACCGCGATTCTTTTTAACTCTCCGAACAAGGGGGAGTGTTGCAGAGGAGTATCTTATTCCCCCACACAACCTGAAAGGAAGAGATGACAGATCACCACTCCTAGGAGTTTGGCAAGAGCATGCAAACTGCTGTCTCTGTCTCTCTGCAGGAAACAGTACTGCTTCAGGGAGAGAGAACCTCCAGCAAAAACAGTCACAAAACGAAAGTATACTCCCTGAAGACACAGGAATATTGGGATTTTATTTCTTTCCACATTTTGGTTTTCACTGTTTACATGATCTTAGCACTTGAGTGCAAGTCTTGGTCATTCTAAGATACAGAATCCTGGAATGATTTGGGTTCGAAGGGACCTTGCTGTCTAAGGACAGGGACACCTCCCACTAACCAGCTTGCTAAAGCACCATCCAGCCTGTCCTTGAACACTTCCAGGGATGGGGAATGTATTACAGTTATTACAGCAATGTGCAGAATTATAGCTCCGCACACTTAAGTGACCCTGGATGGAACTAAAGAAGGTGAAAAGCTATAAGCTGAATTGAATGCTGCTGCAATAAAGCTTTGATACCCCAGAAGTGCTCCATGAGGTACCAGGCAAACTGAAGGGAAACAGCGTGAGAATAAAAGCAACAAAGGGAGACTCACAGAAACCAGGATCTTCTGTTAAAGGATGTCACAGCACCACACAAACATTTTCAGTGGCAGCCACATCATTTTCACGTTGGGTAGTCATTGTTTACAGACAGGCAACATGTCGTGGATAATTCTGACATCCCCTGGCAACTTCTAATCTTCCAGAGGAGACTTTTGACAAAGCACAGAAATACATCTGGACTTCTTCATGCCTGGACTGGTAGACCAGCAGCTATTCCAGTACACAGCCCAGTGTATTTTTCTGTGGTTTTAACTGAATTGAAGAGGATTGAATTTCCCATTTGAATCTCCTGTTCAGTGGTCAGACAGCAGACTCATTTCTCCTGCTCTTACTGACAATAATAAGCCATTTTACTGCTTTTTATTCTCCAGTAAAATTGTAATAATTTTGTATGACTCTCAGAAGACATGCATTTGCTCTCATAGAGCTGGCATAATATGGATCCACAAAAAGATGAATTGTCTGAATTATTCTGGATTATAGTTAGTGAATTGCTTTCTATAGGTTTTTAGGCAAAGTGAGAACTCTGGTGGAAATACGTGAAATTCAGGTAAAATTAAAGGTGAGAGTTGACAGAAGTCTGAAGTTTGCTTATGAATACACTTTTAGTATCATAGCAACAAACCACAGATCTTATTGGACTAGTTCCTCATTCAAAGCAAGCAACACAATACCACACTTAAATGAAGCTTGAATATATATATATATATTTTTAAATGATGTCAATTGCATCAGAAACAGCATGCAGGCACTCATATAACTAAAAAGATTCGCTTCAGCTGTTCTTGTTCTCCTCAACACGAACATTCGTCCCTTTTCATGAACACTTCAGTAATCAAATTACACTCAGACAAATGCTCACAGAAAATGCAGAGCAAAACCAAACACTTGGAGTATTTACAAGTTCCAGATTCCACGTGTATCTCCAATTCCTGTGTTTATTGGATTGGGAAAAAAATAAATCATGGCCTTAGTTAAAACAATCAAAACTGTATCTCAAACTGGTCCTTACTCAAAGCCAGTGAAGTAAAATGAAGTACTTCCATAGATGTTTTGGAAGGTTCTGGGATGCTGGTTCTGGCTTGTTCCAGAAATATCAGGTGGTTTTAAGGTAGAGAAAAAAAAAAAAAAGTCTGTGATTATCAGATGTATTATTCACTGTGAATTCCCACTTCATTTTCCTCTTAAAGTACAGTTCTGGGGAGGAATACAAGGGCAGTATGAGCTGGTCAACAAGCTCCCATTCCCTGTTAAACAGAGCATCTTTCTTCTGCTAATCATGTGGCACTGCTGCATCCCACCACAGGTCTAAATTTGCCACTTATAAACCTGTAAGGGTTGTGAACACCCCAGGAGGACATCGTGGCACAGCTCACTTCCACAAAACTGCATGTTTCATATTTATATGCACTGTCAAAATGGTGGGAAGATATGAAACTGTGTTTCACTGGAATCCAGCAGGCTGAGCTATTTATAAATAAGTGCCTTATTTTTGGTGCTCTTCAGTGCAGATGAACAGTGAGTGATGAGCAATTTATGTTGCTGAGCATTTGTATCACAATAGAGCCTTGCAGTCTTTTTCTGCAATTTAGGCTCTGTAAGTTCAGGATCTGTAGTATCCTACAGTGGAAGACAGGACCTCAGAACAATGACCAGTGGGCAAGATAGAGAAAGGGTGAAATGAGCAGGCCACACTGAAAATGGAAGAGTAGATAGATAACAGAGCATCTGAAAAAATATTTGAGCATTCCTGGCAATTCTGGACATCAATACCCAAAACAGACCCACTACCCATCTCTCTCTCTCAAAACAAACTCTCAGTATGAAGGTATCCTTTCCCAAGACTATTCCACATGAAGAGATTTTTAATTTAGACAAGAGAAGAAAACATTAAACAAAATATGGCTTAATGAACATGAAATAAAAGTCATTAGAAGGATGACATGCTCTGAAGAAATCTTAGGGGTATAACTGAAGTGAAAAAGGAGGTTTTAATTAACAAGCGTGTAAGCACCCTGTACTATGTAAATAATTCATGTATATAAAAAGATGATCATAAGGATGAGTGAATAATCATCATTTTGGCTTCCCTGTGTTGACTGCTGATGTAAGGTTCCTAATCGGATGCCACAGGAGTATTGTTAACTATACCAGCTTACCCAGGATATTTCTATACTGATACATTGTGATAGGAACTTTTATAGAGGTGATTCATAGGTGCTTTTTCACTCCACATTATCTCTGAATAAGAAACATTGATGCCATGTTTTACCATTTCCTTGGTCATGAACTCTGCAGCAGACCACAAGAATGATCTGGGTGGGGAGTGACCTTGAGGACCATTCCATTCCAGCCCTCTGCCATGGACAGGACACCTTTCACCACACCAGGTTGTCAGAGCTCCATCTGACCTGGCCTTCAACACTTCCAGGGACAGAAGATGGCACATCTGAAATTTGCATGCCTTGACACTTAAACAAAACATACCAATGCTTTCAGCTGTAGCTATTTACCTGTGTTTGCCTCAAGGCTGTCAGTGGGTATCTATTTGTTGCCTTGGAGCTTTGTAGTTTATCACCTATCACACACAAAATTTAAGCAGAGGAAACCCAGGCACATAAACCCTTCATCTTGTTGCCCTTCCAAGGTAGG
This sequence comes from Acridotheres tristis, assembly GCA_037013685.1. NCBI lineage: Eukaryota > Metazoa > Chordata > Aves > Passeriformes > Sturnidae > Acridotheres > Acridotheres tristis. The sequence goes on from CM072919.1 coordinate 11,529,350, forward strand.
GGTAAAATCAGCTCTATGGTATTAGCACACTAAAACAATATAAATCACAGCTACAACACTTTCAGTACATTCTCAAAGGAGGACAGCTCCAAGTAGAGGTCAGATCTGCTTTCCCCACTTTTGATACTTACATTGAGTACAGAAAATTCTTAAAAACAACTGCTGTCTTACAGAAAGCAGATACATATGAGTGAGCCTTACACACCCAGAAAGTGATAAATAATTATGCTTTCACCGAAAATAGCACTGGAAAATTATCAAACGGTGAAGTCAATGATATTGACTTTTCATCTGATTTGCGAAATAAAAAGATCTTTTTAAGCCAGTTTGCGTGAGTATGCTATTAAAATTAGTTTAATACAACTGCCCTACCAGTAGCATCATTGAGAGAGGCTGGTGCATAATTCAGCTGCTCTTTCTGGTTATTATTTGCTATGTCTAATAGCTCTTTCTTTGCAACAAATGCAAAACTTCATTTTTAAAATCTCAGTTGATGCTTGAAGATCTGTCTCGTCTTTTAACTCTATTTCAAGTTAGAAAGTCTTGTAAAATGTCGTATGAACAGCATGGACAATCATTTTCTTCACAGTCTTAAAGAAGCTGGAAGTGGGATAGCATGCCTTCAGGGAAATACTAAGAGTTTAAAATATGCCTGTGCAGCACATTCAAAGATTTTTATAATCCACTTCAAATATTTTCCACATTGTAAAACAGGCTTTGGAAACTATCATCATGGATAAAAGCAGGTAAAGAAAGAGTAATAAAAATACCATAGAAAGAAGAGGAAAAATGGTGGCTGCTTCTGAGCTTCAGCATTTGATTTTTCCTGTATAATAATAAGAATCAAATGATCACAGTAATTTCCCCATTTACTGTGGTTTCAGTGTCAGCTGAGGGTACACCTGTGCCCTTCTCCACTCCTCCACCCCCCCATCTGCAGCCTGCAGCCACCCAGGCTGAAACATTTCAGATAAAATTTAATTATACAGCACTAACACTGCACACCAGACCTTTCCAAACCACTGCCACCTGGAAAACTTCCCATCAGCTTCTGAGGGCTCTCCCAGCTCACCATTCCTGCAGCAGGGTCCATCCAAGAGGTTCAGCATCATCTCCCCACCCACTGACAGGGCACTCAGAGCTCACAGAGGCACAGGGGTGGCTGCCTGGCATGGGGGTGGCACCTGCTCTCTCCTTGTACCAACAGGGTATTCCTGTGCTCCAGGGATGCAAGATGCTCATCAGTGGCTGCATGGACGTACACTGCAGGGAAATGACACACAGAGCTCAGGTCTGACAGGTGAACATTAAGCCTGAACAGACAGATGCTCTGGAACTCTGTCTGCAGCCACATCCAAGTCTCAAGGCCAACTGCACACAAACTTTTGGTTGCAATGCCCCACAAGGGCAGTATGTAATGTTAGAATGGCTGTGGTATGCCTGTCTCAGTTCTTCACGGAACTGCCCATAATTACCAAGAGAATTTTATCTTATAATTTATCTTATAATTTTATATTATTTTATTGTTGCTGTGACAGCTGCAAAGCACTTTGGGCCAGGCTGTGAACTTCTGAGTCACACTGACGAGGAGCCCCTTAAACAAGCAGCTTTGCTAGAGTATGACTCCCTTAATAAATGAATCATCTATCAGCGCTGCCTACTCAAGCTTAAATCGTTCTCCCAGTTCTCCTGCTACTTCCACCATCTGCACATCCTTTCTCTGTGGTGGTGAGAACTCATTTGGCTGACTGACAGGATTTTGGGGGAAATGTGGAGTCTTTCAGGGCCAGACTAGAAGTAAAGAACAGTCGCTAATGTCCAAAGCTCCAATCCTAAAGTCCCTGTGCCTGAACCCGCTCCCATTTATTATGAAATCTCTTCTGGGTACCTGCTGGTAGGATGCTGCATGCAACCCAGTGGCCTGGTGCTCTGAAATCCTAACCAGATGTCTGACCCTGGGCCCCAAAGCATCAGGAGGGACTCTGACCATAATTCTCAGCATGAAGTTCAAAAAAAGGCTTCCATTAATCACACCCAACCACACCAAGGCCTCACACCCTTTGCAAGACATCCCTCTTGCAACAGCAAAAAACCATTATCTACCTTTGACATAATCCCCTTTCCCAGCACTGTTTCCTAGATGCTGGTTTAATCAGTTTCCTGAGAAGTCTGCAGGGAAGGCAATGCATTTTGGGGGGGGTAAAATGCTTTTTTTGGGCAAGTGTTACTTACTGGAAGTAACTATTCTTAGCCAGGGATCAAGACAGCCCTGTGAATTCAACCCTGATTTGGGCAAGCCATTCTTCTCTGTGCTTGGTGATCCCAGCTCTTTGTCCAGTGCTTCTTCCTACAAAACTCAGTTCCCTTGTTTTATGCTGCTAGAACCACAAAAATAAAGACATAGGGAAGGACACCTTTCTCTTCTCAATTCAGCTTATTTTCTCCTTCTCTCCCCCTGCGTCACTGACATGTGATGTTTCCAGTTTTCTTGCTTCCTTTTCTTGTTTTCTTCCTCCTCTTTTCTCTGGATGCTTTCAGCTCTTCAGAACAAACTCTGCAATGCACAGCTGTTTGTATTGCAGTGAGATCTGATGCACTCTCTCGTTCCATCAAATTGAGAAGACAACCCTTCCACTCTTTAAAAGCCCTTCAGTAAGACCTACAGAAACATGGGTTTATAGTCTTGAGACTTTGTTGGAAATTTAGGTTTTTAAAACAAACTGCTTTTTCCAGTTTTCTGCTGATTAAAATAAATACATAAATTCTAGCCATGTTATGCCTGGTTTTCTTTCACATTTAAAAATTAATTGGAAATCTAGAGAGGGAAATAATAGAATATGATATAAACATTTTATTTGAGAGCTTAAAACTGTAACTAGATCCAGCACAACCTGAAGTCCTAACACCATGTGTTTTCAATATTTCATGGGTTTAAATAGTAAACAATTTATTAAATATACCCTAAATGAGAACTTTTGTAAGTAGCATTTGAATTTCATCATAAGAAATAAATTGAATAATACATCACAAGATCCTTTATTAACTTCTAGTTTCTATAACTCTACTTCCACTTGCTTTAATGGACAAATTCTTGGGGAAAATTATATTGAATACTCCAACTTACTTTTCTTTGTTAACAATCTGTTCAGTATGGTAACTTATGTACTCACACAGAATCTGACAACAGGTTGTCTTTAAAGTTGTCTATTCTAGGCAAAATTATAATTTTTACTTAGTGGATTAAGCCAAGTATTCTCTGGTGTTTCTTCTGATCATGCCTGTCCTTCGGCAAAGTAATAATCAATGATATAATGCTGTCATATTTTAATCACTCATCACTGACAGGAGTTTGTGCACTGCGCTATGAAAGAACTTGCAGCGAGGAAGATATTATTTTATGAACACCCAGAATAGAAATAAAGAGCCAAACCCAAGATAAACATCAGTATAGTACTGAATTTGATGTTAACTCAGCTTTTCTGCATTGAAGAATCAGCACGGGATGAGGAATAGAAAATCTTGTCACTGGCCAGCTCTGAATAAGTGCTATCCCAGCAGACTTCTGGCTCTTTCTGTCTCCAAGGGACTTTGAAATTAAAGAACCAGAGGAGTGAACTGAAGTAAAAACATTCTCACCACTTTCTTGCATTCTGAAAACAGATTGTGAGTAACCGGATCTTCCTAAAACTCTCTAACTCCAGTAAAAAGACTAGTTTGAGGTTTTTTCCCCCCTTTCTTTGTTCCATGCAAAGATTTTTGATAGAGGAAATACCATCAAGGTCTCTTGCTGAAACAGAAGCAACTGGGCACTTGCTTGCACATCCTCTCAATTTCTGTCCTTGATTACTCTCAAGGCCCCTCTCATAAACCCTCCTGAAGTACACGACAGGCAAGTGCCACCACACTATTTACTCAGTGTGAGGTGAGGAGGGCTCCTGGCCACAGGGAAAGACTGAACACGTATTCCTCATCTACACAGAAACTAGTACAAGCTTCCAATATCTGGACTATACCAGATTAGCAGTGACAGTCTGAATGACCAGAGCCTGCAGCCAAACTTGAGTGTGGCATTCTCTCTTTGGAAAATCGAATTATTGAAAAATTGAATTAATAAATTGATAATAATTGAAGTATTAAAACTTTCCCCCAGCCAATCCCCAACCACTTTTCTGCACAAATGAAATTCTGGCTCCAAAAAGTATCTCTGGGCATTTAGTAGGGCAGAAGCTTTCCCACATCTCCACCCCTTTGCTGTAACTTTCTTCCTGCCCTCACTGGTCTTGCAGGTCAGTTTAACTTCTGAGGACACTGTATTCACATTAGTATTCCTGTCTACTTCCAAAAAGACCTAAAATTCCTCACTCAGGGTCATCTGATATTTAGATCTATAAATTGGGAAACTGTTAAAAAAAAAAGAAGCTTAATTCCTTTAAAAACAAATGGAAAAATTAAATGTTTATAGGCAGTTTCTTTTTACAGCATCTGTTCTGAGGCTGAGCTTGCTTTTCACTCGAAAATTCAGTTTAACCTGGAACTCTGATTTGGTTAATTTATTCTTTTGACCCCTTCTGAAGTCATAGCAGTGATCAGTAGCACTGCAGTTTAAGTTCAAGAAACAGGGTGAAGCACAGACTGGCAGGGACTGATGATTTGCAATTACTTTATTCTGTTTAGTTGCTCTGAGAAGATTCCTTTTCATGTTAACAGACATTATAGGTCCTGATTTATCTGAAACCCACTAAAAATACTTCTTTAAATTCAGAGAACACTGCTGCAAACATGACCTCCTCCGTGTTTCTGATATTATCACCAACAAAATGTATATTACAGGCTATTCCTCCCAGACTCTCAGCTCTAAGCTCTACTGCTGGAAGCAATATCACTGTATTTATGTATGGTTCATGTTCCCTGGATCTTCTCCCTGTTCCATCCATGGAAAAATTATTAATGATGTTGGCAATCTTGGAATCAAAAAATTAAGTGCTTCTCTTGATAAAAACATACATAAGGTGACGAGGCTTGCCTCAGTGGCATCAGTGCTTGAGAGCTGCTGTCTCCAAAATAATGAGCTGTCAAAGCCTCATAGCAATTCGCATTTGTGTTAGTAGTGAAGAAATCCAGTGGGTTTTTTTCCTTGCTGAATGACAGTGTTAAATTGTTACTTTTGCTTACTGAGTGTGAAAATTTAGTGAAACAACAGTAAAATGGGAAAAATAAACAGCTGCTTTTCAGGTCACAATAGCACTTGGACTTACTGTTAGCGTACACTAACAATTAGATCACAGATATAAAATGAAAAGAGGATGTCACATTTTACTCTGCATAGCCTCTCTTGAAACCAGTTCACTCCTGAACCTCCATAATAAGCTGCTGCTTGTGGGAGCACAAATGTAGTGCCACACATTGTGATGGCTGTTGTCTTGTGATTGTTCATGTCTTGGGGAAAGACTTTGCTCTTTTTTTTTTTTTTTTTAATTAGCCTCAGGGTAGTAGAAGTTAATGAGAAACGGATTTTTAAATATCCTTTAAAAAACACAAAACTTTTGAAAACACAGTCTAGGTATCTTACAACTGTAGCTGCCCATCTGTGACACTGTGGATTTCCTCTAATGTTACACATCTGAAGTATTACTATCATCAAATACCACAGAGACAACAGGTAGTATTATAGAAATGTATTTCGGTTCTGGATCTTTACCTTCCCTTTCATTCCAAGCATTGCCTTTTGCTATATTAGAGAAGATTTGCTCCAAGATCAATGTTTTTCAATTACAGTGAATATTTGCCTGTTACAAATTTCTGCATGGAGCAATGACATTAACACTCAGCAGCAGTACAAGACATTGGATGTGTATGCTCCTGTACTGGTGTACTGTGGAAAATGAGACTTTACTAGACATTACTACCGTAAAACCACTCTAATAAAAGATTTGAAAGCTGAGGAGAAGCAATATGAGACAACATGTAGTGAATACTAGGTTTGGTATGTTTGCCATGGTCTTCATATGCACACAGTGCAAAATGCTCTCCAAGGGCAAACAAGTTTTGGTCTGCTTCTGTGCCTGTGTGGAAGAAAGATACCTGCAGGAACTCCCAAGGGCATGCTGCAGAGGTTTTGTGGGAGGGAAGATGCTCTATCCAAGCATCAGTAGGAGGGGTGAACCCAGGGGTGCCAATTCAAATCAGTCTTCTTTTCCTCTCTGGAAACCTGCATGCTGGGTCTATCAGCAAAATCTGCCTTGTCTACAATGATGTCATTTACAACTGCCTCCTCTAAGATGGCCAGTCAGTAGAAGAGGCCAGTCTGCAGCTTCAGGTCTATGGAAACAGGAAAGTGACAGGTCTGTAGTGTGTTCATTTCCTGTCAGTGCTGGTGTGAGCAACACAAAATCCCTGCCTGCAACAGAGACTGCTGGGGCTAACAACTCCAGGGATTCCTGAGTCTAGAGTGCTCTTGGAACTCCTGTAACTCTAGGAGGTATGCAAGGCAAGGCTGCTGCAGCACTGCCTCCAGCGTTAGCCTTAAAATGGTATGTAGTAAGTGCAATTATGAAAAAAACCCAGTGTTCAGAAAGATGTCAGCCCCTCCAAGAAAACCTTGAGAGACTAACACACTTGTATTACCTGCTGGCCTTTGAGTAAGACTTTGAGTTGTTTTTTTCAACCCACAGATCCTTGAAAAGTAATTTTTTTTAGCTCATCCCCAGGGAAAAACGGAGTCTGTTCAGAACAGGTGCAGTGGCAGGCATTGGTTTCACTGTCACCGAAGACAATACCAGTTAAAGTGTGCTTAAGAACAAAGTCCTAATTTGGACAGACTGATCCATTAGGCTCCCTACTGAGAAAAATTTGAAAGTTAAGCAGGAGCTTTGAAGTCTATGGAAGCAGCAATGAAATCTAACCCTGTGCTGCATGTGTTGAACACATCTTGTGAACCCAGACAGCTTTGGGTGAACTTAGACCCTTCTCTGAGATGGAAGATAAAATAATGCTAACAGCCAGAGCAAATCCTGGGTTCAGGATCTGGCCCTCGGGGAACTTTGGGTATTGACTCCAACACCATTGTGACTGCAGCTGCAAGGCTGGTAGATGTAACAGCAAACTTGGATGTTACTGGCACCATCAATAACAGAATTCAGCAGCCCAAATTACCCCTGAGTTTCTGCTTAAATCTAGGGACACCTGAGTTACATGGGTTTTGCTGTGCCAGAGAAGCCTGGCTGAATTAAGGGGCTACAAAAGAGCTGGAGAGGAGATTTTGACAAGGACATCCTCCTGTCACTAGGAGGAGGGGCAGCAGCTTCAAAATATCAAAGGGCACGGTTGGATGGGATATTGGGAAGAAATTCTTGACTTTGAGGGTGATGAAGCCCTGGCACAGGTTCCTTATGGCTGACCTATCCCTGAAGGTACTCAAGGCCATATTGGATGAGGCTTGGAGCAAACTAGTCTGGTGGAAGGTGTCCCTGCCCATGGCAGGGGGTGGAATAAAATCATCTTTTAGGTCCCTTCTGTCCCAAACCATTCTGTGATTCAGACCAGCATACAGCAGTAACACCTTCAATTACAGACCAGAAGCTACCTAACACAGGCTTTTTCTATCTTTTCTATCACAATTCAAACACAGAAAAACTGGGAAAAAACCCAAAGCCACAGAAATGTGATCCAGGATGTGGTTTATATTTGCTTTTCCAAAGCAAATTCACTTGGCAATCTTTTTTTCTGATTACATTTTGAGACGAAAGTTGAGCTATCTCTTTTTATACAAAACAGCTATTTATCCCGTACTTAAAAGGTAGTTTGTACAATTTTACTTATGACTTCCCTTGCCCAGGCTTTACAGAATATTTTCTTCCAACTCTTTTACCTGAAGATAACTCCTAGCATCAAACATACAGCTGCAAAATACTGTACCTATCACCTTTCTCCAGAGTGTGTAACACTACATTGCCATCTTTGTATGATAGAAAGTTTAGTTCCTGATGCTACTTATACTTGTGCCTAAGACTTTTATCAAACACAAAAGAATTCAATTTCTGCTATTTTAGCTACACAATCAAACAAATAAGATGGGCTGCAGTTCGCACTACTTTATTTAGGCAACTCGAATTAGGAAAAATCTTATCTAGTACCAATGTATGAACTACAAGTGAAACTTGAGCTACAGAAACTGAGCTACCGGGTGCTTTAGCTCAGCTCGATGCAAAGTCAAGTTACACTGAACAACTTTCCTGAGAAGTGTCACCTGGTGAAGAAACTGCAGCCCATACATACAGACCGCAGAATTAAGAACAATAACAAACACTCTGAAAGCTGTTTGGGGTTTTTCCGGTTTGCCTTTTTTTCCTGCCCTCTTAACAACCTTCTCTTTATATGCAAAGCAGGTCCTGGACCTCGCTTCTGCTGTCGGCTCTACAGCTTATCGCAGTGCATGAGTTCGGGCTAACAACTTCGCTTGTGCCACCGCGCTCTTGCCTGCCTTTCCACAGAGAGGATGCTTGTCCGCGCCCCCCCCAGGGGCTAAAGCGGAACGGGGTGCCAAAGAGGGGAGGGACCGAAGAGCGATGCCGGCGGCCCCGGCGTCCGAGCGCTTCTCCCTCGGCCGGAGTCCTCCTGCCGCGACCCCTGCCCAGCTCCGACCCCCGTCCCCCGACCCTTCCCCGGGGCTTTGTCCCCGAGGGGCTTTGTACCCGTGTCCCCAGCGCCTCACCAGGCTCCGCCGAGGGAACTCGCCCAGCACGATGCTGACCACCGGGATGCGCAGCGCCGCCGAGATGAAGTCCAGCTCCAGCATCTCCCCACGGCTCTGCGGGAAGGCGAGGATGGCGGAGACCCCCTGCACCACCACGGTGTGGCAGAGACTCTGCAGGAAGGAGACGGGGTCGTTGCTCCAGGAGGCGCTGGCTGAAGAGAAGGGGAAGAGGGGCAGGTCGCCCAGCCCCGCTTCGATCGCCATCACCACCTCCAGGGACAGGTTGTAGGGCAGCAGCCCGGGCACGCCGTTCAGGTTGGCCACGGCCAGCAGCAGCGCGTCCCGCGGCGAGGGGGGCGGCCGCGCCTGTCCCCCCCCGCCGCCCCCCGCCCGCCGGCCCCGCGGCCCCTCGGGGCGCCCGCCCGACGCCTCCCCGGGCCAGGCAGCGGCGGCGGGGGCGGCCCGGGGCTGCAGGTGGGTGGCCCCCACTCGCACCGTGTGCCCGATGCGCCGCAGGATCTGGCAGGGTTGCGGGTGGGACGCGGAGCCGGGCACCGCCGCCAGAACCAGGGCGCAGGGCGGCAGCAGCAGCAGGCACGCCCGGCTCAGGACCCCGCGCACCCCCGGCCGATACATGGCCGGGAGCCCCCCGCCCCCGCCGCCGCCTCCCCCGGCCCTGCCACCCGCATCAAGCGCCCCGCGGGCGGGCGACAGCGGCATCAGCCGCGGCGGGCGAGCCCCGCGCAGAGCCGCCCCCGCCGCCGCCCATGGGGCCGCCGCCGACTCGCCCCCGCCCCGGGGCTGCGGGGAGGCTCAGCCCCTGGACCGCCCCCCTCGGTTCCGCGGGGCCGGGGCGGCACCCGCCCCTGCGATCCCCGCCGCTTGCTCCGCCCGGCTACCCCGCCGGGGGCGGGATGCTGCCGGGCCCAGCTCCCCCTGCCCGGCCGGTCCTCCGCAGCCCGTGCTCCGGCGGGGCTCTACACGGCTCCGCTCCCCGCTCCGAGCCCGCCGGGCGCGCCCCTGCCCGGCTCCCCGCCGCCGCTCCGCGCTCCCGGCTCCTCTCCCCGCCTTCAGCGTCTCCGCCCTGTAATCCCGGCCCGGGTCCCTGCGCCAGCCCCTTGCCCTTGTGCCCCCGCAGCCTTCCGAGCGCTCCCCGCCGGCTCCGGAGCCGGGCAAAGTTGCCGGCGCGCCTCCGGGCGGTCGCTGGGCTGCGCTGCGCTCCCGCCGGGAGGGACGGCGAGCGCCGGCCCCGCTCGGCTCCTCCCCGGGCTCGGGGACTCGCCCCCGCGGGCCGCCCAGGGTAGGAAGGGGCTGGGGGGAGTCCGCCCCTTTGCACCCTGCGGGGAGCGTCCCGGGACAGCCCCGACAGAGCCCTCTGTCCGGGCACCGCGCTCACCGCGCCCGAGTCGCGGAACAGTTTCCAGTGTCCCGAGGACTGCGAACCGAAGGTGGGGCTTCGGTTCCCCCTCGGATGGCGAGGGAGCCGTGTCTGCCGCTGCCGCTTGTTGAGGAAGGCAACGCTGGCAGTGCCCGATGCTTTCCCATGCGCTGCTGTTTTAAACGGACTCATTTTCCGACATGTGGGACCCGAGACCCTGATTCCGCAAACCTGGGGCACTGCATGACGTGGCTTTTAGGGCAGGACACCCTTGTCCTAAGGGAAAACAGGGCAGAGCTGAGATGGGAGGTTGTGTGCGCGTCTGAAAGGATCAGGGGAAATGTCCGTCCTTGTCTCAGTTCTGGTAGCTGGGTTTAATCCTGGGCTGTCGGAGCCGTGCTGACTCCGGGTCTGACACTCTAATGCTGTCATTGGGGCACTGACATTCTCCACGGCTTGTGGTGGATCGCCGGGATCTCAGAGGAATCCCTCTCTGCCGCCACGCTGGCCATTGGAGGGGGGGGGAAATTATCTCACGGGTCTCCCCATCAGCGAGGTGCAGGCTGCCTGCCTGAGTACACCTTGAAAGTTATTTTCTGCCCATGGGACTCCTGTCATCTTTCCCCGTTTGACTGAGTCTTGAGTGCAGCGCAGCGTCCTGCTGTCCTGCATGGAAGGATGGTTTGAGACATTCACTCCTGGAGTGTTTAGAAGTCTTTTGGCAACTCCTCCAGCAGTTTACCCCGACGTAGTGCTTTAACTTAAGCTCTTCTCTGAGTGTTAACCTTCTTTCCCCTTTCTTTGAGGTTTATCTTCAAAGAAGTTTATGAAGAAATAGAAAATCATAGAATCACAGAATGGTTGAGGTTGTAAAGAACCTTTAAAGGCCATCTACTCCAGCCCACCTGGCATAAATTGAACATCTCCAAGTCGATCAGGTTGCTCAAAGCCCCATTCAGCCTAACCTTGACTGTTCCCAGGGATGGGGCAGTCACCACATCTCTGGATGATCTCTGACAATGTTTTACCACCCTTGCTGAAAAAACGTAGTTTTCCTCCCTTGGTTTTTCTTCCGTTGGTATGCACAAAATCTGCATAGAAATAAACACTTCCCATCAGGCTGCATGAAAGAGGAGGTCACTGCCTCCCAATAGGTCTGAACCGTGTGCTTTCTGATTTAAATTCATCTCTCTTGAGTGGGGTTCACCAGAGGTGCACAAAGTTTTCACCCAGGTCCTGGGCAGTAGTGTTACTGTTTCTCTGTGTCAAATGTCCTTTTCCCCATCATGTCCTTATCCCCAGTATGCTGGCAACACACCTGCCTCCTGTTACCTTCCCAGCGTCCTGCAAAGCTCTTACACTGCTCTCTCTAAATTGGTACAAGGTTGCAAAATTGGTTCCCAACATGGAAAACTACAGATGGCAGGGTGGTGGCCTGTAGGCCAAGACTGCACCATGTTCTGCATGTAGAGGTGAGCTGATACTGTGTCTAAGAGTTAGCAACAATTTCCTATTTCCCCTTTTCTTCTTCCTTTTCTCTTCTAGTCTTGTAATCACATTGTTATTTCTTTCAGCCCGGCTTCTTTCTGTCACTTTTCCTCATTTTCTTTGAAGGAATGGATTGTGCTAACACAGGTGTTCCAAGTCTCCTATGATACCAATAAGGAATTATTGGCTGGGAGAATTGGCTTTGGATATAGTAAATCTCACACAGTGCAGAGAAAACTTTTCTTTTTCTCTGAATCACGGGTGTTACCTTTCAGGTAGTGAGAAAGAGGTCGCTTGAGATTTGTACAGCTCCAGAGGGGTTGTCTTTGTTTGCATCCTGTTTGTCAGGTTTGTAAAAACCAAAAAACAAAAAACAACTTGTATGCACATAAATTTTCTGCTCTGTACTTAGATATTTACTAGTGTTCATATGGAAATTGTTTTTGTAAGAAATAGTGACTCTAGTGTGTGTCTTAACAGACAGCCCTAAATTGTCTTTCATTTAAAGCTTCATTACAGGAGCAAATCTTTCTCTGTCTTTTGGGTACAGGTGACACTAATTTAAAAAAGCAAGTGCTTCAGAAAAGGTAATCAACCTTATTATTGAATGAGCTCTGAAAATTACACTAGAAATCAATTAAGTGAAATCACTCAATATCTACTTTTTTCTGGATTGCTTGTGATTTTTCTGGTGAATCTTTAGTTTGTTAAGGTTTGGTTTTGTTTTATTGGGGTTTTTCTTTGCTTATTTGTTTTTCATTTGTGGATCATTTATGATCAGATTGCCGTATGATTTTTTTTTTTTCGGTCATCAGTGCTGCTCTGGATATTATGGCTGTAAAGAATTCCTGCTCTAGACTCAGTTTTGAGCAAGTCATAGCAAGTGGTCACTGTTAGAAACCTAAACTGTACAGAGTGGTCAAACTTTTGTTTGTAATATTTTGACTCAAATGGTTCTACATCTTGAAAAGTATCTTTTCAGCTTGATTATTAATAGCAATTAAAAAAATATGAATGTGTCTTCTCTGACACTTGTGTTTATTTTTACTCTTTACTCAAATATTTCTGTTAATAAAATTCTCTGCAATGTCCCTGATATAACAAAGTCCTTGAACACGGCTTTGTTTTTAAGACATTAAGTACTCCTTAAGTACTGCTCCATGAGAGGCTGGAATATTTCCAGAAAGTGCCCTGAGAAAGCCTACAAATGCCACTGAAGTTTATATATTTGGAAAGCTGGATCATTAATTTTTCTGTTTTTTTTTTTTTTCATAAATATTCATGTGCAAAAGAACACAATTGTTTTAGTCTAATAAAGTACTTGGAGACTGCTATCAGTTGCACTCTGCTTTTTAAAAGTACTGGAGTCCCTCTTCCACATCTGAATAAAATACAGATTATAATTTTTGACAGAGTTGTTGACTTTTTCCAACTTCATGTCAAGGACTGGCTGCCTTCAGCACTCTTCCCTCTTTTCCCCTTTTTCATGGTGGTTGCTGCCATAGGAATGCCCACTCTGCTCTTTTTTTGTGTTAGTTATTCAGCTGAATCAAGACCAGGCACACCCAGGCAAGTGGATGCACCTCTTCTGAGCGGGTTGTCACCCCGTGTAACCATGAGCAGAGCAGTGCTGGTGACATTGATTGCTGCAGAACTGTGGCCACAGAATTTATCCACCCTTGACTGGTGTCTCAGCATCGCAGTTAGAGCTGGTGAAAACCCTTCAGCAATGAAAAATGCAGCAGAGAAATGTGATTAAAATCACCACTCATATTTCTCTTGCTGCTCTTTCCGCTTGCTTGGCTCCCTGTCATTTCTTTAAAGTAGGTTTGGTTTGTTTGCTTTCTGGGCTGCAGAGCATTTGTCCTGTGTGTATCACAGTGACCTTCTACAAAGCTTGTTTTCTCTGAGCTACTGGGCTTGTTTGGAAATAGGATATCACAGTCCTCCTGTCCAGTTCTGTGTTGTTCTGCTGCCATTGCTGAAAAAACCCCAAGGCCTTGCAGAGCATGGTATTACTTAAATTCATGTTAATCTGCCATTTTTTTAGCTGCTCACATGTTCTAAAAGGCCCAAGTCATGAGCTGAGATGCAGGACACCTCACAGTGTCTCTTTAGCCTTGGAGTGGGTCAGCCTGGAATGATTCCACCCTTTAGAAAATGAGAGTTAGGGAAAAATAAACTGTTCAGATAAAGTTAATCCTTTCATTTACTAGGAATGGATTATTTTGTTTCTATTTAGATGCTTCAATTTATCTAAATGCAGTTTCCAAGATTTCAAAATGCTATGTTTTTCATTTGAATTGAGGACTTGAAAGGAAAAAAAAATGAGTTCATCTGGATGTTCCTTACTTTCTCTCCTCCACACTCTTTCATTAGCCAGAAAAAAAAATTTCAAACACTTTCAGATACCTAAAACTGCATTAAGGATGTCGATTGTTACGTTTGAAAATATTCACGTTGCTGTGGTGGATCATCAGTTCACTGGCTGCTCCAGACTTACTGTGGGATGGATGGTGATCCCTGAAGGAGTTGGGGAAGGGCCAAGGCTTGTTATGTGCAGCACATGCTGTGCTCGTTCTGTGTTATCTTTCCAGAATGAGATCTGCATTGCTGACAGCAGGAAAGGCTGAGCTGGCTGTGGGGGGAGGTCCTGTAAAGATAAGGTTGTGTGACTGAAAATTTGAAGGACAGCACAGCCAAAAATTGAGTTTTGCCTGTCTTTTAAAGTTCACATCCCTGCATATGCTAATAAGCTTAATGAGGTATGTGCTACCACATATATGATTATATGAGTAAACTGTCCACTTTGATCCTGCTGTTTGTAAGAGGGAGGAAGAGGTTAAGTTTGGGCTGTATATAAGGAGGGCAGAACTTTCACCTAGCTAGGAGGAGGACCTAAAAAACAGATGGAGACAGATGACTGGTTAGTTTGTTCTCCATTCTCTCAGGGGAGGACACCTTCTTGGTAACCTTCTGCACAGGTTTACTGTTATCCAGGTTAACACAATATTATGGTTTTTATTAGAGCTCCTTTACAGATGGTGTGTTCATCCATGGCAATTCTGAATCTCTTATTTCTGTTTTTTCAATGAACTGCACTATTTGTGAATTTGTGATCATGACTGCTCTTACTGACCGTGACCAGGCTGATGGTGTTGAATTGCTTCTAACCAGAGCTGAAGCTCAGGCACACCCAGCCCCTCTGATCTGCAAGAGGGTTTCTTTTCTGCCAAAATTCATGCAGTTAATCCCTGTAAATATCCTTCTGTGGGCAGGCCTGGTGTCAAAACTAAACAACTGCTTTGAAGTCAAGTGAATTTTCACCAGTGGGGACTGCATGCTACTTTACTGCCTCACAAGAGAGGCTGAGACAGCTCTTGCTACCTGAACAAAACTTCCACCTTGTTTCTTTTGGCAGTTTAAATCCAAATGAACTGATCCCGTCGGAGGATGCTCAAGGAGTGAGTGAGGAAAACAGGCAGTCAACCACTTTGTCTCTGTGGTCTCTTTGGGATAGAAGAGCAGCAGGGGACCTTGTAACATTGATAGGAAGTGGCACAGAGCCCACCACCCTCTCTGGCTTTGATAATCTCCTCTCTAATGCTACCACGGGAAGACCTCGAGACATTTCAAGCACCTATAAATTAAAAAAAAAAAAATAATGTCACTAGTACTCAGTCACGACTTCTTTCTACTGCAGGGACTGACTAAAGATGCCTAAAGGAGACACAAATATACTCTGTGAGCCCTGTTTCCACTGCCAGGATGAGGGAGGAAGCTTTCTGCTGCACGTGAGAGTGTTTTTCTCTCTGTCAGTGTGAGTGATCCAGTCGATTGTTTTTACTGCTCCCTGTCTGAGGTGGCAGTGTATATTTTTCTAAACAAGTAGCTATAAACCCTCCTGAGATCTCCACTTGCCACATATTTTGTTCATGCCATGTGTTTTGAGTTTGACAGTCACATTTTCCTCCTTGCCAGTGTTTTCAATACTCCCTGTTGTTCTCATCTTGGAGTTACATTAATCCTGGGCAGAGGAACAACTGGAAGAGAAGCCACTATAGTGACTTGGTTGATTAGTAAGCATCTGGCTTAGTACCTTCATTTTTACATGAAGTTTCAGTGAGTACATTTAGTTATTTTTACTTTTAAATCTATTCCTTTCTGTCATATCTTCTGTCTTGTTTATTCATATGACAGTCATGGAAACAGTTCCAGTAGATTGGCTTGGTCACAGCACTGTTCACAGCATCATCATGGGTGGAACAGAGAGCCTTTAGAAGGTCCTGGCCTTAGGCAGGTGGTGATCTGGGTCTTCAGGAGCTGCTTGGATATAAAGGCTCTCTCTTGGGTCTTGAACTCTTGTGAAACCAATTGTGCAGGAAAGAGCTGTCTGGATATTCAGAAGGTACAGCAAAGATCCGGCCAGAGCCCTGCCAAAAAAGAGCCAGCTTTATGCCAGAAGGCTGCTATCCCAATATCCACAGCATGCTGTTGAAGAAGTCATCCCCACTGCTCATTCCTCAAGCTGGCACGCCCTGACTCAGAGCATGGAACTGGTTCCTGGAGTGGTGTGCTCATATGGTTGTGTGTCTGCTGTGAGTACACTGATTTTTTACCTGATTTTTTTTTCAGCAGGCAGGCTCACAAAAAAAGATTTCTTCCCCAGTTTTTATTCCACTGGGAGATCCCCTATCATGGCCCTTCTCAGGACATTCTTCATGAAAACACAGTGCCATTCCATGAGACCAGACTAGATTTAATGCAACTTTCCCTGTATGTTTTTGCTTCTTTATTCCAAGATGATAGTTTTACTGCTTGTGAAAATTCAGGGATGTGGGAAGAGAAAAAAAATTCTGTTTGAAGTCAAAATTTTACCAGCATCAATGTAACTTGAGTAGTGAGGTCAGACAAACACCTCACAGAGCAGACACAGAGTTTTGAAAAAAATATCCATACTGCTTTGCTGGCATCATGGTGCCTCTGCATTATATCTCTCCCCTCCCCCAAATTCTGTGGCAAATACAAAATTATTACAGGCTGTGTGCAACCCTTGCACTGCTTTGCTTGGCTTCAAAAGGCCACTTGGTATAAACACTCAATAAAGATGAATAAAGACTGTTTAACTTTCAGAGAAAGGCTTCAATTTTCACAAGGTTAGGAGGGCACCTCACTGCTGCATCACTCTGGCAGGATCACAGGCTTCTTACTGTTTGTCCCCTCCTGCTCCCTCTGTCTTAGAGGTGGGGGTAAAAGGAGAGGGGGAGAGTAAGAAATCACAGGGGCTTATCAAAGTTGAATTATAAGAATGGTGAAAAAAGCAAGCTAAGGGAAAGGCCACGGCAGCATGTATTTAAGAAATAATTCACCCAATTTGTCCAGCTAAACAATTCTGTCAAGTTTACTGAGGGCTGCAAAATTGCCTCATCTCTTCAGAGCAGCATAGAGGCAATGTAGGCTTAACCCTTCTGTTTGCTGCTTTAGAAACTGATTTTGTAAACCCTTCCTCAAATCAGCTGGAGTGACCTTACCCAATTACTGGCTTTAATGAGGATTTCTGGTACAAACAAAATGGATTTGGGCAGGAGTCAGCTGCATTCTTGAAAGTCCGTGGGCTCACTTGTGCCTCTGGTCACGGTGTGGAGCTGCACAGCAGAAAATGCATCTTGCCAGGGGTGCCACCCTGAAAGACGTGTGAGTCCCTGTGAGGATCCAAACCTCGTGCAGAGCTCCCTCCCAGCCTCTCAACAGCAGAAAATACCTCCTGGAATCCAGTGTGCCCATTCTGGCCTCCAGCCAAGTGTGGTACCCACACCTGTGGATTGACTCCTATGTGGTTGTGATATTGAGGAGCAGGCTGCTAATCTCTCCAATAACTTGCTTTGTCTGCTGTGGTCTAGATTTCAACTAAATCCCCTTCAAACTGGTATCAGAAAAACTTACATGACAACGACAATGTCTTAGAAGGGCAAATAATTCAGAAGTTTGGCAGGATTAGACTCACATAGGAGATTACGCTGGCAGAAGAAAAATGTCTGTTAAAATGCTGACACATGAGATTAAGTACGAGTGAGAATGGCACTGACCCAAGGTTGTGGTTTTAGGAGGAAATAAATGCACTGGATATGTGGCTTTTGTTCCAGGGAGCCTTTAAATAATGTGATGCTGAATGCTGTTCTGGTAAGGTGGTGCAGGAGAAGCAATAGTCATTTGCAATAGCAAATGTACATATGACAAATGGTTTTTGTCACACTCCAGAAGCAATCTAAGAACTGAAGAATTTAAACAATCTGCCCGATGAAAATGGAGCCTGATCTTTATAAAGTCTGTTTTGGAAAACACAAATCCCCTTTAATAACACACTCACAGAATTACCAAGCAGAAATGCTGGTGTCAAATTCCTGTTGTGCAAATGTGAAGCAAACTCACGTACTTTTAATATGGTGCTGGATAGCAGAGGATAGGTATATCATGTGGAAAGAAAGAATAGAGACACCTCAGGGTTTATGATGTAATCCTGGGCTATGGAATTGTGATGGTACTTTCCAGCTGTTACATGCTCTGTGAGTCCATTTTGAGTTTCCATTTCTTGCTGTCAAACAGAGCCCAGCACTCCTCTGGCCCATCACAGGGAATCACATGGGTGTCATTGGGAATTAAACACCTCTGAGAAAACAGGGCACCACTTTTGCAGCATCAGAGAATCTTGAAGCCATCATCCTCTTCACAAGTAGTTTTAAACACGTGAGAACTCTGTGATGAAGAGGAAGGAAGTCAAGGCTTTCCTGCAAACCTGGAGAAAAGCTAAATGTCAACTGTATGTCTCTTATAGATGGAGACTGTAATGTGTGAATCTCCAGAGATACCCTCCAAAAAAAAAAAAAAAAGCATCAGAAATGAAGACTTAATCATAACATATTGACATTAACATTTTTGTGTGTGTTTGTCAGAAACTTTGGATGTTCCTATCCCTTGACAAAGATCTATGGAAAAAGCCTTCCTTTTTTTCTTTTCATTAGAGGTACTGAATAGGAAGACAAAGCAGTCCCTGCTCCCTGCAGGGAGATTGAACCTTGTGACTTTTAGAGGTCCTTTCCAACCCAAACTAATCTGTAATTCTATAATTATTAAATAAAGCTCTTCAGCCAGCTCACCATTTTGTCTTCTATATTTTGAAAAGATTTTATGTGAGAAGTTGGTTGGGCTGATAAGACCATGGGCAGCTTAAACGCCACGCCTCCAGAAGAAAGCAGTTTTCCTGGTCATTTCCACAGCAGAGCAGCTTCTGTAACTGAGCTGAGAGTGAGAGTGGGAATCTGCTGCATGCTTCTAGGAATAAAGAGATTACAGACTACTGGTACCCCGATCTTAGCTGCTTCTCTCACTTCTAGAGAAGCAAAATTATGGTCTGTCCTTGCTGTGTTTTAATCCAGCTGGCAGCGAAGTGCCACACAGCTCCTTGCTCACTCCCTGCCCTGTAGGATGGGAAGGAGAGTCAGGGGAGGGAAAACCCCCCAGTACCTCATGGACTGAGATGAGAGCTATTTAATAATTGAAACCAGGACAGTGTCCACCCCTTATGCACCATTTAGGTCATGCCAGGTCTCACGCTTCCCAATGCACCATTAACTTTCTGATCTTTTGATAGATTTTCTCACAGCTATCTCTCCCTTACTCTATGGACTATTCCTATAAAAGTCCACTGAGTTAATTTTTTAAATGCCCAGAATATTTAATTCCTACTCAAGTCTATTTAATCTACTGTAATTAAAATGTTACCTCTCCAGCCTGAAAATCTAAGAGTAAGGTGCAGAGTTTGTATAGTAAGGGGATAATCAAGGGCTTATTTTTTCTCTTCGTGGCCCCAATTTGGTGTTATTTCTGTGTAAACTTGTATTTGTAGCGCATTTCAAGCTACTTTACACAAAGCAAAATTCAGACTTAGCATATGTATTTCAGATTAGAGAAAATCTAGCTGTGGCAGACTGAATGCAACAACTTGCAATTTTCAGACTGAAAACCAGTCCAAACCACAGTAAATCACTGAAAAAGTGACAAACATCTGGGTTTATATATATGCAGTATGAAGCTTGGATGAAACTTTTAGCTTTTCAGGCTAAGGCAACTCTTTCACAACTCTTATCAGCCACAGCAATGAACTTATATAACTTTCCGATTATTTAAAAAATCTTCCTTTATGCCCAGAGCAGTGTGCAGTTTTGGCATGACAATGAAATAGGCACAATTAATAAAGCCCTGTAAAAAAAAAAAAAGCAGTATCTTATCACTTAATTTGGTGTAATTCTTAAATTCTTCTCATCTCCAACACCCTCAAATCTACCAGTGCCCATTTCTGTGATATTCCCCAAGCACAAAGGTTATAAGAGTATTGGTTATTTTGGTGTTAAAATTGAAAAAAAGGATTTTTGCTGCAGTACAGTGCCAAGACAAAATTACAGGAGGCAAGGCTTGGTTTCATGTTTTCCAATTTAATCTGTGCCATAGTTGGCATTTAATTTAATTTAAGATTAATTTAAAAATGTGTGTACCTGCAGAGAGATTCAGAAGACACATTCAAAACCTCAGACCTGGGGTTCTCTTGGCCAGGTTGTGACCCAACAGGTCCCACCAGCATGTGGGAGAAGGCTGATTTTGGGTAGTACTTGGGGATCAAAGGAAGACACAGGAGCATGGAAAGCCAGCCAGGACTCAGAGTGGGGAAGGTAAATGCAAACATCCCATTAATACAGTTCTGAGTCACCTCCATCTCCACACTTAAAGAAAAACAAAGGACAGGAAGTTCAAAATATGCCTGCAAAGGGCATTTTAAAACTGCTTGTGGGTCTCAGCATTTAATTTCAGAGATGGAAACATTTCACACAGTCAACCCTCCCTCATGCACTTCCTAGGCTGTTGCTTCTGACTGAGGCTGCTGTTACAGCAAGAAAAAAAATGTACTCAGGAAGGAAGCTAAAGAGTTGAGATTGGCTCATGTGATGATAACCAAGGCAGGGGGTTTGATCCCTGTTTGGGGAATTTACTGAAGAGCTGGCCTCGATGATCCCTGTGGGTCCCTTCTAACTCAGAACATTCTGTGACTTAGACCTTGCCCTTGGGAAGGTCAAGCAGTCTTTCAGGGCAGGAGAGATGGTGTGTGGAGGTGGATTGTCATGTGCTGAAGTCAGCCCCGATTCCATCAGTGCAGCTCTTGTCCCGTTTGGTCACAGCTCATTGCTCTTCGGTGTGGTTGGCCCAGATGTGGTGCCAGGTCTGGTGATGGGTGTACAGCTGGTGTAGGAGGCCAGTTCTCACCCAGAATCAACCCCATTGAGGCAGGCACCACAATTCCCCATCCTTCCCAATTACCCACCAAATGCAGCCAGGTCCTTGAGTAAAATCAATCCCACAGATGGGTTTGTCTTTGCCTGAGGCAGGAATAGCCCAGGCTGCTTTCCCCAGCATATTTTTAATGTGTGCCGCAGGAACTTTATCCCTTTCTATATTACATAGAAGTTTTCACTGGGCAGGAAACCAGAAAAGTCCTTTACTGAGTTTTCATAAAAGGATTCAGACTCCCACCAAAGGCCAAATCCTGCTGAATTTGTGCACTGCTTGCCCCCAGCAAATTGACCTCCATGGGAGCAGGGGTGGGTGAGGCACCACTCAAGAGGAGCAAACTGTCTGGCAGTGACATTAACAGCTGGCCACCTGGGCATTGGCTCCTAAATTAATGGCAGAAGCATTTTTATAGCTGACAAAGTCTGAAGAGAAAGAAAAATTTTGGAGTCTGTTCAGAATGCAGATCAGATTGAAGTGCTCAAGGTCTCCTACCTCAGACTTTCTGCAGGCAGCAGGAAACTCCTTGGGAACATCACTTGAGAAGATACTATTTTAGCTGCTGAATTTCAATATGAATGGAAAAGATGTTCTAGATTCTCAGAGGCATTTTTTCCGTGGAGGAGGCATCTTTAATTGCAAGCTGAATTGTTTCCCACACAAGTTGTTCATGAACTAAACCTGAATAATATGTCAGGATGACAGCAGAGCTATAATATAGCCACACATATTACTTAAATGTCCCAAAGTCCCCAGCCACTGAGGATATCTTTTATGGATTTGTAAGCTGGGAGTACATAGCTACTTGGTTTGGCTAGGAGTTGGAATAAGGGAGAAGGCAAACGCAGGAATTTTCCCACTGAACAAATTATTATAAAAAATGAAAAAAGTGTCTGATGTTACTTAGATAAAATCTCTGTCTAATAAGGAATCATAAGTATTTCGGGGTGGAGAAAAGTGAGCACAGGAAATCCAATATTTAACAGCCTCATGACAAATTGATATTATCTGAGTCTACCAAAAATAGCAGGTGGTTTCTGCAGCTAGTATTTTGAGAAAAGTGTTTTATTTTCTGGGTTTGGTTTGTTTTTTTTATTAAGCTACTGGTTTGTTTACAAGAGTGGATTCAGTTGTGTGTAACAGAGTTCTTGTACTCCAACTGAGTGAATTATGTGTATTTTTCCCCTGAAATTACTTACACATGTAAGTTTATTTGTCTTGAGTTTGCTTTGTTCTGCTGATATACTACCAAACTAAGAACAGAAAATTCCATAAGGACACTGGACTTCTTTGAATAAATTTTTAAAAAGTAAGTATTTCAGTTCAGATGTGCTTGGAGTCCTAAATGTTATTATTAGATGGAAACTGCACAATTGTGTCCTGTGTTCTTAGAGTGGGAAGAAGAAGCTCACATTCCCTTAGTCTCCCTAATAAATCCCCACCTGGTTAATTAAATGAATGAGTTCCAACTCAAATCCGTGCTTTCCAGTCATAGTTTTGCAATTAATAGAATAAGAAAGTCCTGAGCCCTGTGTGCCTGATGAAACCTACCACAAATTTGAATTCTGTCCAGCAGCTACTTACAAGAAGCTGCTTTTTATTGGTCCTCAAGCTGAGACTGACTCTGACAAATCTTTTGGGGGAACAACAAATATTCCAGAAAGATTCTGTTCTGATTGCAGAACAGAAATGAAACAAGATTGACTAAGGCTGCCATGAGTTATTCACTGTTGACTAATAATTAAAAACCCTCAGAATTATTTGCCTGGATGTGCTGTCCCTGCCTTCCTAACAACCCACAGCTGATGAGGAGCACTGCAAGTTTGTCAAGGAGCTAAACCTGTCTACAGGAAGAAGTTGAATCTCTTTAGCCTAATATAGGAATTGTTAGTTGGCTACAGTGGTGCCAAACACCCACAGAAACAACCACAATCCAAAATTAGCACTATTCAGAATAAAATATGAGCTCTTTTATGCAGTGCTCCAGACTGGTTTAAATAAGTCCTTTGCGGGGGGGGCGGAAATCACATTTTTGTTTAAAACAGTGCTATTTGTTATTGCATGGGGTTGCAGTTTTGGAGACAGGCACGCAGCTGAACACACCGAGATCATGAGACAGCAGCCAATGTTTAATGATGGACACCCCTTTTATAGGAAGATCAAAATTCCTGTACTTGAACACCTGATTGGTCAAGGTCTCAACACCACCCAGCTCACTGGCCATCGAGATGTTTGCATTCTGGATTGAATGGGATTGGCTGGGGTCCCCTGTTTGAGTTTGAATCTAACCTCATCCAGGCAGTGGATTCATCCCATGCCTCACCCAGGGATTCATTTACTTCTACTCTTTAATGAACTATGCTGGTCGAGTTTGGGGGTCTGTTATGGTGAATTTTATCTGTGCAGCTACAGACCAGCTATAGCTGTCACTATTTATTCCTTGTTCAATGCTTATATTCTTCTGTGAGCTAATCCACAAAACTTGAGATTGTGTTGACAGTGGTCACATTGACCACATTTTAAAAATAGAACTACATTTTTAGAATAAGTTGCATATTACATTTTCTGTGTGGAAAAAGGTCATTCTAGGCTGGTCATGAGCCAGAGATTGCTGTCCATGGTGTTACTTGAAGAAAACCAAGAGGAGAGTGTGACCATTGTGTCTTTGTGACCTGCAAATTGGAGACTCTGAAGAGTCAAGGAAAGTAAAGAGTGTAATTGAGCTTATTCTGTGTGTTTAAAGTTAGCTTGGATACAGATGAATCATATGTTAATGGAATACTAGACCTAAATGAGTTTGTGAATACAAAGCCAATAAGCATTCAGTAGAAACCAGGTTCCCTTTGACAATTTCAGCAAGAAGTCATCAGTCGTGGGAGGAATAAGCATATGAGTGTAGTAATGCTTTAATCACACTGAACACATTAAATTATCTCAGCTGAAGGCCTTTTTATCAAATCACATAACTTGTAATAGCAGCAGGGTCCTGGCAGAATTAGGCAAAGTGGGGAGAGTCCATGATGGTTTATTTCCTGTTGCTCTCCCGTGGTCCCTGTGGTCATACAGATTCATGGCATCTGCTGAGGACTGGGTAGTTTTAAATATTAGAACCCTCCAAATGGCATTAATACACTGAATTAAGAAGGAAGAGCAAACATTGAGTTCTGCTTGTACCATTCCAGAGAAGCATATCCTGTTGCATATTTTATGCAGAGGACTGCCACAAAATCAGAGAGCGTTTGCTGTTAAAAAGTTGTCAAAATTCTCTTGTAAAAGTAGACTTACTGTGAATAACAGGTGAAAAGTGTGTTCAGCTAATGAATGAACAGAAAGCCAAATTAATTAGAAGTGCTTTAAATGCCTTTTTCCTTTCTGTTATATAAACGGCAGTTTGTAATTCAATCCGCAGTTATAAATAAAGTGGAGATTTATTTTTATGTCCAAGTGAGGATCAGGAGTTTAGAAAAGATAATAATCATTTGTAAGGGATTCAGAAGATTCTCAAAATCTTTAGAAGCAGCCTGCTTCCAAAAGACTTCAGGTTTTCCTAGAACAGACATTTCTGTCGTGGAAAAGATGGCATTTTGGGGGGGAGGTTCTTTGGCTCTGCTGGGGACTGCTATTGCACTTGAAATCTCACAGTGAAGATTTTGAAGGGCGAGAGAATGCAAATGGTGCAAACCAAGATGACCTTGAACCAAACCTATGATGGTAAATTAAAGGAAAATTTGCTCTTAGGTCAACCCTTTTCTAATTGGAATGGCTTCCTTGAGGAAGGGCTGTGCAGTACCTGGTAAATGCACAGCTGTCTGATTGTATCATCCTTATGTCCTGATATGTGCTCATGTGGCTCAACAAAAGGTCGTGTGAAAAATCCCACAGATCTGAAAGAGTGAAAAAATTTACTCATCCCCTAATCTGTGCATTTTTCTTCACACAGAAATAAAATAGATGGTTTTGCTCTCTGCTGTGGTTATGCCATTGTCTCCTGCTGCTAAGTCCTACTGGGTAAGAGAAAGCTCCAGAGAGGCTTTATTGAGGCCATTTAATACTTTAAGGGGACCTACAAGAAGGGAGGGGGCTGACTTTTTAGTAGGGCCTGTAATGATAGGGTAAGAGCTAATGTTTTTGATCTAAGACAGGCTAGATTTTTTACAAAGAGAATGGAGAAACACTGTCACAAGCTGCCCAGAGAGCTGATTCCATGCCTGGAAACCTAGGTCAGGCTTCTAGACAGGGGTGTGAGCAACCTACTTGTAAATGTGCTTACCCAGGGCAGAGGGCTTGGACTAGATGACCAATAAAGGTCCCTTTTAGCCCAAATTCTTCTATAATTCTTCTGTGTTCACAGTTTTTTGTATCTGGGTGTCTGAACGTGACATGTAGATTTTGCAGTTCAATGGTGGAAATAAGATCAGTGATATAACCCAAGTGAGTGAGTCAATCAATCAATCAATCAATCAATCAATCAATCAATCTTTGGTTTCACAGGCATTTCAGAAGATTGCTTATAGAATATTATTTCCACCTCAACTCTGATGAACTCAGTAACTCCCTGGTGGTGGGCAATTATTTTCTCACTTAAGAAAAGGATGTCAAACCACAGTAGAGGCTTGCTGCAGCTGAGCTGGTCAGACAGGTGTGTCCTTTCATTGTTTCTTTCTTTCTTGCCTTGTTCTGTCACCGTCTGCATCTCCACAGCCTGAGATCTTTCAGTACTTTGCCTTAAAAATTTCTGCTGCCTCCAAGCACCATCAATAGTCAGTACCCCTCAGACAGTAATGTTTCCTTTTCTGTCCTGTCTGTAATTTATATATCCATTTTCTGCCACTCTGCAAACCTTGAGCAAGCTAGTAATTCTGCTTGAAGTGACACGAGGGTGAAGTTGCACAGATGAGTATGTGCATGGTGGGTTTTTGCAGCTCTGTGAGGTGCACCTCAAAAGTTCTGGAGTATTTCTGTGTTTGAAATACACCATAAAAATTATATTTGCAGTCTTCTAACACATTGTGTTAGCCATAAAAGATATATGAGCAAAATCAATCCCAAGCCTATTGACTTACAAAATGGCAAAAGATTGGATTCCTGATGTAAATATTATTTGTTTCTAGCCTATTCCAGGACCTGGTTAGGCTTATCTAAGCAATTTTCCCCATGCTGTCTCAGAGTCTTCTTTAATACTTGATACTTAGCCTCACTGCTTCTCTTCTTACTTAGTGATCTTCACAATATAGAAACCAATGGGAAAATTGCATGTCTTGAATGTCCCAGTCCTTGTTATTTTCAAGTAGAAACTGCTTGAGAGAGTATTCTTTGTGCTGGGTCATTCAAGGGACTGAGGATCAAATTCCCAAAGGTGTCTTGTGTTGTTTGTGCAGCTCTTACATCCCAAGAAGCTGTCACCTAAGCATGACTTCTAGGGCTGAAATGACATTCTCAAAAACAGATTTCTAGTGACCCCAGAAGATGTTTTTTCTTCTCATTTTCATGACAACAACCAATGACAGACTTGTGTTAGTGTTGGGGTGACAAAGATATTTTCCCTCATTATGGAGAGGCAGCAGAGGATGTTGGGTTATTTAACAGGAGCAGGCCTATTTAATAGGCAAATTAATTAGAGGAATGATGACTGCAAGTGTATGATTTATGAGGTTCATGCTTACTAGCGAGAAAAGAGCTGCAAATGCTAACATTACACATTGCACTTTATGAGTTTAGGGTTTGTCATAAGAGCAGAAAACCTTGAGCCTAGAGATTAGAATCAGAATTTGCACACCTGGGAGTGTGACGAGGCAGGTCACACTGAATTTACTGTTAAGGACATAAACCCTGAGAGAACTTCACATCTTTTCACAACAGCCTCTGAATTGAATAGAACCTCTTCTAACTGTTAAAAGATTTTTATTTAAAAGCCACCTTTCAGACACCCAGATGAAAAACGTCAATATTAATGTCTGGAATTTCATAACAGAGAAATTGTTTTAAAAAACTGAGCTTCTGGAATTTAGTTAGAAGAAGAGTTAAGATTTTAGTTTGGGTGTTGGCTTTTCTTGTTTTGTTGTATTGTTTTGGGGTTTTTACTAAATGCTTTGTATTTAATTTATGGCACTTTATGAAAGGATTTCCCAGTTATGAAAGGTTTGTAGTGGACTCATATTGTAATAATTTTTTTCTAACTTTTTCTATTCCAGACCTGAAAATTTCACTTTCCTCTCTTCAAGTTAGTGTCATTGTAGCTAAGAGATTCAGCATTTAATCTGAATCCCCTCCATGAGTTCAAGAATCAAGATAAAATACTGAGAGAACAGAGGCTTGTAATCAAAAAGGAAATTAAATACAAAAAAATGAGAGTGAGAAAAAAAGGTGAGAATATTACCAGTTAAGAAAGTTGCAATACTGATATTTTTTATGCCAAGCTTGAGGACAACAAATACCTGTGGGCAACAGAAAGCTATGAAATGCAAAGCAATTTTATCTTGACCACCCTAGTTGCCTTTTTTTCCAGTCAAGGTGTTTGGTTCTAGTGACAAGAGAAGCAGATGCTACATTTTCTGACTTTAAGAAGGAGACAAGTAGTGGTGAAGGACACAGTGATCATATGAAGACGAGGAGTTTTAGCTCCTGGAGCTAGAGGAGTGAAAGGAAGGCAAAACCATTCCACTTCTGAGAAAAAATCAGAATACTTGCAAATCCCCAAATATGTTTTGGTTGGTTTGTTTTTTTTTCTTTGTCTGGGGTTTCTTTTTTGTTTAGATTTGTCTTATGTCCTACTCCTGTCCAACTTAAATGTTTTAGTCCTTCTCTAACCACCTGCACAGGCACTGCTGGAAGATTTAAAGTTTGATGGGTAGATTAGATTTAGAGTCAGAGATCTTCTAAATATACACCTTGTGTAAGTTTAGGGGGTTTTGGGAGTTAGGTTAATCTTTGTTATTTGAGTAAATTTAGCTCTTAGAGGGCCTGAAATAGACAGGATTATGTCTATTTCATAGGCAAGAAATACCATCAAAGCTGATTTTGTCATGGCTAGGGCGTGAAGCCTCAGCTCACTCAGGTGATTATCCTTGTCATAAATCGGAAAATGAATAGTCCTGTGGACCTCAATCACCCGCCCCATGGGAGGAGGTGTTCAGAGGAAGGGTTTCCAAAACCTTGAATTTTGAACCTGGTCTGCTCCTCTATACAGGATGTAGGGTTTTATCACCTTATAAAATTGTTTCAGCTATTTGAATCATCATGATAATGCTTTATGAATGGGATGTCTTTTCCAGTCCGAGGTAAACTTTTAGAGACACTAATGCAATTTGTGTTGATTTTTATTTCTCCTTTTTTTTTAATAATATGAGAGGATTCCTGAATTTTTCTCTTCTAAACAACAAAACAATGAAGTTTGTACATTTATTATGTTGTAATTTGCCTAGAGGTTTAACTAACTACTTGGAACTTTATCTGAACTCAGTTCTCTTGGGAATTGTGAATGAACAGGATATGGATTCCTATTTCCTTTTGTCAGCCAGGATGACAAAAGGTAGTAATTTCTTCCATCTGTAGGTGTGGAAATCGTAATAATGCTCTAGCTTCTGCTAGTTCAATACTATAAACCATCAGGTGATGGAAAATAATAAACTAGTTTTATTTATCTGTAACAGATACAAGAGATTCTGAACAGAGCTTCCTTCTGAATATAACTTTCTGAATAAGGGAAGCTGGTTTATGCTTCTTTGCATGGAGTTCTTTTAATCTGTTGACAGAAACATTTTAGTGGGAAGAACTGAACTTGTTTTGAGGGTGAAGTTTGCTGCTTAGGATGTTCATAGTGAAAAAAGGTACTTAGCATAGTCTGTGGCAATTACCCGAAGATCTGATTTTATTTGGGTCTCCTGATACTAACTTCTTGTGGTGTTGCATTCACATAAATCATTGTAGATTGCTTTCATTCCACTTTTTCTTTGTGTGCTCCATATATATAGTAAGAGTGAACCTTGCCATCAAAGTTTGTTGTGCTTTTGCAAATTATATTAAACCTACTATTACTGATCTTTTGCTTGTCCTTTAAGTGACTTGAACTGCTCCCTTGCAACGGATGCAAATGAAAAGTGGGGATCATTTAACTGGGCTTTAGTGGATTTCATAAACATGAAACTCTTTCAGAACAGTTATCAGTGGCATTAACTTTTGAAAAAACTATGACAATGATGGTGTCTGAGAGAGACTAGGGTCTTCAAAAAGAATCAGAAAGTATTTTGAGAATATAATATTCACCATGAGTTTTGGTCCATAAGCTGTTATAATGCCTTCAGAGGTAATCACTATAATTTTCTTTCTTCTTGAGGATTTTGAAGGAAGTTCATTCTTTCCTTTTTCTTTCAACAACTCCAGCTTGCAGGACAAACTGAAATCTCTTTCACTTTTCTGTATTTTCCATTTCCTCTGTACCCTGCCCTGTTCTAAGAAAGTCTCACCTGAGATTCTTCTTCACACCCTTCTTTTCTCCTCATTGGGTCTGCATTTGGCACTGAAGGAGTTTGCCTGTTAATACTCAGATCAACTTCTTCAGACACACTGTCATCTCTCTACTGCCTCTGGGGATGATCTACCAGGCAGTGATTTCCCAGGTCTGTTCTGGGGAGGAAATCCTAATGGCTGCTGCACAGAATTCTTCTAATATCCATGTGTCTCATGTAATCTGCTTTTCTCTCTGATATTTTGCCTCGTGGAACATTGGCAAATGGAGGAAAAGGATGCTGATCTCTGAGCATCAGCTCTTCCCTGAAGGTTGGACTCAGGCAGACACTTTTGCTTTTCATGATGGATCATATTCCAGGCTCCCCATTATACAGAGCCAGACAGAAAACAGGCTCTGAAAGGTTTTTTGTTTTCTTTTTCTCTCTCTTTTTTTTTTTTTAATAGTCTATGTTAGTTTAATTTGTCTAAATAATGCAAAGCAGATGGTAATTTGTAAAGATCTTGGGTGAAAAAGGTGACAGCATCCTGACAAGCTGTTTTCAAGGACAGTTCAGTTCCTTTCATTAATCCACAGCAAGAGAAAGGAGGATCATCCTGCAAATACACAGCCAAATTTGATGCATTACAACCTTATGACTCACCAACTTCCTTCTCCTTCTCAAAACTGAATTTTGGATTGAAATCCTTTTAGAAAAATTCCTGTAGGCAATAAATGAGGGTGTTCTTCATCAATCTGTGATAGGTTGGATTTAGTAGAGCCCTAACTCCAGACAGTCATTCCTTGCAGACTCAAGTCTGACTCATAGTTCATTGCTGCTTCTTGATTTTTTCTCTTGTATCTTGTTTCACCACTCTTTTCCTTTGATGGGTAAATGAATATGTCATTGAAGAAACAAATCCAGTCTCCCTCTTTCATTGAAAAAGAGATTTGTAGCTGAGGGGCTGGGGAGTAAAATAAGAGCTGAGGATTAGTGACTGGTTATCCTGAAGGTCCAATTTTCCAAGTCTGAATACTGAGCTATTTCAGAAAATGAAGTAGTATTGATGTATCTGATGTGGGATGCACTAAAATGGAGAGCCCAAAATTACTAATTGATTTTGAAGAATTGGATCTTTGCTGAAAAGACCAGCATCTTAGGGGAGGATAAAAAACAACAACAATAAAACCAGAAAACAAACAACAAAAAATCCCCACCAAAAACCCCAACACAAACAAAACAAATCCCAACCCAAAAAACGAAATTAAACCATCAAACAAAAAACCCCATCCCCCCAAAACCCTAAAACCACACAACAAAGCAAAAAAACCAACAAAACCAAAAAAAGAACAGAAAAAAAAAGAGCAAAATCAAACAAAACCCCACAAAACCAAAAATAAAGCAAAAGAAAAGAAAATAAGGACAAAAAGAAAAATAAGATTAAGACTTTCCCATTATATAGGACACTGGCAAATCTAGATTTTTTTTTTTTTTTTTTTTTTTTTTTTGCAAACAAACAAGCACCAAAATGGCTGCAATTAAAAATTCAGAATAAACATGTGGAGTTTTTGTAGCCAGAAACGGAGTAGATTGGTTGCCTGTGCTAGCAGTGCAAAAGGGATGGACACCAGGGGAACAGCATGCTCTGCAACTGGAGAGGCAGGGAGGGCACTCCTGCTTTTTTATTAAAAGCCTGTGCACTGAGAATCGCTGTGGATGCCATGATTAACTCAGCAAAATAAGTGCTGGAAAGGAAAAGCCCTCTGGGCAGTGCTGAGGTTTGCCCTGTGCCATAGGTGATCTTGAGTGTGAGATAGCAGGTGAAAAACGTCTCTCAGATAATTTAGAGGAGGTGACCTGTTGCATTCACCTGCTAAAACCTGTGTGTAAATCAAATTGCCCCCACAGTAGACTTAATGGTCTGGCATCCTTGTCTTCATTCTCAGTGTTTTGTCCTTTACTGTGCTGCCATAATTCAAGGAATTATGTGAGAAAGACATTGCAGACATTGGTGCTACCCAAACTAGTACTTCTTCCACATGAAGCATGTTGCCTTGCCTACTAAAGTCTCCAGAAATGGTACAGCCTAAGTGTCCTGAGCACAAGCCTGGTGGTAAAATGATGGAAAAGCACCGTAAATCTGTAATTTTCCATCATGAATTATTCATGGATGTTACTCAAGTCACAAATAGGAAACTCATGTATAAAGTCAGCTCAACACAGGCGTTTATTTATGAAGAGAGCTCAGTCATGTGAAGGTTTGCCATATGGTCCCCACCAGAAGAAGCAGAGATCCAGAGCCATATTTTCTCCTGGTGTACACAGGCCTGGATGCACTGAGTTTAATGAAGCTGCAGTTTACATGAGCTCAAGGTTTGCCCTCTTTCCTTTGAGAGATTTTGTTGTTTCTCTACTGACCCATTTATTCTTCCTTGGGTTGGTTAGAATGTGGCTGTAAACACAGGCTCATAATCTCTCCCCTACAATTGTTTTGGGGTTTTTTGTCTCTTATAACCCATTACATGGATATTTCATGGAGGATGCTGGATATTTTTTGCTTTGCTTGATTTTAAAGAGGATTCAGATGCTTAAACAATGATAAGGTGCTTGAAGGTATTACTAACATGGTAGTAAATGGCTATATAATGTGTTCAGATTCGGAGGGACTTGTTTCAGAGGAAAAAATATCTTTTAAGATTAGCAGTTACCATATTAAAAATGAGCAGTAAGTTATCACAATGGCTTCTGTTTGCCTCCCTCCCCATTTTCCAGCCCTGCCTGGTGCCATCAGTGTATTCCTCAGAAGATGCTCCACTTCTGTACTTTCTCCCTGGCACAAGTTTCCTGCTCTATGTTACTGGAGAGCACTGTGAGGACAGGGTGGCTTTTGGGGCTGAATGAAGGGTTTCTCATCACCTGAAAAAGGTGGGCACTGGGCAGCACGCTGCATGTTGAAAGCTCTGGCTGCAGGAGCCCTCTGTGATCAGTCAGTGCTGCCTAGAACCAGACTGTGCCTGTAAGGCCAGAGTGTTCAGAACGCATGAAGATTGGTAAATTGTAGCAATTTATGAAAAGTTTCATAGTAGTTTGGAGATGGAGATGCAATTAATGATAATTACAGATTTCTTAGAAGGTGATGGGACAATTCCATGCATTTTTATAGCAAAAGACTGAAATTCCTTAGTTAGTACTTAGTTAAACAGGCAAGGACATTAAAGAATAAGATTGCATCTAAATGCAGACTTACGTGATGATACACTGCAATTTTTCCTGAGCTGCTAGTTGGACAAGACAGCCAATAGCCAGTCAAATGTATTTTAGACCATATCAGATACTCGAGGCTCAGTAACATTTCTACTAAATATTCCTGTCCTTGCCTAGGCACAATTGCCTAGGATGTCAATTTGCAGAGCAGACAAAAACTACCAAACATAAGAAAAATCTATGCTGTCTTCGAGTGCAGCTTTTTAATATCAAACATTTTTGTCTGTTCAGCTCTTAGTGGGCTTGCTAACAAAGTTTGAGTATAGAGAATGATTCTCGCTCATAAGATGCTTTCTCTGAAGTACACCAAAAAAGGATTTTTGAGATGAGAAAGGCAGAACCACGTGCAAACATGAGTCCTTGTTAGTACAGCAGCCTTGTGCTCTGCCAAGTGTAGGAAGAGGCTGCAGATGAGAAGAATGAAGAGCTGAACTGCATAACCCCCATCTCTGATGCTGGCACCTGGAGAGGGTGATACCAAAATGAATGGAGTCTTGGGGAGGACTTGAAATATCCTGGAGGGATTGAAAAGACCCTTGTGTGGCCCTTGGAGATGTGGTTTAGTGGTGGGCTTGGCATTGCTGCATTCACAGCTGGACTCAGTGGTCCTGAAATGTCTTTTCCATCTCAGTGACCCCAGGATTCTCAGAGTCTCTGGGGTACTCAGAATCTGTGGTCCAAATTGCCCCTAGAGTAGGAAGGGCTGCATGCTGGAAGCTCTCACAGGTGGTAGAGTTTCCTCAGCTCCTGGGTGATCAGTGGATCTGGGCAGGCCAGGTAAAGGAAACAAAAAGATCAAAACTGGCATTAGTGAGGAACTGTCTGAGACTATTCCTAGCAGCTCCATACACATCCCTGAATGGGAAAGCAAGGAGATATTTCAGGTCTTGTAACCCTGTCATCACCAGCAGCAGGTTAAGGAAAACATGGAATAACAGACCTGTAGGTAACTGCCACACTGCTCTGGTTTAACTGACGCCTCATACATCATCCACACCAGGAAAAACCTGACTTCTCTTGTTAAGGACACTCTGCAGTACTAAAGCAATAGTATTGAAAATTTGCCTATAACTCCAGTTTTACTTTTCTTGTTTCTTTTTCATCCTTGAATAATGAAGCTAACCTCATAATTCCATTTTCTTACCCAGAAAAAGTGCATCTTTGGATGTGCATTAATTCAATATTGTTTTTGCATCTTGCACAGATCCAAGGACATATTAAAGTAAAATGGTGCATTTCTTTTCTTCTTTTCTTGAAAATCAGCATACCATTATCCTGATCAGTTTTACTAAAATCTAAATGTGTGGGGCATGAAATAACCATTGACATACTTGTTCCTGATGTCTGAAGTAGCTGATCACGGTTAGAAAATAAGTTAATTCCTCACAGTAAAGCAGTAAATCTACATGTGAGATCTAGGTCCTGTACAATATTTTAGCCAGATGGATCTGTCTTTTCTTCTTCGACTACGAAAAGGATTGCCACAGTGCTGAGATTTCATTACTTCCTTTAGGTTTTTGACTGTAGCTTGGGCAGCTGTAAGGATTTGGGAATGAGAGCTGTGTACTTGTGTGGTGTGACAGGGAAACTCTCTTTTTCCACATCTTCCCTGTCATGCTCCTCCACCTGACCCAGGCTGGCAGGAAAGGGAGTTCTGCACCCTCTCTGCTTGCCACTGCTCATCAAACACCTTCATTTGCAGGGGCAGGTAAATACAGGATTTGCTTGGAAAATATATTCTAAAGAAAATTAAATACAACTTGTTCGAAGTTCCATGGCAGTCTCTAAACTGGTGAAAATGTTGCACATCATGCCTGTGTGGGTTATTCTGGGTCCAGCTTGGTATGAGCAATTGGAAGCATATGGTGACAGCATTTGTGTCAGTTTTACTTAGAAATCAGAAAAAGTTGACGAGGAACCTCAATTCACATCCAGATTTGGACTTAAATTTTGTGTCTGCTGTTTCCCCACTCTATTTTTTTAATGGTGAACCCAGTAAAACGAAACTAAACAATAAATCCTGGTTCTCTGGGACATCAGTTATTAGAATTAAATGCCTTTCTCACACTTTAAAAGGGTTTCCTATACCTAATATATCAGATGTACTTGGACTGAAGAAAACTCTTCTGTGTTCATAACAAATCAAATGGGAGAACAGCTGAGTATATACTCAGTCTTGATCAGGTGAAACAAAGTGTGATGGCAATACATGAAAGAATAAAACAGAAAACATTAAATTCTGACATTCAGAGAGAAAACAGTGAAAGTTATTTGTCATCTTTTCCGTGTTGTGAAAGGTCAAATGCCAGACTGGGTACAAGACTGACACTGGTGCTATTTGAAGGAAACCAAGAGGAGAGTATGACCATTGTGTCTTTATCATCTGCAAATTCAGAAGAATCAAGGAAAACAAAGATTGTGATTGAACTGATCTTCTGGTAAAGCTAACTAAGGCCATAGTGGTTTAGGAAGTTTTCTGACAGTATTTACTGAAAACTTCTCAGGGCAGATGCTTTGGTTAAGTGCACCAAATTCTGACCACTGATGTGCCACTTCATTCAGATTTCATGCTGAGGCAAAGACAATAGAAGCATCTGATTTTTTAGAGTCTATTTAAATAAACACCCTGCACATGTCTGACTTGAGTGGAAAAACTGGACTATGAATTTACAACATATCTTTGCATGCAAGTTAGAACTTCCTGTATTCTTTCAACCTGATTCTTAAAACAGAATTTTCAGGCAAAATGAAAACTCAAAAATATGGTGCAGCTTGTTTCTCTTGTTTCAGAGCCCTCAGTCTCTTGAATAAAATTTTAAGTAAATACACAGATTTGCTGTCTTTATTTTCTTACTCTTTCGGCTATAGACACAAAAAGTCAAAGTGTTCATTTCAGATATTTTTTTTGTAGATCTTGGCTAGATTTGTCTTTCTTCGGGCTTTTTTCTGGACTAAAGTAGGAGGGTTTAAATACATCTTCCACATGAAAAACTTTTCTTCTGCAATTCCCATGATTTTAATGAAGCTCCTGAATGAGATGTGGGATTGTTAACCACAAGAGTCAGGCAAAGATGTGTTTCTAGAAATGCACTAGGAATGGGAACATATATTTTAATGTGGCTAATATGTCAGGAGCTGAGACAGCCAGAGGCCACTGGCCTGAGCAAATGAGCAGTGACTCATGGATGTTCACTGACATTTGTCATAATGTGAA
The DNA here is from genome assembly GCA_037013685.1 of Acridotheres tristis. NCBI lineage: Eukaryota > Metazoa > Chordata > Aves > Passeriformes > Sturnidae > Acridotheres > Acridotheres tristis. The sequence goes on from CM072919.1 coordinate 11,565,166, forward strand.
CAGACTTCTTAGGAATCCTTATGGTAAAAAATCACCCAGTTTAAAGAAAATGAAGATGAACCTAACACCTGCTATAACCCATGCCGTTGGCTAAATGCAGTGCCATAAAGAAATGCTGCAGTGCTTCCACAGGAATTTAAAAAAAAATACACTCCCACAACATACAGAATATACCTTTTTGTCTTACTGCTCATGTCAACCCAGGAATCAGAGATAACTTCTGAAATCATAGCAGAAAAGGAATTTCTCATCACTTCTGGTTCACTTGTAATGTTTCAGAGTCTCATAATATTTTCCTGTCATAGTATTAGGATGTTGTAATGATTGATCAGTTAAGGTTGATAAATACTCAGACCTCAGGATGAAAAGCACCCATAATCCTGAAACCAAATAAATTCATCACCAGAACCAGGGTCCAGTTCTGATTTTCTGTCGCTCTGATCCCTAGCAGGAATTTGGCTCAAAAATTTAATTTTGAAAACACAAGATGTCTCGCTTTTGTTGCAGCTGTCAGGTTGTTAAAGGCACATGTTTTGGCTCTGCAAGCAGCCAAAGCTTTGCTAGGAAGCCATTCTGAGGAGCTCTGCTCTCAAAACAGGTACAGTGGCTGGCCTTTTGACTGCTTTGAAGAAAAGCTGCAAGAGTTACCTATTTTCTGAGAATTTCTTTGGTATCGGGGCTCTTTCCTTTGGGGCACGAGATTGAGAACTCTAAAAACCAAGATTTTTCTGAAGCACACTTAGATTTTTTGTTGAAATGAAAAGGATGTGAAAACTAGCCTAGTTTGCGAGATTTCTAGTGTTGACTTTTTTTTCCTTAGTGAGAAAAAGTTTTAGCTGTGGATTTTGAGAACTTTTTTATTTTGCTTTTTCAGCGAGGGTTTAGTCTTTCCAGTTTCTGAAGCATGAAAATTCAGAAACACAGCATGAAAGAGTCTCTCTTTTTCTCTTACGTTTCACCAGCCTAAAGTACTTTCTGTTTGCTTTGAATTTCAAATATGGCTACCATGAAAAATGTGTTCCTCTTAGTTCTATCTTTCAGAAATCAGATTTTCAGAAATAACTGTCTTGAACTGGCAGTCCCAGAAACCCACAGAAAACTGGAAGTGGCAGAAGTAAAGCCAGCATGAAGCCATCATCCTTTCTTCTCTAATTTTCATCCCTTCATCATGCACCTGAGGATGTCACCTCCATGTGTTCTGTGTGGTGAGAAACATTAAAACAGAGGTGAAGCCTTGCTCTTTGTAAAGGTAAAAATTTATAGGACTGAAGACGGATGGCAGGAGGCAAGGCATTTTTCTACTAACCTTGCTCTCCTCTCTCTTTTCCCGTGGCTTTTGTGGGTACAGTATTAAAGAACTGAAGAGTTCACAGACGGGCAGGCAGCTGGGAGGCTGAGATGTGCTGAGCAACCTTGTGTGTCGCTCCTCCTGGCCTCCTGCAGCTGCCCCTCTGCTGCTTTCCCTGTGTTTTGGCTCTGTGAATAGTTTTGAAGACTCTGCTTTGTTGTTCTCCTGTGAAATTCCCTGAAATGTTGAATTGCTGCCTCATTCCCCAGGCCCTTGGGAAAGAAGTGCTGGTACTTCCTATCACCACACTGAACAGATAACCAGGAGCAATAAAAGAGGGGACAATGGCCATGTTCACTTCAGGGAGGTTTTGTTCTGAATATCATCAATTAATGACTGACTTATCCAGTGACAGTTTGTGCAGGCTCCTGCTGCTCTAAAGGGCTCTGGCACCATTTGTAAATTTCTGGAGCTTGAAAACATCCCATCATCACACGTCTTTTCCCCTCTGCTTTAGGATATGACCTTTTGGCTTGGTGTGGTCCCTGATTGCATCATCTGTACTGCTACCTTCAAAGCAGCTGTTTTAATGGGTGTAAATAAAAGCTGGTCTCTTAGAATTCTTTATTTTGTCTGTGTGCATGCTTTGTAAGCAGGAGGGAAAAAAATCTGAGCATGTAATATCTCCTGTCTTGTAGAGTGATTACATGATTAAAATTCTCTCAGAATATCTGCCTGCATTTCTGACTTGCACAATGCAGCCTTAATGGCTTGTAAGTGCTGAATTTTGTCACAGATGAAACAAACACAAGAAGCGCAAAGCTTGTTAACATGAGCCAAGCCTGCCATTTATCTGATATTTTCAGCATGCTGAGTGTGAATGGCAGTTTTGCTGCCATTATGGAACTTATTTTAGACATATCAAGGGCCAGTTTTCTTTCAGATCATGAAGAAAGGCCACAGAACAGGAATTTAGTTGTTCTGTTGATAAAGCTTGTCCTAGATCATCATAAAAAGGAGCTGCAACAAAGCAAGGCTGCTTCCTGCACACAATTCAGTAAATAGCAGTTCTGTCACAAGTGGCAGAATTAGAAAACAATTCCTGCTGATGCTTCTTATCTATGCACCAAAATGTAATTGGATCAAAGTGATGGGGGCCACAGAGAAGTACAGATACACAATTTTGTGACAGACTGCTGAGTCTGGGGTCTGTGTTAAAGTGACTGAAATGAAGAAGACCAGGAGAACACAGGGATGAACAGAGGATTTCCAGGCAGGTGCAGGTTAGAGACCAAGGTTCTTTGTCTTTCTACAGCACAAGAGCAGTCACGGTGTAAAAGATCACTGATTCCTGCATGTTTTTGGATTGGACATTTATTTACCATTTTGTCCTGCACTTTGTACAGCATAGAGAGGCTGCAGGATGTTTGGCTACCTGTCTCTGAAAATGACAGTATCAGCCCACACAATGTACTCCAGACACTTTTCTTGCTGATTTTTGTGGTGGAAGATCAGGACATCATTACTCAGGTGCTGTGGCTTTTTTATTCCAGGTCCTAGGAGAATTGCTGGGAGAATTTAGAAGCCTGAGAGTGTTTCAGATGCAATGGCTGGAAGGCAATTTTTACTCTCAGTGGTACAACTCAGGAAGCTGGGCTGGTTAACGACGTCTTTGATCATTTCTTCCCTCTCAAATTTGTCTTCACTCTCTGGATCTGCTTGTGTGGCTGTGTGTACTCACACACAGGTGTCTGTGTTTTACATTACCATCCAGTGGGAAGGATGTTGTGAATGCAAGTAAGAAAACTGGAGCTGAACTCAACATAGCAACAACATGAACTACAGGTTGGTATTGACAGCAACTCTAAGATTTTGAGGAGTGAGGAGGAGGAGAGATGTCCCATAGGGACTGAAATTCCTGCCTGAAGTTTCATCTTGAACTTTCCTTTTGAGTCTCAGGTGTGAAGAATGTTTCAGTTTTCTGAATTCAACTCCAGAAAAATATTGGAGTTGAGCATATAGGAGCCACAAAGAACCAAATAAACCAAAACCACTCTAAAGAGACCAAACCAATAACTGCCGTTAAAACCTGCTAGTTTATCACTCCAAAATTCTCTGCAGCCTTCCACGGGCTGTGGCTGCAGCCCTAAAATTGCCTCATAAATGAAAATATCAGGTCTAATCTGAAGCTTTTCCTTGACAGGGTACACGGTTTGCTGGGTGCAAGAGAAACAGGAAATGTGATTGATTCCTGACACAGTGCTGTGGGGCATTCACATAAACTGCATGGTGGAGCATGATGCAAAATTAGGGCCTGTGAACCTATTTGCTGTCTTATTCTGAAAAGATATTGCAAGTGGTGTCATGAGGGTCAATTGCAGCAGGTAGATAATGTCTTATTTAATGACTTAAATGATAAAATGGAAAAGTTGTGCCTATCCAGATGGTGTGGGGCTGGGAAGGGCTGCGAGCATGATGGGTAATGGGTTTAAAATTAAATATGATTTTGATAAATTACAGAAAGTGTATGGTATCAGCAAGATGAAATCCAGTAAGAGCAAATGCAATGCACTATTTTAAGTAAAAAAAAAAAAAAAAAAAAAAGTGAGCAAAGAAAAGTTGGGTGACAGAGATACAGAGATCACAGACTGAGTCTGCATCAGCTGTGCTGTTGGGGAGCATGGAGGAGGGGAAGGCACTTTTAATTGAAATATCCCTTCAGAGGCAGATCAAACGTTGAATGTAGAAGGAAAAAATGCCTGGGCACCAGTAAGGCCAGGGCCAGGCTCTGTGTCCCACTGTAGGCAGAGGAGTGCAGGGATGGTTTTTGCAAACTGGAGGGGGGAAAACAAGGAGTGAGGGCAGATTTATGGAACAGGGCCTGTGAGGGAAGGCTGAGGAATTAGCTGTGTTCACCTTAGCAATATAAGGCTGAAGGGGCATGAAAAGTAGCTGTTTTTTAGAACTAAAATACTCGCATAAGGGACAGCAATAAACTATTCTGCATGACCTCTACTTGGGGAAAGTTAAAGAAGCTTCCAGCTTAAAAAAAAAAAATCAGGTGAGAAGCTGGGTGAAACTTTTTACACTAAGGGTGGGTAATCAATAAAAGGATATACCTAGGGAAGTTAAGAAATATATTTTTATGGATGCTTTAAGGAGAAATAAGAGTAATATTTTGTAGATACTTAGACAGAGTCTAAAATTACCAAATTATACCTTAGGAGAGGTGGAGATGGGACTACCTGGAAATAGTAATCCTCTCCTTCAGGAATCTAGGGATCAGGAAAGTAGAAGCTGAGTGTACAGATCCATAGCCTCTGTCCTTCTGAAAAGACATTTGCATTTCAATAAATCTTCTAGCTTTTCTGGAGACAGAGTATCCAGAGTATCAGTTACATGCTAAGGAATATTTTCCTGCATTAAGTGGATATTCGGGTAGCCAGAAACACGTAGTAGAAGTGTTAGAAGAAGTAATAAGGTAATGCAAATGTAGACAGATAAACATGATAGCTATAGCTTTAAAAGTCAATTATTTTCTTTTTCATTAGGAAATTGCTGATGTTTACAATGAGGGTAGTAGGCAAGACAGCCTGTAAACAGCAGTTTGTATCCATCACATTTTTTATATTCTTGCATTTCTTCACCGAAGACCTGTCAAAATAAAATGTATTCTATATTTTGGCAGCTGTGCTCTTCCCTATTCTGCATTATCTGCAATATTTTCATGCAGAAAAAGCTCTACTTTTCACTTTTGGTAGTTTACAAGTCTGGTTTAATAGATCACAATTAATATATGGATTTTAAAACCCTGATAGATGTTCTTGGCTTGGAGCAAAGGGTTGCATTTGGATGACTTCTCTGAAATCCCTTCCAGGCTTACTTTTTCACTACTTCTATGTTCATCTTTTCATGACTCAAACATAAAAAATTCGGAGAATATTCCTGAGCATGGAGTTTACAGTAGAGGTGTATTGGTATTTTCATGTACAACATGGTGGAATTTTAGGCCTAAAAAGAGAAAAACACAGGAGAAACATGCTTTTCTTCTGTTTGCAATTCCTTGTCAAAAATTAAAAAAAAAATAAAATAAAAGCATGACAAGAGAGAATAAAGCAACTCTAATAAGGTTTACACTATAAGGAAGAGGAAAATTGCTTTTACTACAATAATTCAGGACACTTAGGAGGCTGGAGAGGCCCTTGTTTTCACTGAATCTTTTCCTTTTTCCCTTTTCTTTTTTTCTTTTTCATTTGTTTTTTTTTAATTTATTTTTAAATTATTAATTGTTAATCAGAGGGAGTAAACAACATGAACTGTAGGGCTCCTCTTTCAGTAGAAGAGTGTATTGGTTCAACTAACTAAAAAAAAAAAATCAGATTTTGGATCTTTTTAAATGTACAGTTGTTCCATTTTCTTATTTAGCTTGGTAGTGTCAGTGAAGAGACAAGGTGTCAGAAATGGTTTCTGCTCTGCTCAATTTCCTCTGTGAACTTTCTAGGCAAAAGCTCTCATTTCAGATCTCCAGATTTGTACCAGGATGACAGAGGAAACATTTGATCTTCTATTAGTTAAATCAGACCTTTTTTACTTTCATCTTCTTCTAAAGACATTGGCCATTTTTGTTCTTTTCACCAAGTTAAGTAGCCTTTCCTACCCTTTCAGGCATGGAGGAGCTCATGGATCTTTACACCTTCCAACAAGAAATGGGCATGAGACTCAGAGAATTGTGTAAGTCATCATGGAAAGCTTTGGGAGGACATTTTTAAATGGATGGTCCTCTTAGCATAGGGATCTATATGGGAAAAAGAGAATTCAATTTATTTACTACTAATAATGCTAATTCTCCTCTTTTGTTTTAGCAGACAAGTTTTTGGATCTTTTAAAATCTCACGATCATCATATTTTTATTTAAGGACAAAAGGAACAATTGATGTGGTGCTGCAAAGATGTTTCTCCTTTCTAAGTGAAGAAAAATTGAGCTAAAATTCTTAAAATTATTTCCCAGCAATCTGCCTGCTCGCTTATGTTAGCAGGAATGTATGGATTTGCTATTTTATGGTAATTTTGTGGATCACTTTTTGATGCTTTTCTCCCTACTGTGGGTTTTACAGGTTGTCATGAATCAAGAAGCTCTGCCTGTGGCACAGCCTGGCTGCAGGAACAGATCCATCAAGCAGCTTGGAACAGAATTCTCTGGGTGGATAATAAGGGGTTTTCACCTTTGTCTAAGGGTGCATGTGCCCAGCAGTCACTCCTGCAGTCCATAACCCTGAGCTGACACCTTCCTGCTGGCACAGTCATGGTTTCCACAAAGTAAGAATTTGTTTTTTTGCGTTCTCTGCTTTATCATGTGCGAAGACCCAGAGTGCTTCCTTATCTTCCTGAATTGCTATCTTCAATCCCAGTGAGACTAAAGCAAATCTAATTGCATAATTAAAAGTACCAAACCTCTCTGTTTGCAACAAATTCAGACAAAACTGTGTCTACATGGCAGGCTCTTAGAAGGTAAAATAGAACTCAGGATCAAGATTAATTAATTTCAGTCTTGGCTATTAGGACTCAGACTGAGGAACTGGGTTGCTGAGTAGCTGTGCAGCAGAGAAACACATTTTCATGAATTACTACTCTACATGCAAGGTCGTGCAGATGCATTTATTAATACAGCAAAAGACATTGTGAAAGAGGTGCAGGGATTTTAAAAGTTGTGTTTGAGAAGGAAGGGAGACACAAAAATGAAATAGTAACAAACTCATTCTTTTCTGTAGCTCACCTGCATATAGTCTGTAGTAGCATTTCTTTTTTTTACCTTTGATAGCTTTTTAGCTATTTTCGTCTGGTTTTGTTTGTTTTGTTTGTTTGAGTATTGCTTTTTTATACTCTGAAGCCATGAAGCTTTAGTCAAAACTGTGGTTTGTCTGGTTCATTGTCAAACAAACAAACAAAAAAAATATGTTTGCCCTATCTCATCATGTTTTATCTCATCATGTTTCTTCATGTTTTTAAGATAAACAAGCACTTTTCTTGACAGTTTTAATAAAAGGTAACTGTTTCTTCAGTAATTTAAATAGTGGCTATGTTGGAGAGGTTAGAGTAAATTAAGTGTGATAGAAAAAAAGAAGCATCACCTAAAAATTCAGCAGTTAGACCTTCATCTGCCCCAAATGCGCTTTGAATGAAGAGCAGTGTTTAGCTGATACACTCTACCTGAAAACCTAAAATAAAAAGTGAAAACATGAATCCAAATAAATAGAAAATTCGATAAAATTCTTTCTAATTTTGACATTGAAAGAAATATTCTTGAAAGAAATATTGAAAGAAAGTTCAATTCAAAATGATCTTTTAATAAAGTGAAATAGTTTGCTTCTTTGGGTCTGATTACTGATTTTTCTCCCAGCTGAACTTGACCACAGCAGGCACTAGATATGCATTAATAAAATTCCTGATAATAATCGAGAAAACAAAGCAGTGTTCACACACTGAGACTGCAGCTAACATTGGATAAGACAGTTAAATCAACAAAATTTGAAAGGTGCATTTAAAAATGAAAATCCTTCTTTAGAGCTGTTGCCATGAAGGCACGGTATGAGGCAGTGTCCTGGTTTAACACAGGTTTGGTTTTTGGCTGGGGAGAGAATCCACAACCTGCACAACTGTGTCTGCTTGTGGGGACCAGGCAGAACCAGTCAGCTGCCTGGGATGGAAGAATGACACCCGGTGAAACCACTCAAAAGAGCTCGTTACACCTCTGTGGAAAAGCACATTTATAGACAAGCAGAGCCCGGGAAATCTCTCCTGGCTTCTGGCCTTCTATTGTCAGCAGGAAGGAAAGGAAGGAGGGGGGAGGAGGTGTTCCAGAGATTTATTCTGATTTTCTTATCATTTTTCTTTTGGTTTTTTTGGTAATGAAGTTTTTTTCTTTGAACCCTTTAAAGTTTTTGAGCCTGTTTTGCCCTCTTCCTCCTAATCCATATCTCACAGCAGGAAATGAGTAAATAATTTCTAGTGGGTGCACTGGTGTTTGGCCAGCACTAAACCCACTGCAGGTGGAAAGCCAAAAGAGAAAATGAAGATCTGGTCTGGCCATGGATCCATGCTTCAGAGAGGAAAAGGAGTTTGCTCTCAGAGTACACTGCTGTGCTTGCTTTGGTATACTCAGAAATAAATCTATGTATTTTGTTATTCTCATAAGTCAGTAACTCTGTTTCACATCCCTGTTTTTATGTTAGATATCCTTTTTGGAGGATCAGATGCCATAAATCTCTACTACAATAATGAAAGGAATGAGTCCCTTTATTGGCTTTGCTATAGATAGATAATGTGATGGTTAGCTCTCACAATTAAGAATGAATATTGTGGATATGTTAAGAGAGGTTCTATTGATGTATAGTTACCTCATTGTGATTTGTTGTTTAGATATCCCCTGTTCTCCCCACAATCCCCTTCCTCGGTATTGTTGCCACCAGACAGCCTTGGTTGTGAAAGACTTGTAGAGAGAGGGAGTTCAAATGTGCCTTTTCATGGGATGGGAAAAGCTTGTCACTTGGGGTGCATGACATGACAACATCTGACCTCCAACAGAGTTGCAAGAAAGAACTTCCAGCAATGGAAGCTGAGGAGTTGTTGTACAGACTTGAGGAGAGACCAAGGTTGGCTGACACTGCCCAGGGGTATAAAAGACAAAGCAGCCATGTGCAGGGGAGGACGTGGCAGATGCTCATATGCTCCAGCTGGAGTGTCTCTTTCCTTATTCAGTCCTTTGTTGTATTTGTTAAGGCTTAATAAACCTTTGAAATTTTGAAAGTGAGCATAGTTTCTCCCAGCTTGTAAAGAATTTAAAGGATATCCATGATCTACCTGAGTTTAAGAAATTATGAGTGAATTCTGCTGAGACACGGATTATTAGACAAGAAAGCCACTGATCAACCACAGAAAAAAAAGAGCTCAGGCTTTCCCAAAAGATATCCTGGAAGGAGCATAAAGAGTCTGCTGACAATATTAGCAAGATGTCAAAGGATTCCTGCAATTAATGATGTTTCTTCTGCTGTCTTGGAGTGCAAGCAGCAGCTGTGGCTCTGCTGGCAGTAATTCTGAGCACTGCAGCAGTGAATTCCAGGGTGCTGCTGCCAGCCCAGTATTTAACCCCAAAGGCGGTGCAAACACAAATGGAGTTTTCCTGGCATGGATCTATCCTTTCACATCCAAGAGCCACTAGCTCTTGTGTCAGTGACACCATCAGGTACAGCTGGAAGTGTACAGCCCTGGCAGTGACCTTCAGAAAAAATAAATGCCTGTCTTGAGCCCAGACACTCCTGCCCTGGCATCCAAACCTCTGCCAGGATTCAGCAGTAGCTGATCTAATTAGAGGACTAAAATCCTGCCTTTTGTTGGAAATAACTTTTAAATTTTTTTTTAAATTTAATTTCTCCAGTCAGGCTTAGTTTGCTTTTGCCTTGAGGAAGGGAATTTTAAAGTGTTTTTTTTTAAGGGGCATTGCACCACTCAATGGCGATGAGCTTAACATCTCAACAGACTGGGAATAGTCCAAATGATACTGAAAAATATAATGACCACAGAGAAAACATCAACAAACATCTAACCCAGACACTGCCCCCTGGCATAGTTGGAGACACCTGGTCTGAAAAAGGCTGATAAGAAATCACAGAGTGTGGACCTAATTAATATCAGAGGCAAAGAAATCTGGGTCCAATAGGAAACCAAATACTAAGAAATAGTCAACTTGGACCAATGAAAATTAAACTAATGGATTTCTATGGGTTTTAGACTGTATAAATTTGGGAAAGTCTAGTAAAACTTATGTGTGTATGGAATATTTTCTGTGGCACATCCTGGCCAGAATGAAGTAGTGCCTGATTCTTCATCACTTCAAATATAGTATTAGAAGGGCTTTGTTTTCTTCACGAGTTTTGGTGACACTTTGAGATACCAGATTTGGTAGTGGTTTATGGTTTCATTCTAATTCCGTTTCTTCTGTAAGAGTGAAGCACCCATGTGAAAGCAAGAAAATATGGGGCATGCCTGAAAGATGTAGTAACTGATAGTTCCCAAATTTAGGACTGAAATACAGGTGCCCTGAAATCAGTAAGCTATTGAATGCTCCACTTAATTGAGTGAAAATAAGGAGACTTGCCTGGGGCCTGAGTTTTTAACAATAGCTACCAGCCTAAGATGTCATAGGGACAAATTAGGAGACTAATTATAGTCTTTCTGTGATATCTTAAATTTACATGTGCAAACCCACTTAAATCAATGGATATTAAGAGTCATGATGGACAAGATATCTGCCTTCCTGTTCCTATGGTTCTATTCTTTCCTTCCCAGCTGCTGTTTTTTGAAAAACCAAAACCAAAACCCTCTGGTTTTTCAGTTTCAAAAGTTATAATCCTATATCTTGTAACATTAGTTCTACCAGTCCGTATAGATAGGAGTATAATCACACCTGTAAGCCAGCAGGCCCACTAGCCTTAAAGGGTAGAGATTTAACACACTTATTTCCTTCTGTGTGGGAAGCACAAAAAACCTAAAAACAATCTGTAGTAATCATAAATGAGCCTTCCCCAGGGCTCTAATGAGTAGAAACTGCTCTTTGTTTTATGCAGATGTCAAAAGAGCTAATATAGCAAACCACTAGAAAAGGCATGTATAAAAGAATTTTCATAGTCTGTTTATCTGTCTAATTGAATAAATATATAAGTCCAGACTGAACACTTTTTAACCTGCCTTTGCCAGAACTGCTGCTAGGAATAATCATCCCCACTTTATGTATTCTATGTGGTTTAGCTTCTTAAAATACGGCAAAAGGTTTGAGGTCAGGGGCTGAAAATAAATATTACTTTTGCTATTTGAAAATGTTGAGAAATCGCAACTGGAAAAAAAAGAAAGAATTAGCATTAATAGTTGGAACCTTCTAGCTAGATGGTGCTATTAATTCTGACATTGCAACTGGTGCACTGTTTAGAGAGTTTTCTTTGCTTATATTCTGATGGACTGTATTTAACAAGAACCATCATCAAATAATTTTCTATTTGTCTTTCTTTGTGCTGTAGTTGTTTTGATGTCAGAGGCAGATATTTGAGACTCTGCATGTTTAATTTGTGTAAGCTGCATACTGTACGTGGAAGACATGGCAAAATGATGTGATAATTCAAATTTAACTGCTTTTAAGGTAACAGCTCATTTTTCTGACCCCTGTACCATGTTTAGACAAGAACGAAGAATAAAGCACTCTGTGAAAACACAAGGTATGAATGCCATATGTGTTTCTTCAGCACAGTGATTAAAGCAACAATTATCTGTCCAGGTCTCAACAATTATATAAGCTGGAGTGTTCTCTGGAGGGCCAGCGTGAGGAGGAGGAAGAGTCAGACGTCCTATAAGTTCCTCTTGGAGAGATATTCTGAATAATTCCACAAAGCAGTGCTTTAAAACTGAATTAAAATTCAGTCTGACTTGCTACCAAAGTGCTCTGACTGTCCTGAATCTTACTGACTTGTTTGTGCAGCAGAAAGACATGCAGTTGATTTCATGCTGGACCACACCTGGAACTCCAGCCTGTGAGGTATGACCTGGTCAGAGCTGAAAATTAAACCTCTCTCCAGCCCTCTCCTTCTCTCACCAAAGGGTTTACAGCTCCATACTCCAGCACTTTAGGGAGGTACCTGGTCCTCACCTACTGATCTCCAGCTGGTGCCACCTTCTCAGCTGAAAGCTGAGGATGGATGGGTCCCCAAGGACATTATAACTTCATCCTGGCTGTGTTCAACCTCTGCATTCAATACAAAATCCAGCCATGTGTGCATCTATGGAAGATAGTGAACTCTCCAGAATTCCTTACTTTGACTTGCACTGTAGACTTTTATCACAGCCATTAATCTCATACTATCATAAGGGTGAGAGAACGGATGAGCTGGATTTTGTCTAATCTGCCTTCAAAGTAATGAAGAATAATGACATTGACAAGAAAATTCTGCAGAGCATCTGCAGAGCAGCCCCATCTTGCAATTGTTTGTGAAACTCATCACCCAAATCCTACCTGGCTACAAGGATTTCCATACCAACAGCCCCACTCTGCTCCAGGCAATCACTAACTTACTTTTGGTCCAGTGGTTAAAATCAGTGACAATTTCCTCCGGAAAACAGGAGAGGATTAAAAACTGCTGAGATACCTTCCTGTATGACGGGGCAATAGGTCAGCACCGTGTGTGACAGGGCAACCTCGGGAGCCTGTGTGGCTTCCAGTGTCACTGGGACCTGCAGCAGCCTCTGCCAGCAGGTGTCACAGCTCTGAAGTCTGCTCCACCTCTGCTTTGCTGAAACCTGCAGCAGGATGACTGGGATTCAGGAAGATGAGGCTCCAATGTGTCATTTCTGCTGAAGTATTGAGATGGTGACAAATGTGTTTTGCAGAACCAACCTGGAGATTGAAGATTGTTTGAAAGTTATGAACAGAAGAACATAATGCAGACTAAATGATGAAGTTGCTCACATACCTGTACTAAAATGCAATATTTTCAAGGTACAAAGAATGACTTTTAACATTCATGTTTCTGAAGTTATAGTTTCCAGATGTTAAGAATTGAGACACAAGCCATTTGTCATTTGCTTTTGACCTTTCAGAAGTCTTATTAGACATCTGGTATGCTCTGCCTATCAAGTGTAGAAGAAAAAAGTCCAGCCAACACAATTGCAAAATGCAATAACTGTTGAAATTTTTATTTTATTTTTCAGACAATTGCTTGCAGTGTCATCATGTTTCTGTTGCTTAGAAGCAGAAAGTTATCCACCATTCACCCACAGATTTCACAAGATGAAGACTCCTTCATGTTGCTTATTCTTACAGGCCACATCTGTTTCAACTTACACAACTTTAGCTTGCATAATTTGTTGTTATGCCTTTTTATTCTTCTTTTCAAGGGCATTTTTAGATAATGTCTCTTTTCCTCTTTAAAGGTTTGAAGATGTCAATTTTCTCTCTCTACAGACCAAAGAGGATACCTCTCATGAAAACTCTTCTTTTTTTACAGAGGAAGAGGAACAGAGGATTTGTCAGATGAAACCAGATTTGCAGGATATCATTTGGTATCTGCAAGGAACTAGCCGCCTCAGATGAAGATGTAAGAATACACAAAGTATTTTTTACAAGAAATTAAATAAATTAAAGATGTAATTAAATAAAAGTCCAATCCATGACTTTATCGTGAGAACTTAACCCCTAGCATTTCAAACTCCTTTGTTAGTAACAACCCGCTTGTTTTTCCTGTAAGTGCAGCTTATCTTTGTCCTTGGGAAAACCAAGTCCTTATTTTTATTCCCTTATCCTTTCCTCCCTCCCAAACGGATTTCTTTTGCTACTGTTGTGGTGCATTTTTGAAATGCTGCTCTGACAGGGTGAAACGGCTGTTGGCTGTTGCTGCTGCAATCTGCATGAGAGAGGATTTTGTGGTGGTGTTGATGTTTTTGCAACACCAGCAGATGGAAAGGAAGCTGCATTCACAAAACACTTTAAGCTACATAATGGCTCTTGAGAGCCAAAGGAGGGTGAGGAAGGGAGTGCACTCCGAGTGCTCTGGAAGGGTACATGATGTCTCTGCCAAATGTCATGCTGCAGAGAGGTGCCAGCTGGGCAGGGGTCTGAGCAGGGAGTGCCTGTGGGACTCACACTGCCCGTGCTGGTTGCTCTCCTCCTCACCCCACTGTGCCCCAGCTGTGGGACCGAGTCCATTGGACTACTCCATGTATCTGTCAGCCCCAGCTAATCCTTCTCCTTGTGTTGATGGTGGAAAGAGATCTGTACCTTTTCTCTCTCTCTGCTGGGGGAGAAATAGATAGAAGAGATGAGGCTGCTGTTTTTCCCCTCTGTATACAGGCAGTGAAATTGCTTTCTTGCTCTATACATTCAGTGGAAGAGAGCTATGACTCATTTCAAATCACAGTCCTTGAAGCAGAAGAAATAGAGTTTTCCCATAATGACTTCTTTGTCTTATTTCTTTCCTTTTTACTTGAAGAGTCTGAACATTATATGGACAGTCAGATGTTTCACCATCTGCATAATGAGAGGAGAGGTGAAAGGTGCAGTGCTTTTTTACCTGTGGGGTTATTTCTCTAGTTTTGGTGCAGAAACAGAGCTCTACTTAAGATTCTGTGCTTGTACAAGGTTTCCTCCCCACTGGAGGAAACTGGATTCAGAGTGGTATCCTTAGTGAGTCAGACTTTCCCATACTGTGTATAGATGGGTAAGCTCTCCCTCTTTCAGAGTTTTCAGGAATATTCTGAAATAACAACCTTTCCTGCTTTCCTGATCCAGACCCACCAAACTTGCAGGTCATGAAAGTAAAACCATGAGAAAATGTGTGATATCTTTGAACAGCATTGCTTTTCAACCTCCACAAACAACGTTGGTTTTGCACATGTTAAACCCAAGCTTTCTTTGTGTAGATACTCTGGTTTGAGAAATGTCTTTGTTGCAAAGTCCTTTTGATTTGCAAAGGCCCTCATCTCTTTACCTTGATGCTGGCTCTTTATTCCTTCCTTCCTTTATTCCTATGTCCTTCTCCACTTCCTCCCTCCCTCCCTCCCTCCTTGCCTCCTTTGCTACTTGTTCCCTCTTTCCTTTCTTGCATTATTAGATGTTTCAATAATCAATTGATCAAATTCAAGGATTTTATTGTAAGCACCATGTTAGGTTTTCTCTTAGGGAAACTAGTGCCTGTTTCAAAAGCTGGAATTGGACTTTCCTCACTTTGTATTTTGGGAACAGTGGAAACATTGCTGGTGTAATGGGTGCTTCATTTTTACTCCACTTTTCTATTTCTTCATTAAAACTTATTTCTCAGGTGAATTTTGACTCTCCCTTCCTGAATAAAGCTTTTCTTGCATTTGTTCTTTGAATCCAACCCACCATCAGTGAATACCAGATTAATCATACTGAAATCAACAGTGCCATAGTGATTTGGAATAGATGGTGCCATGGCTCTGTCTGGCCAAAAAATTCTCCACCATGAACAGCTCTGGCCACTACTCAGCAGGGATCACACAGCCTCGGCAGACATCGAGTGAGATATTAACTCTTCCACTGCACAGATGAGACTTGCAGACCTTCCATTCTCTCTGGAGTAAGAGGAAAAGACACCGTGAAGACACATAGAGAAACAACATGAAAACACTAAAGTCAAATAAAAAGAAGTCAAGTCCCAGATGGGATAGGAAGATGAGGAGATGCCTTAAACTGAAATTCTCTTGTAAGCTATGGTGACAGACTATGAAATACTGAATATCCCTATAAGTCATAGAAGAAGCATGAGGGGGTGAAGCGTTCACACTGTAGACATAAGCAAAAGCATTCATGCCAAGCAAGCAGATGTTGAAGTAGCTGTGATCCCAGGAGAAGTTTAAAGAGAGAGAGAGAGAGAGAGAGAGAGAAGAGTGATGAAGACCCTTTGTCCCCAGGGAAGAAGAAGACCTGTGTTCCCAGAGATGAAGATGATCTCAGAGTTAGACTGAAGAGAACCTTTGCTTCTGAACTGCTCATCCTTAAAAGTGTATTGGCCAAAGAGTGTGGTCTCAAAAATAACTGTGGGAAAAGCTGTAAGTTGAGAGGAAAGACTTTTTCAGAGTGATCAGACTTCCATTCTCCCGAGCGGCTCATTTGCTGTGACAAGCAAGGCAAGGGAACGAGAGAACTGTTTTCTTATGAAGAAGTCTCCATAGACTGAAGAGAGAGTCTCCTCTCCCTAAGTAAATTGGAGAAAGACTATTTTAGAGATGGTAAACTGATTTGTCTCTATACATTTTCGGTAAGGAAAAAAAGGTGTAGAGGGGAGGAGAAACGTTCTCTAGATTTTGTTCTAATTCTTATTATTCTTTTAGTCATATTAATGAAGTTCTTCCTTATACCCTTTAAAATTTGAGCCTACTTTGCCTTCCCCCTAAATCTATCTCACAACAAGAAATAAGTAAATAATTCTAGTAGGTGCACTGGTGATTTAGCCAGTGCTAAATCCACAACAATCTGGTAGAGTGCTGGTGTTGGATTTCATGTGAGAATAATGTTGACAACACACTGATGTTTTGGTTGTTGCTAAGTGGTGCCAACCTTAAGTTACAATCTTTTCAGTTTCCCAGCTGTGCCAGTGAAGAAGTGCACAAAAAGCTGAGAGGGAACGTGGCCAGGAAGCTGAACTGGCCACAGCTGAACTGGCACACCACAGAGTGTCATGTTCAGGGTTCAAAGTGGAGGGAGTTGACCAGGAGCTGCTGATCACCACTCGAAGATATTCTGGGCATTGGTTACTGGGTGGTGAGCAATTGTATTGTGCATCACCTTTTTTCTCTTGGGTTTTATTTGTCTCCCCCTCTCTCTCCCTCTCTCCCCAGCTTTTGTTTATTTATTTAGTTGAATTGATTTTTATTATTATTATTGTGGTTGTTATTGCATCATCATCATCATCATTATTATTATTTACCACTATCTCATTATTTTTTCTCCCAATTATTAAGATGTTGTTATCTCAATCCACTATTTGTGGAGATTAATTTCTTCTGTGGTTTTCCTGAAAGGTAATACATGTAACGTACTTCTAGAGAGTCTTTTTTACTTCCTGCTCTTCATACTCTAATCTTGCTGTGCTCACAAATTTCTCACCTGTGGGTCTTGTGTACAAAACATGATTATAATGTGTGGTGCAAGGGCCATATTTCTGCACCTTTGTCTTGGAGTACATGATTGCAACTCTTGTCTTGCATTCATTCTTTAAACTTCATTTGGGTTTAACCTTTAAAACGCAGAGACAGTGGACACCATTCTGCTCATGAGTGGCATATAAGAATATAAGAGGACTGTAGACCACCTAAATATTTGAGGAAGAGAGGCCACTTTCCTTTTAATTAGTGCCCACCACAGTGGTATCCCTGCGGATGTGTTGGTCTCTGCACTGATGCACCCTCTATGCTTGTGACTCCTCCAGGGTGGTGAGGAGTTTCTCCCTGGCTCTGTTTATTCTCTGCCTCACCCAAGTGCAGGTTCTCACTGGTTTGACAGTGGGTCTTTCTCCAGCGATCTGGGAAGAGAACAGCTGTGTGCACAGCATGTCACTCCTGGTGCCAGCTGTATTGCCTTCTGGCCAGAGAGGGACTGGAAAAATGCCAAGCAACTTTAACTTTTAATAAGACAAACCTGTGGCCTGTGGGTTCAGTGCAGGGCTCCGAGCTGGTGAGTTTTTTGCCCTCAGGGCTCTGTTCTACTTGTTCAAACACGCGTTTTTGATTTCTTACTTCAGCAGCTGTTAGTATCTGGAGGGGGGTTAACAAAGCCCGTGTTGCAGATGATATCTTGAAATG
This sequence comes from Acridotheres tristis, assembly GCA_037013685.1. NCBI lineage: Eukaryota > Metazoa > Chordata > Aves > Passeriformes > Sturnidae > Acridotheres > Acridotheres tristis. Next base: position 11,582,810 of record CM072919.1, read on the forward strand.
GCTATTGAATTGCAGTAAATAACAGTAAATGGACGTTACCTGTTTGGAAAATTTGTACATAGCCAAATCTTCACTGACAGAAATGAACACGTGTTTAGGAAAAGACAACCAAAATCTTGTTTTAAGGCTGAAGAAAGTCTCCTTTTGTCTATATTCATGATATACACAGTATTGGTATGTTGTCTATCTGCATTTTGCTTTTTGTTTTAACATTTAGCCAGGAAAATTTACTTCTCCAGAATATTTTATTAAGAGTACTCTGCTGTGCCTCTGAGATTTACAAATACTGCAGAACTCCAGCTGGTACCTCAGGCTGATCTTGCACTTCGCATTCACTTATTTGACATAACATCAATATCAGATGGCATTAGGATCCGAATACTAAGAAATAGTCCTCCCAGAAAATGTCTTGATTCTTAATTTTATTGAAACTAAGACATGGGAAGTATTCTGGAGAATGGTTTATACAGGATTTGGGCATCTGTACAGTTATGAGCAGTAACTGCATCACTGATCTAAATGAACAGTGAGCTGCTTAAGTGACCTCCTTTAATGCAGAGGCAGAAGTGTCACAGCATAACAGGAACACACTCCCCTGGGATGTGGGAGTCTTGGTAGAAATCCTCTTTTGCCTGATTCAGCAGGATTGGCTGCAAGGTGTCACACATCATTAGTGACTGCCTTGAGTGGTATATGAAGAACTCTGGAGCAAAACTTTCCAAATATCTCAGGGCAAGGCTGTTCCACAAGGAGAGGTCAAACAGACATTAGAAGTATAATTTCAAACTAGTTTTTAAATTCTCATTGAAAAATCTTACTGGCTACTGAGTAACATTTCAGCAGGGGAAACAGAAATGAGTAATTTCCGGAGCACTGTAAATTAGGTTTATAATCTTACTCTTCTAGGAGGCTGCAAAAATAATGCAAGGAAAGTTCTTTGGTTTTGTAGCAAGCTGAAGGACTTGGTTTCTTTATTTTCCATATTAGTCCTAAAGTTCAGTGTTGTAGTGTTATCCCATCCTTCTCTGATTTTATAAATCTGGTCTTTTACTTCTATTAAAAATATTCCAAAACAAAAATTCCTTTTTACTTGAGTGTTTTTTATTTCTGAAAAAAAAATTATTCATGCCAATATGAATTTAAAATATTTGAGTAGCTTAAGACAATTAGTGCCTTCACACAATTAATTGAAGGCATGCACACTGGTGTGCATCAGTGCATGATTTTTACCGTGTCTTACTCATACAGGTGTAATAGATTTTGCACAGTGTAGATCCAAAAATTTTGGTTGCATTTGCTAAGCCTTTAGTCATAAGCAACGTAAGTGTTGTCATAAATAGAACAATGTTAATGACTTAGAAATAAACAATGTAATTGCTGCTGTACATCTATGTGAAAGATGAGAGAATCTGACAAAAGATAAAAATGTAACATCTCAGCATTTTTGGTTTATGGCTTTCAGTTGAAAAATTTTAAACCTTGTTGCCATACAGAGAAAAGACTGAAATCTTGCCAATTTTGTTAGCTTTGCTGTATCTCTTTTTCTACCTGCAGATACCTGGGTGACCTGAATCTTCTCTGTCCCAGCAGCTTAAGATAGCTCTAAATTCGATAAAAATTCGAGAACATAAATTCTTTAATCTTACATACCGTATCTCTTCATAGAAGTGAGAAAAAGCAAGTTAACCAGTGAATCCTTGCAAATTTCTACATTAAAAAAAGGCATATGAGGAAAACAGATATTTTCCAAAGACTTCTGTGAAAACTGTGTCTGGTAGGGAATACTCTAATGAGCTAGGAAATGGAGTGAAACATGGCATGAGAATAATTGCAAGGAATTCTAGTGGACTTATTTGCTGCTATTTCATGCAACCCTTTTTCCCAATGTAAGCTTGGTCTCTGGTTTGCTTTTAAAAGTATTGTCCTACATTATGACCTGTAAATTGGCACATGCAATGTGTCTTCACTTCAAAATATTGGGAACATTTTTGTTTGCCAGAGAAAATGTTCTTTTACAACGTGCTGAATTACCCTAGAGATTTCTGAGTATCTCTTCCTTTTTTCTTATTTTTTGCCTTTTTCTTTTTTTTTTTTGCTATGAGCCAAGTCCATCGCTGATGTCACAAGGTTTGGTCAATGGAGTTGTTAACATGCTGTGCTGAATTAGTCTCTGATAAGCTTGGATCCTGCTGATATCCAGCTCTTCATCAGTTTCCTGTGCTGTCCTTGTTAAGGTAATTGCCAGGCTTGACTACGTGTGGAAAGGATGTCTTGCTCTCACAGATATGCCAGAAGGGCAGTTTAGCACTGATTGAATTTGTCATGGTCTGGTGCTTGGTGTGTTCCTGGCTGCTCTACTCAGAACTGAAGAGTAAAAATATTTATTGAGAATAAGAGTTAAAGTTGACTGAAATAGCACATGAGGTCAGGACAGGGTTGCCTGCTGTGAGGGGACCAAGGCCAGGTTAGTGTATGTAGATTGTTGCTGAGGTGAACTTGAAATAAGACATTTCTGAATATTACCATGAAGTGAAACCTTCCCAGGGGAGAAAGAAAGAAACCTTTCTTCAAGGTTATATCTATTCACCAGGTGAGTTCTCATCACAATCCTGAAGCCTTAAAGGACTCTAAGAGAAGATTTCTCACAGATTTGCAGCAACAAGTTAGGAGGTTTCTTCTTTCAGCTCTTTCTTCTGTCCTGTTCCAGAAACCATCACTTTCAGACCAAAACCAATAAGGAATACTAGAACATCAGTAATCATAGATGGCTTGGAAGAGGGAAAACCACGGATTTTAACCTAGAAAGTCTGTGGTGTAGCAAGGGTATAATTGCAATTGTTTTAAGAGTGGTATTATTGCAATTGTTTTAAGAGTGGTCAAGTGGATTTTTTTTTTTTTTTTTGGTGAGATATAGTTTAATTCAGCTAAAAAGAGCAAAAACAATATTTTGACATTGGCATCCTTATCTCTCACCATACCTATGTGGCCTTTCTGAGAGCAGTTTCAGGAGGATATGTCGAGCCTGGGTGCAAAGGGAGTTTCAGGTACAACGATTTAGGTAGGATGAGAGTGTATTTCCTCTCCTGTCACAGGGGAAAGTTTCTTGTTATACAACAAGGATAGTTTCTTGTTATGCAGTTTTACTCCACTAATTCCCTTGAAAACTGTGCTTGCAGACCTGACTTTGTGCTTAACTGATGCCAGCAGAAAGCTGTGTCCCTTTCCAGCTTCCAGAGTAATGGATGTTCTACAGCAGGATCAGCTGATGTGAGGGAGGGTTGTCTTCCTGCAACATCTCTTCTACAGTATAGCTCTTTGATATTTACTTCTCCTTTTTTTCTCACAGCTAGTTAATTTTAGGCTGAATGGTGAGTATTTTAAATCCTTTTAATGCAAATAAATTAACTGCCAATCACATAAAGTAATGCATCTAGGTTGAAATAAAATAATCCTACTCTAATCAAAATCCTAGTGATGTAGAAATTATTCCTAGGGTGTTTACCTTATTGGTGAAAGGTATTTGTGCACAACAGAACTCACTGAAAGGAATTCAAAAGTCCCTGAACCATTTTTTGTATCACTTCCAGGGGCTGTCATCCTGATCCAGCACCTTGAGAATGTTTTTATTAGAGGACTTGTGAAGTTCAAGCATCAAGTGTACTTAATCCATGAAGAACCTGAAGAGGGTATGTGATGAGACACAGATTTCTTTGTGCCCCATTCACCATTAACACATGGCCAGTGGAGCTGATCAAAATTACACTTGCTGAAAAACACAGCTTCATTCTTCAGCATTTCTTTTTTTTTTAAATTCCAGTACTCACCTACTTATAAAAACAGGAGCAAAGTTCTTTGTGCCCTTAGAATTTAAAGTCTAGCAATAAGTAGTACTTAGAGAAAAAAAATATATTTTCTAGGCTGTTAAGAAATGCAGCAGGTGAAACTATATTCACTAGGTCCTATAGTTCTAATCCTATTAGCTCTAATCCTGCTGGCTGATTCCTTAAAAATCCAGTGAGGGCAGTGGATAGTGAGAGCCCCACAGAGTGGGACCAGTGCCTCTGAGAGCTCTGGAAGCCTCAGCAGGGCTGTCAGAAATCCCCAGCACCCATCCACACACTCAGAATGAGTCCACACCTCACTGTTACAAAGGCTGCATCACCTTGTTTCTTTCCAGAAATTTTCCCCAATCTTCTCAAATCTTCTCTACACGTATTTCATAAACCTGAATTCATGACAGTTTCATTCATTTGCCCCTGAGGCTGCCCATGTAAGGGAATATCCCTATCCAGAATATGGATAGGTTGGACTGAAGTCATTAGCTCTTGTTGCGAGAGCAGGAATTTTTAGATTTGCAGGTATATGCTTGATTGAGTAATGCTCTGGGAAATGCAGGCATGAGTCACTCAGAACATGCCAATTGTAAGAAGGAAAATATGGAACAATGGATATTTTTAATACTCAGTGAAGGGACCTTGCAACATTTGGTGAATAATACTTTTCTTCCTTTTTTTTTTCCTTTTTTCCCCCTTTTTTTTCTCTTTTTTTTTTTTTTCTTTTTATTTGCTGCCTCCAAAAACAACTTTATTTTTCACTGCAAGTCTTGATTTCTCCAGGAGCGTATTTTGGTGCTTCGTGAACTGTGGCGTTTGCTGTACTTCAATTGTTTTTCCTAACGTTCCAAAAACATCCTGAATTGTTTGAGCACAACTGTTGCAAACTGCAGCTATTTAAAGATTAGGTATTTTCAGAAAATAATTCAACATTTGTTGGAGGCTACGTGCTTTTGAAGGTCTGGATCTTCCCTTTCCCAGCCCATTGTTTCGTGCAATTCTGCTGTCTTCTTACATGCAGTATGAATTCTGGATTTGACTATGCTTGGGATAAAATTTTAACTTTATGAATACTATGTACATGATGTGACAGCTTTGAGATACTGCTATCACAACCAAAATCCTGCTGTGCATGGCACTGTTTAGACAGGGGGAAGCAGATCCAAACAAAGAGCACATAAGGGATTTCTGATGTTATGTGCTAGAATTAACACAGCATGTGCCAGACAACATGAACATCAGCAGGTTCCTTTCTTTAGTAAAGACTGAAAATTTTGTAAGTTTCCAGCAGCAGTTAGTATTTTGCTGAATGCTAGCAGGTATCTAAATTTCTGTGGCATTGAATGGCTTCTGAGAAAATGATGGCCCAATTGAAAGTATCAGAATGTGTAATTCTGCAATGGTGCTGTGAACTTCAAATCAGAGTATCCATGTGAGACATATGTCAGACATAAAGAAGAATGGAGATGTCCACAAATGTAATGAAAAACCTTACTAATAAATTTCAGCAGTAAAAATATTGGATTTTTTTTTTCATTTGAAAAAAAAGTATCTGTCCATTTCTCTCTGACTTTGGTCTTTCATTTATTTTAGAGCCAGAATAAGGGATACAACCCATGCTACAAATCCCTGTACAGAAATCAGGAGTACCACTTTTACTTGGAAAAGTGTCTGAAGAAGTTCTCTCTCCAGGTCTTGTATATTAATAGATATTGATAATTGGTTTTACTGAAGCACACTGCTTCTTTCCAATGCCTTAGAGAACATAACAAGAACAGACTGAGCCTGCTGTTGAAGGGCTGGGAGTGGAGTTCCCCCAGCATTTGCACCCTTCAGCTGCTTCCCTGAATCCATGCTGTTACAGATGCAGGTTCTCCACACTGGTTTTATCTGCAATCACGTTCGTTTTCTTCCCAAGGTTTGGTGTGGGCTGTGTTTTGGATTTGTGCTGAACACCACGTTGAAAACACAGGGATGTTTTTGTTTTTGCCTAGCAGTGTTTACACAATGCCAGGGCCTTTGCTGTCCCTCTCAGCCAGGAGGACAAGGAGCTGGGGGAACACAGCTGGGACAGCTGATCCCAGCTGAATAAAGAGATATTCCAGAAGGCATCCTGCTCAGCATGGAGAGCTGTGGGGAGGGGAAGGAAGGGGTTTACCTTCAGAGAGGCAGTGTTTGTCTTACAAAGTTACAGAGCCCTGTTTTTCTGGTGATGACTGAGCATCTGCCTGTCCATACAAAGTGGTGAATGAATCCCTTGCCTTGCTTTGCTTGTGCAAACCACTTTTGCTGCACTTATTTAACTGTTTTTGTCTCAGCCCATGATTTTTTCACTTTCACCCTTCCAGTTTTCTCCCCTCCACCCCCCATAGGTATGGAGAGAGTGAGTGGGTTGTGGCTGAGCTGTCATGTGCAGTGAAATCATATAACCTCTGAACTTGCCCCACAGGCAATGCAAAGCTTTGTAAATCTCTTCTGGGTTTCCCTCAGTACCCAAACAGATGCTCTGAAATGCTCTAGGCCACAGTGGAAAAGACTTTCCTCAGGCATTCAAAAGGAATTGTAGAATTGCATGAGGGAATGGTAAGCACAAAGCTGCATCTGGAGATCTCTTCACAGGAGGCCATGGACTGGGATGAGGAGCTTGAGGACTTGGAATTTACGGAAAGCAATTATTTTTATTTTACATTTTTTATAACCTCTTTCTGAAAATAGTCTCAATTCCCTTAGACTGCTTTGTGATGCTGTGTCACAGTAGTCTGGGTATCATGAAATACTGAAATGTTTAGCTTACAGGATGTTCAACACATTCACATTTTATTATCTTCAATTTAGAGGGGAGCATAACAGGATCAAAACTGGAGAGTATTAAAAACAGATTCTTGGTCAGTCAAGGTTATGAGCCAAATTGTGAGGCAACATCCATCAGTTCACAAAACAAATAAACAAACCAACCCACAAAAACCAGAAAACAAACAAACAAGAAGAGAAAACCCTATATAAATGTAGCACTTTTTCCCCATTGGATCCATTTGTCTCACAGTGTGATGATAACCTGTAGTTCTGACCTCTGCAGCAAATGAAAGTGACTCTGCATTTATCTTTATGTAACACTACTACTATTCCTAATTTTGGAACGTCAGCTAGTGATTGCTCAGAAGCTGACAGGGAAAAGTTTATACAAAAATGATGATCTTCTGATTAAAACTAGAATAACTTCCACATATGGAAAGGGAATAAATTAACATTCTGACACTTCATAGCCTATATCTGACAATGCAAGCTTCACTGTTAATTAAAAAATGTGTGTCCCCTCTGAGTTGTACTATGTAACGATTCAAATCTGAGTAAAAGGCTAGATAGCAATACTGGAGCAAAGTTGTATAAAAAAAAAAACAAAAAGCCCCCCCCAAACCCAAAGAAACAACCACAAGCACACAACCTGAACAACAACAAAAACAACAATTACCAACAAACCAAAACAAACCTTCAAGAAGAATCCCTAGCATACAAATTTCTGATGTTTTTTATTACAGGACCAGATGCTCCCATGCAGTTATCAGTGTATAAGAACATTTTCAAGGATACATGGCACTGCACTTAAGGGAAGCAGAAAAGGATGAATGCTAATCATTTCCAAGATATAATTTCAGTTTAAAAAAGAGCATTTTGTGTGCAGCTTTCACAACAGTAAAGGGTTTGTTTTTTCAGTACTCTTTAGACATGCACTAGCTATGAGCATTGCCATAAAGAGAGGTTGCAAAAGAGAAAGAGCCAAACTTGGGGAAGGGTTTTTGTGCTCGGTGGTAGGATCTGTCATAGCAAACACGTGTTGCAGACAGGCATAGAGGATGGTATCACTGCTCTTTCTCACATAACTTCCTTTACTTTAGTAGTACAATTAATCTTTGGAATATTTTATGTGTAAACGGACATAGAAACAAGATAGGGCAAGCACAACTGACCCTTTTTGACAGCTAGTGATGGCACAGATGACTGAGGAGTTTCTGTTTAAGCAGTCAGCAGCCCCTTAAAACAGCAAAGTTAACATTTCTGTCCTCAGCTAGGATGGCTCCTGTTAGAAGCTGAAAGTGGAACATAACATAATCCATTATGGATGGATGTTTGAGAAAAGAGTTGTTCTCAGCACAGATATAGTTTGTACCCAGCAATCTTAGGAGGCTCCTACATCCAGAGGGATGACTGACTCTGCAGAAGGCAGGCACTGAACCTGTGGCAGCATAACAGAAGTATTAACTGAAAGGCATCACATTAACCTTGTTTTTTTTGAAGGGCATAAAAGATAAGGTCAAACAGAAAAAAAAAAAAAACACAAGTGAGAAGAAATCAGAAATGAGCAAAGGTTCAAACAATGGAAAGAAAGACAATTTCAGTTTACAATGAAATAATCTTTTCCAAAGAAAACCAAAATGAGACAGTAGTCAGACCTGCCAGCCTGCCAGACTAAGTTCAACTTAGAACTTTGTTCCTGGAGACATACTCCTTATGGAGGGGAGATGCAGACCCTCTCCCACAATGGGTTATAGGACCCCAGGGGTGCACTCTTCCTGCTGGAGCAGCACCTCAGATGGTTATATTCTCTCTCTCAGGCCCTTAATGTACTGTACCATACAAAGAGTTTACAGATTGCTCTGAGGAAAATAAATGAGGAGCAAAGGGAATTTTGTCAAATCTTTCCATACACGTATTTCCAAGTCAGCTGCAATTGCAAGCTAGAGAGAAAACAGAGGCAGAAATACCATTCTCTCTCCTGCCACAAGTTTTACTTTCTGTCTCCGCAGTCCTTATCCTAGTGTTGGATGTGGGGCAGAGGAGGAGGTTGCTGTTCTTAGTAGTGGATATTTTTGATCTCGAACAGATAAGGTAACAGAAATAGGCTAAAGCTGCTACTTTATTGAACAATGGGCTGAGACAATGAGACACATTATGGATTGTCCAGAGATGGTCATCTCGTTAATGTGGGATAGTGGTGGGGATGGAGGTGGTGGGATGGAATTTATTTCTTATGCTAAATTTGGAAAAACCTTCCATTAGCAAGCAGTGTCAGCCACTCAATTATCCAAGTACAATACATATACAGACAGATCTAGGAACTCCTGAAATTATTATCTGTTTTAGTTAAGCTGGAACCATGAGGCTTGAACTTTGAGAGAGTTTGAAGATCTTACATGGTTTCTTGCTCGGGAAATTGGTGAAGCTGGGAGAAGTTTTCTCATGCTGTTCCCAGCTTGTTTAATTTTCACCAAGGAACGCTGTGGACTCCTGTGGAGAAATACTCAAAGAAAAAGCTCAGCAAGGAGATGTGTCCATGTGAGTAAGTGTTCACCAGCAACAAATTGCAGGGACATGGGAGCAGAGACACAGAGGGAGCTTGGGGAGCTGCTCTGAGAGGTGCAGGAAACAAAGGATGGAGCAGCACCAAGGTGCTGTGGCCATGCCTTGTTAAATACAACGGGAACTAAGCCAAAGGAAGAGCCCAGAAGGAAGAGCTGGTGCCTGAACTTTGCTTTATTAACTCGAAAATACACATTGTTTTTCCAACCCGGTGGCATTTGCTACCCTGTCATATGTTAATGAAGGGAAACCTGCACATGCTACACAGAGGTGACCAAAGTCACTCAGACTCCACCTGGCAATGGAATAGCATTAGCTGGAACTTTATCTTTCATCACTCTTTCCTATTATTTGTGCCTCTGGGTGAGCACACCCAGGTGAAACTAAGCTTAATAAAAGGTGAAGTTAAGCTTAGTGAACAGCATTAGTTAGTCATTGGCTTCAGTATTTTCAGTGCTAACAGAGTTAAGTGCATTTAACAACAGCAATTCTGAACCTGCATAATCTGTTGCTTCAGTAAACCACACTACTCATGAATCAGCAACTGTGCAAGTCCTTACTGAATGAAATCAGACGTACAGTGCCAAATTGGTCATAATCAGAAACGAAGCCCAGCAGCACCCAGCCACTCTGATCTCTGAGTACCAGCTGGAATGCAATTGGGTTTATTTTCTGCCAAATTTCATCCTCTAATGCAACAGAAAAAAAAAAGCGTAGTCAGCAGGATTGCCATGTATGAACTGTTGCAAAAATATAACAGTGCATAATTCTGAGAGGGAATAGAATGGGCCCAAAAATTTTGGGAAAATGATCATAAAGTGGTAAAGTAGATATAAAACTATAGAAGCATGTAAAAAAGTTAAAAATATAATGAAAAAATAATTTCTTGCACAGTATTAGAGTCTAACTTATTTTGTGCACAAAATAAAATCAAAGTGTACTCTCTCCCCCTAAAAATTCCAGTAAAAATTTGAAACCAAAAAATGAAGTTTTGAAACCATTATTGACTTTTGAATGAGAGTACCAAGAAAAGCTCAGTATATGAGTAGATGTCCTCATGACTGAAACCCAAAACCTAAAAACAGGGAATAAGGAATTTTAAAAGGTATTGTCTGCAGCTGAAAACTGAGAAAAACAACAGCAGGAAAAAACAGGCCTCTTACAGAACCATTGCCATTCTTGGTTTAACTAAAGAAAGCCAAAAAGTAGAAAACTGTGCAGACCCCAAAATATGGCATGGAGACATCTGGCATGATGATGATAACAACGAGATGGAGGAAGGTTCTGATTGTCCCAGTGCCCATCGTTTCCATCCTTATGGGGCTGAAGCAAGCTTTTGTAAACTCCCTGTTGATACAAAGGTACAGATGCTCTAATTGCTATAAAACAGCATACAACCTAAATATAAAGGCTAGTCACCAAAAAGTGAAAACTGCAGGAATTGATAGAATTTTAAATAATGCCTTACTGCAAACATGTCCTAATGGTTCCCTGATGATAAGAAATTAACCAGTGCTGAAATATTGGTCGGTGCCATTAAAACCTGTATTTTAGGGTATGATTTGTTGTATGACAAACTATGGAAATTCCTGAATGGTCAGTCTGGAGTTTTGCTGGACAAGGTGGAGGAGAAATATCATATTTCTATCTGGAACAACTGAGGTAATATATGGGATCTTAATTAATGATTCCACAAAAATTAATCAAATACAAGTCACATTCTAACTTGAATATTTAGTATACCAGTTTGTTGTCAAGAACACATGCTTAGCAGAAGCACCTTCATGACATTTGCAAAACACTCCTTAACTTTGACAACCTTCTAACCATTCCCTGGGTATTTGCTTGCAGAGTCAATTATTTGACCAAGAAAAAAGTAGAATTTTAGTTTTGCTTTATTCCAGTGAAGAGTTTCAGTGTCACTTACACGAGGAAGAAGGATATTGGTGGTTTTGCATATTTTGGTGATTTGGTGATTTTGCATAACCCAATATCAAATGACTCACAGACCCACTTAGCATCAAACTGATTTATTCCAGGCGTGCATTCATGTTTCCACAAGAGTTAATACAAAATACTCGCTTAGACCCCCATCAGTTTTTGGTGTTCCTCTGATGTTACTAGCAGGGTGTCAAAGCTGACAACAGCCTCCTGGCCATGTGTGCCTCTGGATCTGCATCCATACAAACAGTGGCAACTGATTTGGTGGTCTTTGCTTGTTCTCAACACCCTCTCTAGAACTTCCCATCACTTCAGTTTCAGAAACAGCTGCTTCCATGTTGCCAGAAGCTGTGATCTCCTCTGCATCAAAGACAATAAGAAAGAGAAATATTAATATACATAATTGGTCAGAATGACTCACATTTCCACAGTTTCTATGTCCATTACATCTTGTTCTTGGGATAGTATTTCAGAAGTGCATATTTCTACCCATCAGCTTTCTGTCAATGCCTGGTGTGAAAGGAATGTGATCTATTACATTAGTTTTCCATTAAAATACACTGCAGGAGATCCGTTCATGGAGTACCAATATTTGCCCAAAGTAGTACATTTGGGCATGGAAAGATACCCAGACTCAGTGGAAGAGCAGAAGCTGAAGTCAACAAGGTAAATTTTAAATATTTGTGCGTCCTTCTATGTTACTTGATGCTTATTGGTGCAGGCTGTTCAGCACAGCAACTACTTTCTGAGTTTCTTTTTGAGTTTCACTGAACTGCAGTTCCAGGTGGGATGTTTCCATCAACCCAACATTCAGTGTCTCAGCAGGATTCTTGGTAGTATTTGATGAAAGTCTGTGCAATAAGAGACACCCCTACTTTTCCTGATTATGATACCTTTTTGTTCTCATTCTGATTGTCTGTTTTGTGTCTCAATCTTCTGCCAAAAATTAGAGAGTGGCTTAATGGAAGCAATAATTTCCAAGGAGAGACAGAAAATTTGTTTTCCTTTTGATACCCCTGACACTTATTGGCAGCATTGCAGGGTAAAAAGGGGATTTTGTACCCTGATTTCTGCTCTTCTCTACTCAGAAGTGAATTAATCTTGAGTCTACTCTCTCTGTTGTAAGAAGTTTGAGACAAATTAAATCAGGCCTTATGAATGATTGATTCAGGCAAGCTTAACAGAATTGATATTGCCCAGTAGAGATAGATATTGATTGCTGCATGTTTCCTCAGAAACTTATGGATAACAAGGAGAGGAGAGAAGGTCTGTCTCCCATGATACTGTTGTTCAAAGATGCATGGTACTTAAAAAAATTGTTGAAAGATAAATATGATACAGCAGATCACTGATATATTCACTCTTTTAAAATCAGGAATGTCCACTTTAAAAAAATTTCCCTCCTGCTCAGTAGAGAAGAAGGTGAAGTCAGGGAAGGGGTAACCAGAGAAATGTTTCTAAACCTGCTGCCATTGGAAGTTCACTTTACAAGCTGTTTGTGTTTCTTTACCACAATATCTTAAAGTCATTGAAGGAGAGTGAAGTGAGCCAGTAAAGGCCCTCTCTGTGTTCTCACATGGCTCTCAGCAAAGGACCACTACCTGCAAAATCTCTGACAGAACATTTTAAGATGGATCTACAGCTTCTGTTATTTCCAGAAGGAATTTGTGTCTTGCAGTTGGTAGGAAGAAATTAATGTGAGACAAAGAAAGGGGCTCTGCTGTTTGTAGGGTAAGGCATGATGGGACCATGCCACGTAAAAATTTAGGAAAGAGACACCCACTTGCTTTCCAGATTGTCCACAGATTACTGGGCCCAGGGCTGACTAGACCTTGCCTTTCTTAGTCTGAGTGTTATCTGTCTTCCAAGTTCTTGCAGGACCTTTGTGATGCAGAGTCAGGGATATCTTATAGAATAACCAGTTTGACACAATAAACCTGCTCATTTTCAACAAGCACAGATTCACAGTTTAGACTAAGTCTGGGAACACTGATGATCACAGACTCACAAATAGTGCAGTTTATTGATTGCTGCAATAGAATAGGATTCATAAATTACTATTCACTGGTAACCACGGAATGAAGTTAACCTGATAGGCGTCTCTATGGGGAGATATGGGTACAGCCCATCAGCTGTCCCAGGACACAAGGGTGACACACCTCCTCTTTGACATTACACTTACATTATTTCCTTTGAGGGTGAGGGAAAGGTAAAGTTGATGTAATTTTATGATGAGGGTTTGAGTGACTTCAGTCATATGTGTAAAGCATTTACAGGTTTTACTTCATTAAAGCATGCAGAGCATGAAAAACAGTATGTATTTTGGAGTTAATGAAGCAAAGTTCAGCTTTTGCTCATGGTTGGCCCCTTCCTTGGCTTAGCTCCCCTTGGCTGCATTGTTTTAAGCAGAGCATGACTACAACCCCTTTGTGCCACTCCATTCTTTGTTTCCTGCCTCTCCCAGAGCAGCACACCAATGTCCCTCAGTGTCCCTGCTCCTGGGGCTGCAGACTTCTTGTTTCTGGTGAATTATTGCCCACACAGACACTTCTCTTTGCTAAGCTTTGTTTTTCACTGTTTCTCCACAGACTGAAGTGGCACATATACTTTTTCTGCCCCAAATTGCCAGCACTTAACAACAGCTACCCTTGAGATGGAGGTTTTTGACAGACCTGTTTAGAGGCATCCTTCTGCCAGCCAAAGATCACAGCTTCTTTACTGTATGTAGGGCACAATTTTGTTGGTCAAAATGGGATTTTTATTCTTGACATATTCAAAAAAGGAAAGGCTGAAGAAGAAGAAAGTGACAAGAACAATTGCCACTTCTATCTGTCCCAGTTATGCTGAAATACTGCACTCATGGCTGTTACCGAGTATGTCTTGTGTTAGCTTAACTTTTACTATTATTTACTGCCTCTGGTACACTCACTATCTTCTAGTCATTCCTGAGATTTAATTCCTCTAAGACATTCTCATCCTGAAACAAAAAGTTACAGTTTTAACTGAAGTATTTTGTAGCTGCTTTCTCATACTTGGATCCCCTGTGTTTTATTTTCCCAACCAGATCAGTTAAGAACTAAGAGGCTCTAAAATCTTCAGTTTGCACATACAAATGTCTTTATGGCTCAGATATTACAGGTAATGATAGGTCTTATATATCTTTACAACATAGCAGTCATAAAACTAAAAGTCATCACAGTATTCGAGATGAGCTTTTAATTGTGCTCATAACTCACTGAAAATTCCTCACTAGCTGGCCAGCATGTTGTTCAGGTCAAACATAAAATTTATGTTTGCTAGCTGGGAGAACAGGGATAGCTTAGGACTATTGTTGCTGTGTTTTATTTTGTTTCTCCTAGCTAGATTTAAAATAAAAGAAAACTGAAAGGTTTTAATTACAGGTTTATGTACTTTTCTGTATAGCTAACATCCTAGTGGATAATACTGAAGTCCTATAGATCTCAGTAACCTCTTTGCTTCTCTGTTACTGCTAAGCAGAGCACAGTAGGGAGACCAGACCATATTCTTGGCAGGTCAGGACAAACACATCTTCAACCTGAGACTTTATTTTCAAAGGTTTTGTTTGCCTGTTTGTTTTTGTTTGGTTGGTTGGCTTTTTGTTTTTTAAACTCTGGCACTTACACCCCTCACTGTGTTGCCCATCCTGGTTTAAATAGTCTCCTTACAAGATAATTAATTTTTAAGCAGACTTAAGTTCCTGTACCTCCCTAGAATACTTTGGTATTCATACAAATGTACACAAACCTATCCTTAACATAGCCAGGAGAGTTTCTAATTAAATAGGACAAATTTTTCTCCCTTTTCACCTTTTTCTCTTAATGGCTTCTGAAAGACTGATTTTCTGAATAGCGAGAGAACTTAGTCTTTCTGAGAGGCCATTAAAGACAAACTTCAGAAAAGACAGATGTTTGCAAAGCCTAAACATTTCTTCTGCTGGATTGCAGAGGTCCTACATAGTTTTGCCTTTTCAACTTTCCAGTACTATGGCTTAACTTTAACAGCTCCTCATTTAGCATGAAACTGAAGGACATTTCCAGGGTAACTGAGTCTAATATTATGAATTTCCCAGAGACATTTCTGTGGATACTGTTAACAGATGGTGATTCGAGATTGAAGCACTTGAGCAACCCAGCTGATCTTGGGAAAATAAGAGGAGGAGGGAGGATGGAATGGTTTCTGGCCATCCCCATCCCAGCTGTCTTCCTGTCACCCTCATCAGCTGTACTTGTGGCCATGGCTAATAGAAGTCATCTTGTGTTTAGTCTCTACTTGTCTTTACCACGAGAAGATTTGTTTGTCAGAAAGGTGGATATTGGAAGTGGTCCCTGTGACATGGCAGGTCAGTTTAGAAGGTGCCACTTTCTCAAAAGCACACAGAAACTACAGGGAACACTCAGTAAGAGAGAAGGCAAGTACTTTTCTTCCAGAAAGTTATTGCATTAAAATTTTTACCAGCTTGGATGGAACATTTTTTGTCAGTTTAACAGATTTTTTTTCCTGTAGCAATTACTTAAATTCTTGTTGCATACAAGCTGAAAACCGACAAACAAAAAGATTATCATGTTAGGGTGCACAAACATACCTGAAACAAGTCAGTGGGAAAGAACTTTGATCCTTTGACCACAGTTACGTACATTTACCACTAGGAAAACTTAGTACTTTTACAAACACTTTATTTCCTTCTTCTATCCTTTTAGTCTTTTTCTGTACTCTTATTTGACTTTCCTTCACATAGCCTACCCTGTATAAAATTGATCTGCTCATCTTATACATCAGATTATTGGACTCTTCACATTACAATCAAGACTGGGAATTACAATCAAGACAGGCAGTACACATAAAAACCTCAGAAAGCACCAGATGGTTTGCAAAATACACTATTTCACCACAATTCTTCTTTCCTTCTGCAACAAAAGGATTTGTTTGTGAGCAGCTGCACCTATTTCAGGAGCTCCTTCCCTCTCTGGTACATTCTTTCCTTTTGCTATATCATACAGTAATTGAGGTGTGAAGGCAGCTCTGCAATCATCTGCTCAACCCCACAAACCAAACAGTGGAGGAGCAGATTTCTCAGAGTCGTGTCTGACTGGCTTTTGAATATCTCCAAGGATGGAAACTCTACAAACCCTTTTCCAGTGTTTGTTCACTCTCTCTGTAATAGAAGTGTAGTTTTCTTTTTTTCCCTTAAAATTTAAAAATTGAATTTTCTGTTTTTCAGTTAGTATCTATGATAGAATAACACTGATGAAAACAGAAATGGGTATATTCTAAATGGAAGAATCAGAATCTTTTTTTAAATTAATAAAAAGAAAGCCACAAAACCTTTCTTCACATAAGTTTGGTTGGCTTGCAATTACTTATGCATAATGCTAGTTAGGAGACAGGCATTCCTCACTTACCAGGTAGAAGCATCTGGTTGAAAAAGCAAATACTCAGATGGACTCTCTGGAATTTGAATTAAAACTATGACTTGTTCAGCAGGTAAGCACAAGATAGGAATATATTTTAGATAGGAATATATTTCTCTTGTCAATTCTTACATTTTTATATTGAACTTCTGTGATTCCCATGTTTTTTGGTTGTCCCCTTTTTCTCCAGCATAAGGAGTACCCTTTTTTATTTTTTTAAATTTTATTGTTATAGCTTTTTTTCCTTTTCCATTTTCCTTCTTTTATTTTTCTTCTCTTGTATGATTCTCTGAAGAAGTTTGAACAGCCTGTGTTTGAAAGGCAGCTTTCATCAAGTCACAAAATTCAAGAGTGAGCTGTTTCATGGGAAAAATATGTTTTGTTTTTCCCTCTCCACAGGATTAGGAAAGGAGTACCACGCTACTCTCCCTTGTCTGGAAAATGAGAACTGCACAGGCCCATGTCCTGCAGCATCTTCGTGGGAAGCTGGAAACAGCCAACAGCAGATAGGGGATTGTTTTCTGCAGCTGCTGTGCCTGCAGATAATCAGTCCTTGACTTCCTCAGTCTACCCTGTTTGTAGGAGAAAAAAAAAAAAGAGGATATGAACTGCTTTAAGAGCAAATATTGATATTTGCTCCCTGAAGAGCAAGGCCACAGGTGTGCACCCTCTGTGTGAGGGTTCTGTAGTGTCCCACGAGGGGTTCTCCTGTGGTCCCCCCTGCTCCCCTCGTTGGAGCAGTCACTCAGGTTCTCACTGCTCAATGCCCATTCCATACCCTTCCAAACTGCAGGATTTTTGAGACCTCTGTCTTTCTTTTTGGATGGGTTACAAGGGCGGCTGCAGAAAGTCAGCTGCCTTTTCAACAGCAGAATTTCCCCTAGGACTAGGAATCACATTTACATGCAGTTCATCTGCTTGAAAAGGATGTAGGTCCTTGTTGTCATGTTTCTGTGTGCCCACAAGTCTTTTCTGCATAAGTATCTATTTTTTTTCTGATTCCTCCTGTGCTGAGCTCACACAGGAGACTGCCAGTCTCCTCACAGGGGTCTGCAGAAGTTCAAGTGAACATCAAGGCTTTCCTGACACCACCGAGGTACCAGCTTTAGTTCCTAACATCTCTTTTTGTGCCCCTTTTCATCCAAGAGCACTCTGTTTTCTTCTAACTGGATGTTCTTTTCTTACATGAATTTAATCATGAGACTAGTGTAAAAGGTGCCTTCCTTCTTAAATCTCAGTAGGGAATACTTTGCACCTCCTTTATTCCATGTCCTGCATATTTCTAATCAAAGTCATATGTTTGAAAACCCTTTTAAAAAGAAAATTGGAAATGTGGCTGTATTTCCTGTTTGAATATTTGGATGTCCTGTGTTTTGACAATATACCAAGACACTATAGAGTGCATAGCTAGAACTATGATAATCCTGATTTTTGTTGAATCCTGGAAAACAGTGACTGCTACCTATCAACAGATTATCTCACATTTATCTAAGCTGTCTGCCTTTTCTGAGGCATGGACAAAAATAACTGTGCTTTAAAATCTGTTAGTTTAACATGTTCTTAAATTATTTTAGTAATCTAGGTTTGATAACTTTCCTGTAGAGCTCTTAATTATTATTGCATTTTCAAATGACTGGATTCTTTTAAAACTCTAAGCCTCTTTTGATATCTTTAGCCTAAAAACTGAAAACTGTTTTATACTGTGCAAATTGTCCTTCCTTGGGGTAAATGTTGTATAAGTTTAACCCTACTTTGATGAAGACTTATTTTAAGGGTAAATATCTTAAGTAAGCTTGAATGTAACCAAGTAATTAAGCAAAAAAAAAATACTTTAAAAAGTAATTTTGAATGTCTGCACAGATTATGGTACATTTTTGGATTTGCCTCGGAGTAGCCTTAAGTTGGTGAAGAATTGATGAATAACAACATGATCTGGGCCCTGTGCTTATCTTGCACCTGGCTCAGGCAAGGCCTGAAGACTGAAATATATCTGGAGTCAAGTGAATCCTCTCAGCTGATATTGTTTCAGTGAGGCACAGGACAACATCTGCATCTCTGCACCAGCCACTGGCCTCACTCCCCCTTCACTGTGAGAAACCAGCCTTGTTATAAATCTGGTTTGTAAAGGAGATAACAAAAAAACTCGAAGGTCAGACAGCCTCTACCTCTGCCTCAGAGGGTGGAGGAGGACCCAAGTGTTTATTTTGCCTTTTGTATCAACTATAAATTCTGACCAAAACCAACTGTGGCTCTCATTTACATATTAGTTTTCACCCCCCCCCCCCCCTTAGAATGCAAATGAAGAAAAAAAAAGAAAATATGTCTTACACGTATGACCATGGTCACCAACATCCCACCCTATAACAGGCAGCCGTTCCACCCCTTTGGGAAGGGCAAAAATTATGGTATAAAAGAAGGGGGGTCTTGGTGGCAAAAAGGGAGAGGGGGAACATCTCTGCTCGCTTGGGATCGGTCCAGGAGTTCTGTCTCTTCTCTTTTCCTGAAAGGCCACCTTTGGGTAAGTTCTGCACTTCCAGCTGCGTTGGAGCAGACGTGGGAATGTTTATATATCTTTGTCTATAGATAGATTTTATATATATATATATATATATGTATGTATACAGATATATATACAAATATATATATATAGACACATATATGCATGTATAAAATATGATATATATAATATTATCTATGTGCCTCTAATATATCTCTGTTACTGCACCCCGACACTGTAGCTAGTGCATCTCTCACTGGTAATTCTGAATCTGCCCTCTGTTGTTCCAGTGAACTGATCCTTGAATCTTTTGTGAAATTTGGGTGAATTCACATGAAAGTTCATGATTCTGTGCTGTGTGGGTTCTTCATGAACTGAGCCATGGCATCAAAAGCTGGTAAACTGCATTATTTGTGAGTCTGCGATCACAAAAGTTCCTACTGAACGTGATCAGGCTGATAGTGCCAAATTGGCTGAAAAGAGAAATGAAGCCCAGCTGCTCCCAGCCCCTCCGATCTCTGAGGACCAGCTGGAATGGAAGGTTGTTGGGATTTTTCCCTGCCAAAGTTCTATACCCTTATCACAACACCAGTTTCAAAAAACAAGAGAAGGAAACATACCTTTTGAGTGATGCACAGCATAGAATAAACCTTTAGTCCATTGCACTCCCCTACCTCTAACAACAGCATTAGTTAGCCTCCTGCTTGGTGCATTTTTTTCTGTTACAGGACATTTCAGATACAGAGATTTTGCCAAATACAGGGAAGTATCAGTTACTAAAATTACAGTTCTGTTGGAAAATCGTTGAGAAAACATATTTTAGGCTACACTTAAATTTTGTTTGAAACTATGCAAGCCTGAACTGCTTTGCATCATTTGAGCTTTACTGGTATCATGAAGTGTGTCTGTACAGCCAGGAATTCTGTCTCTAAAAGCTCTGTGACAGAATTCCACATCTATTTTGAAGAGAAATTTTCATTTTCCTTAAGTTGCATATAGTATTGAATTTTCAAGGGAGTAGAATACAGAGCCCACACTGAAATTTGATGTGCCTCTGCTTACAGGCAAAATCCCTTGAATAAATACTTGATTAATATGTACGTAACTTTTTTTCTGGTGACAACTAAGTTGCAGTTTCTCTAAAGAAACTGATTAAGGTCCACACACAAAAACTGAGAAGCTACTGAAAAGAACTTTGCCCAGAGATTTCGAGAAAAGTGGACAAAAATGAGAGAAAAAGACCCAAAAATATTCTTTCCCCTAAGAGGGGAGAGGTAATACCTTATTTCATGTTTGTGAGCTGCAAAATATTGACTGGAGGGATTAAAGTGTTTGTTGTCAGCTGGAAGGGCTCACAGACAAGAAACATTGCTCAAAATGTATGTGCAAGATTGGTAGTGAGGTGTGTTAAATTCTCCCCGACCCCTAAATATGTGCTGTCTGAGGTGAGCAGATATTATTTATAGGAACCCTTGAAAAATGAGGGCGTCAGTTAAAAAACGGCTTTGAGAGATTTTTATGATAGTGGGAAGATGGTTACACTTTTTCTAATATGTACAATTTTGTGATACTACTCTGTAAATTTCAGATGAGGGAATACCTACAACATCCAAAAATTACCAATACCCACATGTTATTAAATAGAGTACTTTTACATTCTGACTACTCCTCTTGCCTATTATAGAAGGATAAAATGAACCTGATTAGAAGAATCTGATTTTTATTAAGCTATTTCCTAATACATTGTGAATTGGTACTACGACATGAGACAAAATGTCAGTTTTTACTGCAATGCTATTTATAGTTTAATTACATTCTAATAAATAGCGTAACTAACAGTCACTCTCAGAAGGTCACTTTATCTATAAGAGAGCTTATTCTGATTGAAGAAAATAATAATATTAATTTACATTTTTAGACAAGACTGTAGACCTTGCATGCTATACCATGATGAATAAAACAGGGCTGGATTTACTCACTGAAGGTGGTGGAGGGAGTGAGAAGTTCAAATCACAATAAATCACATTGCACTACAAAACTGTCAAAGTTTTCTGTAGTGTCTGGCTCAGATGAGAGTGTCAGTTTCCAGTCACAGAAATAACTGGTGTCAAACCAGCAGAGGGTCCTTACTGGAGTATGCAAGTTAAATGATGAAAGTGCAGCAGTTCCCTTGTTCTCCTGGCACTCGCAGGGGCTTTAAGATCCCAGCAGTACAAGAGGGAATGAGGAAAGATTTCTCCCCGGGCATCAGCACAGGCACCCTTATATGTCATTGTGCTGAAAGAACAGGCACTGATGCCTAATGCAGAAATTTTCTGAGCACCTGTCTGGTCTCAAAGGAAAATGTTCTCTGCTTCTCACAGATCTGCCTATGTCCTTCCTTGATTACTTCAGGGATCAGGTGTGTGGTTTTTCTTCCTTGGGCTTAATTCCTAGGTTCTGCATGATGCTATAGACATGAACTGGTTTTGCCTTGCACTTTCCTTTTATTGCAAACAGGTGCTGTTTCTAAACTGCAGGAATGCAGCTTTTGTCATGCCTATTCAACCAAGCATTTTTTTCTCCCCCCTCTAGATTTGCCAAGAAAACAGGAGTGTCCCAAATGATCTTGAAGTGCCTTCGACTGAAGTAAACTGGCTGAATAAGAAGTGAAAAGTGTGTGTGTGTGTGGAGCTGGTAGCACTGAACAGACCACCTGTGTAAAAGCAGGACTGGGCTGTTTCAGTTCCTTGGATGTCCTTGCAAGACATCTGTGTTCTAAAAAAGAATCCAGAAAACAAACAAACAAAAATCCAAAACACGACCCCCCCCAAAAAACAAACAAACAAAAAACAAAAAAAAAAAAAACAAAAACCCACCAAGACAAAACAAAAAAAGCTCGAAAATGGGGTAGGGAGAATCTGTGTTTATGAATCTTCTTTTTCTTTCCATAGCATTTAAATTAGAGATTAGGGTGCCCAGCTGTAACTCAAGAGACACAGAACTGAAGTAACTGTTAATGTCTCCCTCTTATGGATTTTTCCCCCCCATATAATTGCTTACTGCTTGATTCAATTAAAACAATTTTCTTACCTTATGAAATATTCCCAATCTTTTTATGCTTCTAGAGTCTAAGTATACAACTGCAGAAACTGAACTGCTTTGTGTTGATATTTCCATCAGAAATTATCTGTGGAATTTTCAGGTCACTGGAAATTAAAAAGAATATTTTCCTTTCAAACAGGAATGAAGGTGTATCAAGAAAAAAGGATGCTCCTGTAGAAGGGCATTTCTGAGACTAAGGAGTCCTTCCTCTTACAGAATTCAGGTGAGACAAAAGGTAAAATGAAAATATGTTCAGTGATGATAAATTAAATCCTACTTTGTTTTATGGTTTTACACATGTGTAGAATGTTAAAAAACAGGTTGGTATATTCAGCAGATGCATTGCTATAAGTATGCCACAGGGCAGATTAGAGGATGATGATGATGATGTAATAA
Source organism: Acridotheres tristis (assembly GCA_037013685.1). Lineage (NCBI taxonomy): Eukaryota > Metazoa > Chordata > Aves > Passeriformes > Sturnidae > Acridotheres > Acridotheres tristis. The sequence goes on from CM072919.1 coordinate 11,605,345, forward strand.
CAACTTCTACAAGTGATATTATAACTTGAATAATAATGAGAACTCTGTACCCTTTTCACATCACTTTGTGCAGTATCTTTCAGATCTCCTGATGAGTTCTTTACCTGCTCTGAATACCTCTGTAAACTTGGTGTTCTGAACCATAAAAACATACAAAAAGTATGTGTGAAAAACAAAACAAACAAAGAAAGAAACAAAACAAAAGAAACCAAAACAAAAAACCACCCCCCCCCAAGTCCTTCTTCCCCCCCCCCCCCCCCAAAAAAAAAAAGGGGCAAAAAAAAAAAAGAAACTATAAGAAGAATCCATGACATTAAATACGTAGAGTTCAGCCATGGCTTTGATGATTGTGAAGTTCTAATATTATGGTGTCTTGAGTCACAAAAATTCGTTAACTTAATCTTTTCCCTAGGACTGCAATGGAGAGTTGCTCCAGCGACAGCAAAGGAATCCATAACAGATGCTTTCTTTTTGTTTTTCTCCCCTATGGCAAAACATTCAGTAGGATAAGATCTAAGAAGAAGAATCATGTTACATTAAATGTGTGCAAATAATCTCCCTCACAGAAAAATGTTGGAGGCAGATTGGTGCATTGCTGACAGGCTGTGCTTTCAGCTTTCAAAGTTTCTTCAGAAATACACTGTAGTTTTAGATGGAATGTGATATATATGTAGAATTTGGGTTCAGCTGTTTTGTTCTCCTGCCCTCACTTTCACTTTTGCTAGGTAAACCTTCTTCTTCTGTAAGACAGCTTGAAAAGTATAATTTATTTAATCATCTGTTGCTTGGATACTGTTAGTCTTCTGCGACCTAGAGGTGCACTCCTAAATCAAGCTTACACAAGTTGAATGAAACACTAAAGTAGCTTTAGATTAAAAACAACCATAGCATTGCAAAGGCATATTTTTTTTTCCAAGAATGACATAAATCTGCCTTTGTGATGGAATTTTCTTCTGTATTATTCCTGTGGTACAGTTAACAGTCCTACCAGCTAGAATACAATACAGAATATTTTTGTCAGAAATAGTTTTCACTTTCTTTATAAATAACCATTCTAATGACTATTTATTTTCTTTTGTGGTCTTGGAAAACTCCACAGAGACGCAGTCCCTTAGGAATATGGTACACACTTCCCCAAGATTAAAATTTGGATAGCAAAGAAAAACTTCTATTTCATAACCAAGTAATATGGAAATATTTGAGAATCACTTCTTCTGCTAGAAATAATATTGAGTTAAACTATATTTTGTTATATAAGAGTCTTTAAAAGAGAGATTTCTCTTGAGAGAAAAATAGTAAATGTTGGGAATGTTTTCACATAGAAGCTTAATATATGCCTATCTATATCATGTAGATAATTTTAACACTGAGTCTTAGATTTCCCTAATAGCAGGTCAAAGGTCAACAGCACCAGTGCTTTACATTCACCACTAATTGTGTGCTGTTGGACAGCTAGAAAATGAAAAGAAAGTGAAAAATCCAGAAATTAAAGAACAAGGACTACATATGCATCATCGAAATAAACAACCTCATTATTTCCTGGGTTACTTATTCAGTTCAGGGTTAAAACCTCAAACACTCACCATCTGATTGATGGTCTATCCATAGAAATGGAAGGGGCTCCCTTATGGAAAGGAAAAAGAAAAGGCTTCCATCAAAACTTGTAGAATTTTTCATGTCTTTCTTCCACCTTTTCCCCATTCAACAAGACTTTGAAAAACAACAGGAGGGGAAGAAGGGAAATTTTTGCTTGGAAAACTGGGAGCTTGACTAATATAGAATGCATGAATGAATGTGATAATGTTACTTACAGCACCAGTTATAAAACTCTGTCACACATAATGGATGTATTTTACAGACGACATTGTCTTTAGGCTGGGGAAAATGTATGAAACAAACCATAAACTGGGATATAGGGTAGTTTTGCTGAAAATTACTAAAGAACTTTCAGTGCAGAGGAGTTTGGTGAATTGGGGCTTTGCCAAATTCCTCAGGTTGTTGTGTGGCCAGATCACCTCTCCCCAATACCTAGGATAACCCTCCCACCATCCCAGCCTCAGCAAGGTCTGGATTTAGGGCATTTCTTGAAGGGGACCTCTGCCAGTCCACTGAAAAATTACTAGGTAAAAGAGTATGAAATTTGGGTATTAGCAGCAAGCTACATTCAGGATAACACACCTGGCAGAAATGCCACCTAAGCAACTGTGAAATAATTGCACAAAGAATGAATTTGAAGCCCAGGTATTAATTCCTTCCTTTCAGGGACCATTGCTGACTGACATGCCATCAATACATTTGTTGAAAGCAATTTTAACATTTTTCAGATGTCCTGGTCATGTCATCTGCCTCTCTCTGCAATCCTACACGGCATGAACTGGAAGAAAAGCTTTTTTTTAATAGCTTCTTCCCTGGATCACTGAATTAGCCATCTAGCTCTTGTTAAAACCTAAGTCTGGCTTTGATGAATGTGACTCTAATAATCACAACAGAACAACTGGTGAGTGGTGAATCAGGATCACAGGAGATCTGTGTAGAGGGAGGTGAAGTAAATCACTGTAGTCAATCACAGCAGGGCTTTTTACCCCACCTCTGTCTTAACTTTTTTTTCGTATCTAACTGTGTGCCTCCTCCCTTGAGAACCCATGGGAATTACTTAGGGACTCAGATTTAAAGTCTTTTCACCTGTTCTATGCAAAATTATAATGATGAAAAAGTTATTACTTTCATTCCTCAAAAAATTTGACTACAGAAGGCATGCAGATCATCTTAACTTGGTATTTTCAATATGTTCTTTCCAGTTTCGCAAGCAATGAAGGTTTTCTTAACTAAAATGCTGGTGGAATAATTTTGATGCTAACTAGATTTTTTCCCCTTCATTCAAATCTGTAATTTTTATTCTGGGGAGGCCTTATGTTGTCTTCTCTCTTAAAGATGGACAGAAAACTTGTCATGCCTTTGGCAGACTATCATTCATGAGATCAGTATTAATCCACTTTTTAATAGAGCAATTAGAAGGTCAAATATCAAAGATAGTGTAGTTTCTATTAGTTTGAACAGAGCTGAATATAGAAGCCATGAAAATGAGAATCATTTTATTTTCAAATTTATTAGAATGATATACCTGAATAAGTTCCTCCATTTGTGGCTCTCTGCATCAAGTATGCTCATAAATGACACATTAACTCAAAAATGAGATATTTTACAGAAAAGAAAGCAACTTGCTCTTGTTTGAGTCTCTCATTGTGTCCCGAAAAATTCAGACTAATGAATTTGCATTGTAAGTGAGTTAAAGTAAATGAATAACATGGTATTTCTCACCTTTAGGGCATATTCTAAGGGAGGATTTTAATTTTGCAGTCTGTTTTTTCTTGGATATTTACAACTTCTTTGGAGAAAGCAGGGCAACTTTTATCATATCAGTGACAGCAGGGACTTCTTGAAGGTAAAATTGCTCGTGCTCGCCCTCATCAGGAGTTGTTTCCCAGACTAAGGGAGGTACTAGAGTTTTATGTGCCTCTTGCCATGCAGGAATTGCTTTATTAATGGAATTTAGCCAGCTTTACTAAGAGACACTGACATCTGGGATGCTCCTTCCTACTCAGTTCCCCAGCCTGAGCCTCTGCTTTAGTGATGGTTTCAGAACAGGCTGGAAAAAAGGAACCTTTCATATGCAAGAGCCTGTAAAGTCTTCTCAAGACTATGCCAGGCTGCAAAAAGTTTGATCAATTGTGAACACGTGACATGAAAGTTTTACAGATCTCTGATTAATGTTTTTACTGTGCTTTATTCAAAGCATCGAATCATTGCTGCCCACGCTTGGGAATACACATTATTGTTGTTTCAGATCCCTGACTGACTATACATGCACCACTGAAACTTGCTGCAGTTTCAGGGAATAAAGCTGACTGAGTCTCAGCTTTACCAAGGCAAGGGAAAAGGAGCTGTTTGCTTAGAAACAGCACTGTGGTAGGATTTAACTGAGGTATGATTTTGGTTTTATAAGCTTTACAAATTAATTTGGATTAGGAGAAATTGAGACAGCCTTAAAAATTTGCATTTGATGCCACAGATACTTAGGTAATTTTTATCTATCATGACATAAAGGGCATGACATCTTTTAATGCTGTTCTTTAACAATAAACAGTTCTGACATAGCTGTTTGTTAAATATATGTACAGCTTTGACAGAATAAAGTTTGATAGGCTTGAATCAAAACAGGCAATGAAAGTGGGTACCCACTATTTAAAATACATTTTCTTTCCTATTCCATTGTTTTCTTTGATAAGTGTTTGAAATTACAGGTTCTGTATTTCTGGTGCTGAACACAAGATGAAGATCAGGCTGCCTAAGCAGCTGTGAGTCTCCCCAGGGGATTCTCCACTTTGCATTCCCAGAATGGGGAGGGTCAGCAACTCGACAGCAGTTAAAATAAATAATTTATTTTTACTGTTAAAATAAACAGTCACCACTTCCACAACGGGTTGCAAAACTGTACACAAAATGCCTGGGAAAAAAATATGAAACACAGACAGTAATTGCCACTTCCTGCATTTTTTGTCCACCTTAGTGTTGCCTCAGGGGTGAAAGTAGCAGGTCCTTGGGTAAAAAACTAATAATTTGGGTGTTGGCGGCTTTTTGATTTGTTTTGTTTTGTTTGTTTTTCTTTCTTGCAATTTTTTTCTTTTGGTGGGGGTGGGGGCGGGGGAGAGGTTGGGTTTTTTTTTTTCTTTTTTTCTTTTTTTTTTCTCTGACCATAAAGCTTGAAGGAAGAGCAGAGTATGTTGTTGCTATTCCATTTCCCTGAGTTCAGAAATTTTCTGAGACTGCTTTAATACTCAGTGTCCCAGCGGGAAGGGGAAAGCTCCAGGATTAGGAGTTTCCTTTCATCAGTAAAGAGCCTTGTTTTCCATCTTACCGGAGTTAATGATTTAGTTACCCGCTAATCTGACTTCCTGATTTTGGTGCCTAAAGGCAGATTGTGTGAAGCCACTCTCTGCACCAGTGTTTTGCTCTGTTCTGACAAATTAGTGATTAGAGTTTCGCTGTGTACTGTTAAATGAGCTGCAGAGTGTGCAGCAGCTGAGCTTGACTTTTGGGTATAACTTTTATGACAGCACTTATGGAAACAGCATTTGTAGAAATCAGCTTTTAGAGACTACAGTCCAGAAGGATCTTTATCACTATAATTTGCTATAAAAGATGTCCACATTTTGCTTTTTAAGTTAATTAGTTGGCTGAGAATGTCTTTTGCCATTCAGTTTTCGTCATAACTTTTATCATGCTCTAGACATACACTATGATATTATGAGAATGGCTTGTCACTAGCAGGTTATTTGGTTAGTACTTTAAAATACAGGAAGACAAAAGTGGTCAAGAATGAGAATAAGAGCAAGACAATGAAAATAGATTAAACAAGTAAAGGTTGAGAATTGGTTTTAATAGGAAAACTGAAAAAAGCCTTTATAGAAGATGTTTTTCTAGAGAAAGCAGTATGGTCAATAGTGTAAAAAATACATTTATGGTTCTAAGACAGCTTTTCAGAGCATGCATCCAAACAGAGATGTGGGTCTGCACAGGTGCTGGGAGCAGCAATGAGGGTTCACTTTGCACTGAGATAAGCTCAGCTTTGAGTTTTAGTAACAGGCTTATAAAATAGAGCTCCCTGACAGAAGGAGGAGTGAAGTAGCTGTTGTTTTGCCAAGCGTAATTGTTCATCTTCATTGCTGCTGCAGCACTGCATCAAGGGGGTGATTTACATGCTATGACCAGCCTGGGCTTATTTTCTCAGTCATGCAGATGACTTCTGTGTCAATTGGTCTCTGAGTACATTGTCAGCTTCTACTTTTCCAACTTCTAATTAGCTAAAGATCATTAACAAGGAGGCAAGACCATGAGACAAGATGCCTCACATGTTCCAGATAAAAGCTAATTATCTGAGTTCAAGAGAAAAAAAATCAACATCGTGATGCAGCTTAAGATAATTGTTCACTCTACACAACTCTGGAGCAAATTTTCCATTCTTTAAGACTGTTATTCTGTTCTCTAGTCTAAGTGACCCTGATTTTTTTTTTTCCATTTTTATGTAGTGAGTACCAGGAGTTTTATTTTTTTTTCTGAACTTCTAGAGTCCATGGTATAGTTTTCTCTGCTTTGCTGTGCCATATTTGGTTTGTGTCATCCACTCTTTTGCTTCATTGCTTTGAAGCAGCAGAGCTTTGAGATACATTCTCAGACAAATTAAATCCCCTTTTATAGAGTATTGACTGGTCAATAATTCCTTAAATTAATTTATACAGTTGATTCTCTCTACTCACGCAAAGAGGTTAATTGTATCACTTAAGTGATTTACTTGCTCTTCCTTTCTGCTGCTCATTTATTATTGTCTCTGTGTAAAAGCTGGTAGATGTGTGGATTTGTAACGTGCATTTGCACATTTGTGGGAAGAAGTCACAGCAAGGGTTCTGTCTTAGGGTCAGGAAAAAATGTAATGAGAAATATATTGGAACAACTCACCATTATGTGAGGTCTTCCTCCTTATTAGCTCTTTGTAAAAATAGCTTCTTAAAACTGCCAGAATGGAGGGGAACTTGCATGCATCCCATATCTAAATAGTTTAAAGTGAGGCTTAACTGACCCAGTGTCTTAAATTGCACCTGTAAAGAGACCAGATTTTTCAAGAGGCCCAATTCCTTAAAGGAGACCTGGAGATGAGATCAGGTTCAAGGACGTGGTTGCCCAGAGAGGCTGTGGAATATCCCTCACTGGGAATATTCCTGAACCATCAGGACTCAATCCTAAACCAGGTGTTCTGGGATGGCCCTGCTGGGGCAGGCAAGTGGGACCAGCTGACCCACTGTGGTCTCTTCCAGAGAACTCTGTGGTTCTGTGATAGCTGATGCTAACAAAATATGATTTGGTTTGGTTTGTGCCAAGCAACAATGGTTATAATCTGAAAAGGGAAAGATTCTGATTTTAAAAAAGATAAAAGCAACTACAGTGTAGTGAGTCTGGCAGGGGAGCAGAGACCCAGGGCAGCTGTGAGAGCCCTGTCTCACGAGGTTTTCAAGACACGTCTGGATGTTGTATGATCCTGAGCTGTCACTCTGAATTTATTTACCTGTGTAAAATATGGATGAATTCAGTCAGCTGGTGTTTTTTAAGACACCATGGCTGGCAATTTGCAAAAATGATCTTGAAAAATTTTTTGGTGTATTGCCTTCACCCCTAATGATACAATTCCATGTAAAATTTTCCAGCCACGGTGTCTTAATTGTTGCCTGAACCAAGAGTATACACACGATGCTACACCAAAAGCATATGATGAAGGAAGAAAGCACAGACAAATATTTAATCTGGAAAATGCTTTCCAGACCTTTCAAATTGCAAACATTTCGCACAGGGGTGGAATGGACAAGTTTCCAAACTATTTGCTAAACAAAGCAGAGGCTAAATTCTTTATGAATAAGATTAATAATTGAATAGTTGGTCAGCTTTAGTTCTAATTTTCTTTCCCTCTGCTGCATTCCTGTGCTTACGAAATCATTTCAGAACACAAGTTCCCAGGTGACCAACTTTTCTAACCCCTGGCAAATCTCTAAAAGTCAGAGAGGGGACAGGCACATCTCTTTGGAGGTCAGGTTCATGATTTAGTTTATAAACAAGAATGCATACTTTGCTCCCGGAGAGGAAGGAATAAGATGGAGTATAGAATAGTTGAACAAGGAAAGAGGGAAAAACAGGTGAAGGGAAGTTAAAAATGAAGCGGTGTTTGCAAACAAAAATATCCATTGTTTTCAGAATTAATTCAAACATAGGAATAAGCAAAGTTTTTTGATGGGAAAATAGGATGTGAAGAGAACACAAAAAGATGCAGCAGTTAAGAGAAATGAGATGGTCACTATGTGTTTGGATGAAAAAACACAAAAAAAAGATAAAAAAACCTTTCTTTTTGACAAGAGGACTTTCTGACAAACAAAAAGGAACTGGAAAACTCTCCATTTCAAAATACAGATTTACATTGTGGCAGTTAGAATGAATCAATAAGTAAAACGAATGTGCATCTTGGTGTGAATTTTCAGGGGATCTTTACATTCATAGGAGTCTGCAAAAGAAAATACCCCAACTGCTGCACAAAATACAAATCAGTATCTGCCAGCAACTGGGAATTGAAGGATCAGGGGGAGGAAGGGGAATGTTGCCACTGCTGCCCATTCAATTAGTGACAGAAACATTTTTCCTATGCTAGGAATAGGCTGAAGGGAGCTGGAAGTATTTAAATAAGAGAGAAACGTGCCCATTCTTTCCTGTCCCTTGTAAAACCAGATTTTTTTTTGTCTGGTAATCTGAATACCTGAATGCGACCCCAGACATTCTCGTTTAGTCTTTCTAAACCAGACAAGTTATTTCTTAGTCTGAACTCTTCAGTCAGCCCCTTTATTTTTATTTTTTTCTCTTGCACTATGGTACAAGAAAACTTTTACCTGATTTTATTGCTCTTGATTCCAGGATTTCTGGATATTCCCATTACATCTTTGTTCCATTCTCCTGTTCCTCTCCAAATAGTGAGTAGCTGAAGGAACACTCAGTGTGCTGAAATGGCAAAATGTTTCCAGCCACAAACGTTATCGGCCTGTTCTGGACTTGGTAGCTGAATTTAAACCAGTATTTGGCCTTCAGTGCAACAAAATGTTGAGTCAAGGTGAAAGCGTGATCTTTTGCTGGGCCTTGTTTCTTCTACTTCCTGCAAACCTTTGCTCCTTTAGCAAGTGAGATGAATTTAACATCTGAATGCTTTTTCTATGTAATTGTTTTGCAGTTTGTCAGTAACTTTTACAAACTGCATGCTGTAGCTGTGCAGATTTACAGCCAGCTAGAAATAGCCTTTGACTGCTCTCTTTCCATTTCAGCCTCTCTGCAAAAAAAAAAAAGTCTTACTGAGTTCTTACACGAGTTCTTATATTTGTTGGTTTTTTTTTTCTGCAATGACAGAAGAATGTTGAGCATGTGGGCCTAATTTTTGAGATGGAGCCTAAATTATAGTTCAGATTCATTCCCTAAAAGGGGAATTCCCGATGAGAGCATGTAGGAAGCAACAGGAACACCTCAAGCCTCCTTGTCTCCTTCCACAAACCAGGATCATGTCACATGAATCGCCAAGCCTCACTGGAGAAGTGCTCAGAAGACACCTGGGCAGCTCTCTGGGCTGGCAATGAAAAGCAAGTGGTGATATATTCCAAAAGGCCACACTTTTGGTGCCAGCAGGGGCTGCCGTGGTCTGCAGCACTGATTTTCCTGCTTACCGTGGTGTCTTCTGCTCTGCTGTTCTGTCTCTGTGTTGGGGGTGAATGGGGATGTCCTGCCCCAGCCCCTGTGCTGTGTGTCACCTCCCGGCAGGGAGGGACCATCAGTGCCCACCATGAGGGGCAACTGAGCTGAGAGGTGGCTGGCTGCTCAGCTGGGCCACCAAAGACAGGAGGTGGCTGGAGCCCAGGTGTCTGAGAGCTACAGGTGGCTACTTCTGAAATCATCCCCCCGACACAATTCTCCAGGGCTGATTTATACACAGAGAAGAAGGTAAGGGTGATGTCCTCAACACATGGACAAGATTCCTTTTCCCTGAAAACTCCTTCTTAAACATTGTTTCTTGGTGGTATTTCTTCCCACTCCCCGTGGATAGGCAGATGTTGCACATATTTGCCATTATCTCATGTATGTAAAAAGAAGAGGGTTTGCAGTTGTTTTTCGTAATAATAAATCCCATCAGTTCTCTTTTTACTCAATTTTTCCACCAAGAAACTGTGGTCATTCATGTGTTTGGATTATTTCTGAAACTGGAGAAAGTTTTGTTTTGGAAATTCCACTTCATTTTAACTTTCCTTTCATCTGATTTTCCCCCTTTTCTTTGCTCAGCTGTGCTACACTTCCACCTTATTTTCTCCTGGGCTGTCAAAGCACTTTCACACTGTTGCAGTTTACTACAAGAACACCAATTATATCTCCAACAGTGCCAGCCCATTGACTGGATTCAATGATCTCAAATATAATTTCCAACTTTAGTGATTCCATGATTCTATAACAATTCAAATTCCTAAATTTTCATTAGTCTCTTGAAAGGGTCCATGTCCTTTATGGGATGTCCAGGGCAGTGTGTTAAGATGCCAAAGTCTCACATGTGACTTCAATTTCCTCCAAACACCAATGGGCTCACCAGGTTCCTGCCTGTGGGCTCAAGGAATTCATGCTTGCAGTGATGGGAGTGTTTAGAAGTCTGACAAATCAGGCCAGTTTTAAGCTTTATTGAATTAATTCATTAACAATGCCCTTGTTGCTGGTGGCCAGTTCTCACACCAGCTCTTGTTACACACTGAACCATTAAATTAAACAATTGTATCCTAAATTAGCTGTGTCTTTTACAGTGTTGTGGAGCTGATGCCAAACAGGGAGCCCCAAGGGCTGGGGTCCCTCGCTGGAGCTTGCCCTGAAATCAAGGGGAGTGGGGTTCAGAGAGCTTCAGGGAGAAAAATCAGAACTAAGCTAATTAGATTTCCTTCTTCTCAGGTTCTCCCTCCTCATGTCTGTATTTATGCTGTCCTCCCTGCCCACAGGGGGAAGGTTTCTCTTCTGCTCACGCTTCCATTTATTTGGATGTTTTCTTCACAACACTCATCTTTCTTGTGTAAATTTACCCACTGTTGCCTTTTGGAATGATCACACCAGTCACATCCTTATGTAAAACTGTGCCTGGCTTCCCGGATTACAGAAACCTTGCATCCTATTCTTACTCCACATTGGTACACCTGCATCCAAGTTCAAGACAAAATGGCATTAATTTTATGCAGATTGGTACTTCTGTGACTTGTAGGTGAGCCTCTGCTTTGGCTGGAGTGCTGACACACCTGTGAATATCCACCCCTTCCTCACAGAGCTAGAGGAGTGCAGAGAGAGCAGAAGGATTTCTTTAGGATCCAGAGGTTCATTCCCAAGTAATTTAAGGAGAGGGAGCAGGTGGGAATTCAACTTTTTTTGCCAGGGGCTGCCCAGGATCTGTTCCAGACAATTCCATCTGTGCCAAGGAGGTACAGGTGAGCCTGGCCGAGCCTCTCAGCCACAGGTGGGGCTGGAAGGAAGTGGGAACCCCTGGGTGATTAAAGGAGTGAGGAAAAACAAGTCCAGGGCAGAAGAGGGAAAAGCATAAAGGGGCAGGTGCTGCCAAGCAGCCCAGAGCTGGAGCAGATGTGCTTGGTCTGGTGAGAGCTGAGAAGGAGCTGCACAGGAGAGGGCTGGGGGTCACCTGTCCCTGCAGGGCTCCCGGGGACATCAGACCCTGGGGGAAAGGTGCTGGGCTGTGTTTTGTCTTAAAATCTGCGTTGGTTTTTAACCAGCAGTAAATTAAACCTGTCTTCACCAAGTTGAGCTGGACTTGCAGCATCACCTCTAAGCAGCACCTGGCAGGAAAAATCCCCACAGCTCTCTGGGCCACAGGCCCTCCCATCCCTCTTCCCTTCATCCTGCAGAGGGTGACTTGCAGGGATGGGTGTTCCCTCATCCTGCACAGCCTTAAGGCTGCAGTCAGCTGATGCTGGAGCTTCTTGTTCTTAGAAAGGGTCCTGTGAGATGTTCTGTGCTGCTGCCTCTGACTGGGAAGAGCTGGAACTGGTGGCCCAAGTGAGGGCCTTTAGTCCTGTCTTCCCAGAGACTTGGGGCACGGCAGTGTGTCAACACCTTGCCTTGGGAGATGGTCTCTTAGTGCTCATTAATTGCTTTGCTACTTAGCTGTGGCACCACTCAGATTCAAAAGAGGATCAGAATACAATTCTTATTTTCCACCAGAAGAGATGAAATAACAGACTGCAAACCCTGTAGCTGAATCTGCAGTGAGGGACTAACAGCAGCAATATGTCCCACAGAATTGGTGTTGCTGTTAACCTATTTAAGAAGTTGGGTTTTATTTCAGTCATAAATTAAAGCATTTCCAGTAAGTGATGCTTGATAATTCATAAATACTTCATCAATTAAATGTTCCTTCTGATGCCTGCAAGCTCAGATGTTACACTTTGTATCATTAAAATCCTCATTTATGATCTTTCCAGCAGATAAGTCATATCCTCTTTCAACTGATGGATTTTATTATTATATAATTATATGTAAAATTACTGCAGGAAGATGTTTGCTTTACATGGCTCAAAGATATGCAGGGCTATAGACCAAGAGCTTCCATGAGCTCTGACAAGAAGCAACTTTAGTGTGTCCTTTATTTTCAGGAATTGAGTGCGCAGTGTGTACATGGGACAGGCTTTTATGTGCAGAGCTGCCACATGGCTGAAAAAAGATGGAATGAAATAATATTTTGTGTGTTTGCATCAGAGTGCTTGTGAGAACAGGTCAGGTTCGCTTCAGCATCCTAAAGGCTACTGAGTTTTGTTTCTAGCACAATAAAAAGGCTCAGTGGCTATGAGAAAACAGTGTGTTTATAGCTCAAGTGTATTCAGAGTGGCAGCAGACCAGAACATCTTGTGAAGTCATTAAGGATAAAAAAATTGTGAGGGAAATCCTTTTTGTTAAAAGCAAAGGGCCAAAATAGTTTTGAGAATATTGGGAGGTGAAATTACTTTAAGCAAACAAACAGTGTGGTATAATTCCTATGCACTTTACAGAGGTTCCTAGTTTTTATTTTACACCTTGAGAGAAGATGTTATGAGATGTTATTTGCATTTACTGATGCTCCAATTTGTCATTCAAAGCTGATTGAAGTCAGGCTACCATGAAACTACTTTACAACAGGCTCCTTTCATGAACACTTCATGGACTTGAGTGGTATTAAAGGCACCATCAAGTGTCACAAAAATTATGTAGCAATGCACTTCTGAATGCAATTTTTATTTGCTGTGCTTTCTAATCAGCAAATACACGTTGAAAACTGTGCTGCCATTGAGCATTATTTTACCATGGCCCACGAATTTTTGTGGTATCATCAACTTGCACAAGCTGAGGAAATTAAAGTTATTAGAACATCACACTAGGTTTTCTAGAAAAGACCAGCAGCCTGGGGTTTGGGAGCTTCAGTGTGAAAGGGAACAGGGTTGTTCCTTGTTGTGCCTGGTGTGTCACCATGGTGTGTCAGCAGGGTGCTCACACACACAGAAGTGAGATTTCTGACACATCACAGTGTGGTGTGAGGGAGGACTTTTGCAGGAGTTTCTTCTGAAAATGCTCTTCTGAAACCATGGACACGCACTCTAAGGGCACAAGAAAACCCTGTTTTCTTTCCCAGATGAATTCTACCTAAGTAGTCCTTGCCCTTTCTGTGAGTCTTGCTCTTTAATATTTTCAGATCTGATTTTAGAATAGCACATACTTTTTTTTTCCTGAGACGTCCCTTTAAAAAATGCTACTCCTTGTGCAGTGACCTGAACAGCTGAGTTTGTGTTTGTATCTACCAAATGAGGAACACACTACAGAGACCCTTACAACTGATGAGGCACAGCCCTACTGTAGGATTGTCTCATTCAAATTCACATTAGCAGCTGGATATGAGCTGGCATTGTTCCACGGACTTAATACTTTGATAGATTTTAGGGACAGAAGGGGCCATTCTTGCACTCAGTGTGCCTCTCTTCCCATGTAAAACGAACCTCAGAATTTCAGCAGATGATTCCCGTGTCAAGCCTAATAACCTTTACTGGAACTGGACCACATATTATAGAAAAATACCTGTTTTTCTCATAGGATCAGGCAATGGGGTATTCTCCATGGCCATTCTACCTAGCTAGTGTTCTAGTGGTCGGTACACTTTTCTGATAAAATATGTGTGTGATAAGCAGCTTAAATCTTCCATATCTGAAGCCACTGTTTTCCATGTGCTTTTGTCAACCAGATAATTATCCCTGACAGCCAGGTCAGGGTCTAGTCCCTTCCAGCATCACACATATTTCATAACAGCTAAGAAGCTGACCTGCTGTGTCTTAAGAAATGCCATATATACACAAAGAAGTAAAGCTTATGCCTGTTAAGAAAGCAATCCCCAAACCACACACCATTAACTGTGTGGGGGGAAACGAGACCCTGACGTGTGGACTGATTTCAGCAGAGTGAATTTATCTGAGAGCCTCCTGAGCTTCTCGCTTCCCCCAGCAGCACATGCACCTTGGTCCTGATCCATGGCACAGATAGGTGCCAGTCAAGTAGCACAGCTCTTCACAAGCTGGTTCGTCTGACAAGTCAAGCTCCAGCTGGTTTGATTTCAAACTGTCTTCACCCTGAGAGGGCAATAGTACAAAAATGGCTGTTGAATTGCATGCTCTCTGTCTTTCTGTTTTGAAAATGTCTGCAAAGCACATCTTGAAGGATTTAGATTCAGGACCTGAGCCTGGGGCATGGAGTTAAAAGACAGTGCTGACAGGGACAAGGCTGGGGGCAGAGGGCAGGTTTGTTTCCTAGGGTAGATTTGTAAGCAGCAAATTTGTTTGCTGGAGGAAGAAGGAGCCTTGGGGACTGGATGGCTTGACAAAAACTAGAGGAGAGTGAATTCATCAAGAAACTTGGGGATTTCCTCAGGCAGCTGCCTGGTGGCTCCCAAGGACTCCTGAGGCAGAAGCAGCTCTTTTTATAAAAAAAATAGAGGGTAACAAATCCCAGAAAGGAAAGGAATGAAGGACGGGAGGTATGAAATGGAGAAGAGCTTGGAGATGGAGCAGCACAGAGCAGTGTCTGGTGATATGTTAGCTTTTAATTTACTGATTTATTTAAACAAACTGAAAAATGGATGTTTTTCCCAGCCACAGACAGAGAACACACAGCTATGGTTCAATTTGTGAAGGCTGCCCTTAAATACAACCTAAAGATTCTGGTTTAATTATTCTTTATAATGAAAGCTGTTTAAGTTTTCATTCTCATCTGGGTGGTTTTTAATTCTATTTTGTTTTCAATTTGTCAAGAAGTCAAGGATGCCCATGGTAAAATTCTGCTCCAGTTGCCTGTGGATAAATCCCGAGTAAAGTGAATGATTCAAACTGAATCAGTGAGTAGCTATAGAAAAACAAATATGAAGCCATAATTAGTTTTTTGGAAATGTTCCTCTCTCTCATGGACTGTGCAGTTGTGGGGCTTGCTGAGCAGAGCACCAGGTGTCACACAGGTAACCCAAGGGAGGCCACAGGGCTGTGGCAGGGGATGCTCCCTGCAGGGGCAGTCTGATGATGTGTGTGACAAAAGGAGACAGAAACACACTCTTCTGTCTTTTCTCTTTTTTTCTGAGCCATATCTCACATTAACAGCTATTGACCCAGCAGTGGGAAATGAACAAATCTGATGTTCTGGGTATTGTGTCATGGAGAGAAATAGGGGTTTGTTATTATCAGTGTTAGAAGCATGAGTCTGTAGGGTCTGTGTTTTTTCTTACAGAGTTTTCTGTTGGTAAATTTGTAGCACTTATTGTTCTACATTTGCCTAAAACTTTCACTTGAAGAAAAACTCAGCGTAAATAGCACAAACTTGTAGTGATACATTAAAAGGCTTTTAAATACCCATTCTTTTTATAAATTTTTTTTTTAAAATTTATTTCTCAAAACAATGTATTCTCTCTAATTTCTCCTATTTATCATTTTTTATTCATTTAGATGATATTTTATTCAGAAAAAAGAGAACCACTTTCATCTTTTGCCAGGTACATTGTCTTTCAATTGCCCTAACAATTTCAAATATAGTCATTATGTTGATCATTTCGCAGCACTTTTTCACAACACGCTGATAGGTTTCCTTTCCTTGTTATCTTTGTCACATTTTGGTTCACTGCTGCTCCATGTCCCAGTAAAAGCAGAAAACATATTGTGCAGTCATTGTGCACTAGTGCTACCCCTTCAGAGCTTTGTTTTGGTAACCATGGGGGGTACGGGAGGGTGACTCAGTGAAGGCAGTAGAATGGTTTGCCATAAAACCTCGAGACCTTTTCTTGAATAAACCTGCTTTTCCCACCCATTTATTTCATTCTCATTAGCACATGGATTCATGTTCTTCGTCTCATAATTATCAGGCGTCTTGAGGGCAAGGCAAAGTTTTTCTGTAATTTTTATTCACTTTATCTAAACCAAGCATTGGAGGGGGACAGAGAACTTAAAACACTAATTTCTAAGTGAGTGTTGAGAAACTGCTTTAGTTGCTGGGATGTTTAAACCACCTCATTTATTGCTTGAATCAACTGTAAAAATACCCACATTTAAAATTAAACTTGTGATTGTTATCAACAATGAAAGATCTTGCAGCTATGCCTGCCTGTTTCTGATTAATTTGTTTTAGACATAATCAAAACCTCTGGATTTTATTCAAGAGTGAAGTAAACTAACTTCTGAAATGTGAAACATTTTAGGATATGGAACTTCTCCCTAGCCAGACCCAGAGAGTTTCCCTAGGTCTCATCCTAGTGAATCCATTTTTGTACTCTTTCATTTACTCTGGACAGTCAGAATGTACCTGGGGTTTTTTTGTCTGGTTTTAGAGTAAAGAGAAAGCCGTATTCCTACATGTTTTTGCACAAGAAAAGGTCTTGCATATATGTAGAATTAGGTTCCTGCATGAAAAAAAGGGTCTTCATGGATTGATTGCAGTTCTCAATTAGTGAAGCAGGAGAAATTTCTTCTAGGTAGTGTCTTTAAGTAGATGTCTGCAGCCTTTTTCCTTATGAAAAATCACTGAGCAGCTGAGAAAATGATTACATTTTTATTATTATCAATCCCCTGCTAAATCCTGCAGATTTTTTAATATTCTGGCATTAGCCTTTTTAGGTTTAATCACATTTTTTTACTCCTCTAAGCCATGATATCAAGGAACATGTCAGTGCTCTGCATTTTAAACATTTTAATAATCACTTTACTTCAAAGGTTGGAAAAGCATTTTTAAAATAAGAAAATCTGGTAGAGAGATTTTAGATTATTTTTAAAAGCTTAAACCTTGCAGGTGGTATTGCTACATTGACTATTTCAGCAGAATATTAGCTGAAATATTTACATTCCTTCTTTTGGTGTTTACTCACACGTGAACCAAGGATTTGAACTATTGAATTTTCAGTGTTAGATGCTAAAGTTGGACTCAATGGTCTTAAAAGACTTTTCCAACCTCATTTGATTCCATGAGTCTGTAATTCTCTGTTTTGGCTTTGAATAAACCAAATATGACTCCACATTATGCTTCCAACTTCCCTTTCCTAACAAGATTAGTACTCACTCTAATGTTTCATAGATTATCAAAGGACAGTAATTAATTTTACCGTGGGCAAGCTCAGTGTATTAAACATCATGAAAAAATGCACTAGAAAATAGATGTCCAGTTTTAAAATAATTAGCTCAACATCAACCTTTACTGCTGCAGAAAAACTTACACTTTTTTCCTACATTGATAAATTTTAATGTTTTCCCTAATAAGCTTTTTTAAATATAAATCACTTTTTCCTTCTTTGGGTACATATTGGATAATTTGCATTTATATTGTCAAATGAAAATACAATAAAAAGTCAACAAACTATTTCTGATCAAAAGCAGATCTGCAATGTGTATGAGTCAGATAAATCTATAGAAGAAAAAGAAGATTCTGGTCTTCTTGTGTATTCCCTGGCAGTGGAGAAAATTACAGCAAAAAAATGTTCTGTCCCATTCAAGAGAACCTATTAAGTTGACCTGGTTTCACTAAAGATATTCAAGAGAACTCACCTCATAAACTACCCATCAATGCTTCCAATTTCACGTTACCTGAGTATTTGCCATCCATGAAATGGGAAGCTTCATTTTAGAAACAGCAACATGAGGTATTGCTGGAGCAAATTCTCATTTGTGAGGTGGAATGTTACAAGGTCCCACCCTCGAGATAAATATGTGCCCAGTCCCAGCATGCTCAATCCAGTGAGGGAAAAGGGAAGAAAGGCCAGAAAGGAAAGGGTCTACATTAACTAGGATTTAGACCTTTTCTTAGGAGGACAAATTAAGAAGTGGGATTCCCACTCAGAGTTAGCAGAGACAGTGAAATTCCTGCAGGGCATTTCAGAGATGGACTCAGGTTCTGCTGTTTCCTGATCCTGCACATGGGAGGGTTGATTCAGTCCATGGACAACTGAATGGGAATTTAGGATGTGTAAACTGGGTTGTAGGACAGGGCAGTCACAGCACCAAATCCTCCTGCAAGATGGGTTTGAACCTGTGAGTCTCCTTGGAAAGCACAAAGTGATTCACCCACCTGGCATGCAAGTGTGAAAGTTCAGTAGGTTGTTAAGTGTTCAGGCTTTTAAAATTGTTTTTACTGCCTTGGAATTTGTGTTGCTCAGACTCTGTTTACTGAATTTTCAGATTTCCTGAGTCAGGAGGGAGGGAGAGAGGGAGGACGTAAGGGAAAAAGAGGGTGGGAGGGAAGGGTAAGATAGTGGTGAAAGGGGAGGGGAAAGGGAAGATGGGTAGGAAAGGGGAGAGAGAAGAAAAGGTAGTACAAAACAGAGGGAATCAGTATAAAGTCCAAAATCACCAGCTTTAACAGTTTATTATTGACTTCTTGATTGCAGTATTGTTTTGTCAGAATTGGTGTTATCACAGAGGTGGTGTAGCACCAGCAGTGGTTTAGAGAAAACTGTGGCCAAGCTAAAATTGTTGTTCTACTAATTAATTTTATAGGTGTGCTCTTTACTGATAGAGTAGTCACTGAGGCTTAATTAAACACACAGGCTATAAGTGAAAACATTTTGTAGTGCAAGAGGTGCATTAGATGCTGATAAAAATAATTGTGAACTCGAAACTCATTGATGATTTTGCATAAAAAGAGACCTGATGTTGCCAATGTCTTGCAAAAATGGATTTTGAGTGTTGTTTGCTACAATGTTTGAGTAAACCTGCAACCCTTTTCTGATTCTGATAAATGAATTACTTATTGCCTTATAGGCCCCTTCTGCAATCAGTGGAAAACCTGGCACATACCAAGTTCTCTTCCTTAAAGCACTGAGATAATATGCATGCTGTGGAGAAATGCTACACATAAGCATCTTATTTAATGGGCTGCTGTCCTCTTCTTTGATTAGAAAACCAATGTTTTGAGGAGAAAAAGCAGACAGGCTTCAATGAATAAGCAGTTTCTGCACTCTGCAAGAGTCCAAAGCACAAGCAAACGGGAAGAGGCTTATGGAGTGGAAGTTTAAAATTCAAGTATTTCAAGGGTCAATAAACACATAATTGCCTTACCCAAGCATTGTTTGGAATGCCTGGCTCAGAACTGCTGTCAGAGGAGTCAGAATGAAATGCTTTGTTGTGATTCAAAGGGGGCTCAATATGCTGACAATGTCTAATCAAAGTAAGCCAGTTCACAGGAAACAGTGAGATTCTCAGGAAATTGAATTTTCTGTACAGTAGGTCCTGTGAAATTTCTCTAGTCAGTCTGGCAAGAAGGACATGATGACATTTTGCATTTCTTTTTTCTGCTGAACTCCTCTCTGTGTCCTTTGTTCCTTTGAGCATCAAGATGTCATGCTGACTATGAGCCTGAAAAACACACTTCATTTAGAAAGGGTGCTATAATATATATATGTAGCTTCTACCTATGATTTTAAACAGAAGATGAGAGTAAAGTAGAATTAAAAGATAATTTCATATCTGTAAGTTCTGTTTTCACTGAAGTTCTTTGTTTTCAAGGATATTTAAGCACTTGGAGGGAAGGACAGATTTTGAATGCCTGAGATGAGAAGGCTCTTTGAAAACACATATTCAGAGCTGTGAAGCTGCCAGCAGACAGGTGCTACTCTTTTCTGTGCTGTTCAGAAGGTTCACCCTTCTGAAGTTGCTTACCTGTCTCCACTGACTGCCCAGAAAGCTGAATTTCCACTGCATGGGCTGCCTGTCAGATTGACTGGTTTTAGAAGCAGCCATTTCATCACCAAATTTGTCTTAAAAAATTTACTTATTGCTATCACCATACAATGAGTTGGAAATACTTCTTTGCACAGAGTCTCTCTTGATGCTCATCTGTGTTTCTCTTTAAGCTGTTTGCATTGATGTGTGGAAGACAATACTTACCTTTTTCTGCTTTCCTAAATTACTTTCATTAAACCCCTGGGGTTTTTATGAAATCTGACCTCTTCTGCAGAGTATTGTAAAAGACTGAGATTGTGTATTCTAGTAACTAACAGCAGAAATACAGAGGGTTAAAAGCATTTTTTGTTGTTGTTGCTCCATCTATTTGGACTCAAGGATTGAGCATGGAACAAATAAGAAGAAAATACACACTACTATCAGTTATACTTGAAAGTTTTATTGCCAATAAAAAACCACTTAGATAAATAAGCAGTTTAGGGGGTTCTCAATGACTCTGAGCTGGTAATGGAGTGGAAAACTGCATTGCTCCAGGACTTGCTTAACTTCCATTAGGTAACTGTTAAGTCATCTTGTTCAAATCTAACACATCAGTGGGTCCAGGGTATTCTTCTGATCTGTATTTGTAGTATGCTGTAATGTTAATTTTTTAATGGAGAAACTTAATGGAGGTTTCACGTGACTGGCACATATTAATGGCATGTGGGGTATCACATAGCAATAGTCATATTTGAATCTGAGCTGCTCAGTTTTTGTTGCTGTTGTTAAATCTGAACATCAGAGTTTTGTGACTACGGTTTCATAAGCAAAACCAACTTTTTGGGGGTGTGTACAGACATTTACTGGTGTGTATTACTTCCTGCTTCTCCTTCCAATAATAGTTAAGTTTAGAACTCCCACTTATGAAATGGACAGGAACACTTAAAAGCAGGTATTTGCTAACTCTTATCTCATAGGGGTGAGGCTTGCCAATGCTAAGAGGAGCTTATGTAGTATTAAGGAATACAACATTTTCTATTGATACTTAATTAAATATCTTCCGCCTTTGTAGTTAGCAAAAGTATATTAGATTCATTTACAAAGAAGGAGATGGAAGGATGGAAAAAGTTAAGGAAGAATTATTGCCTCTTACTGAAGTACATAGTTTTTGTGGGGAATTCCTCCTCTCATAGCAAGCTTTGTAAGAAAAACATACTTCTTGAACCTACAGATTTTATTAAAAAGACATTGAATCTTATTCCCACAGGTTAAATGCCCAGCACGCTATATATTGTTCTAATCCAAGGCTTTGCTTTAAAGTAAATATATATTCACTTGTGTACTCACACCATGAAGCTGTGTCAGAATGAGCACTGCTTGCCAAAAAAAAAAAAGTGCACAGGCTGAATGCTGAGTGAAATTCAATAGAATTTCTCTGTTGGAGGTGAGAGGAATGGGAACCTTGCTGTAGTTGACAGCCTGACCTTGTGACTAAGGTGAAGTTGTGCCATCTTCTCACCATTCTGCTGGTGAGGAACAGCCAGTGGCCTGCCCCAGGTCAGAAGTGGCTGCAGGCTCAGCTGCAGGGAAGGTGGAAAAACAGACACAACCCAAGCCTCCAGAGATTTTCCTGTGAAATCATGGGGAGGTCCAAGCGGGCTAGCTTCCTGTACAGTGAGAGACTTTTAGAAAAAATGATTATTTCTAATGGCATACAACTTGAGAAAATGCTGGGTTACTGCTTGATTTCTGAAGGGGGGCATACTGAAATTGTTATCTAACAGCTACACTGACTACACCTTGTCATGGCCAATAGGACCAAATCCTAAACTGCAGTCAAACAGCCTCAGAGTCTCTGTACCTCATTATTTCGTGTACGTGAGAAGTTCTGAGGGAAAAGTGTTGTCACACCTTTTTACTGAGACATGGTCATGCTTGGATGGTAAACTATACATTTATTTAAAGGCTGGAATAGAAAAGGCTTCTGAAGATCCATGAGTGAATTACATGTGCTAAAAAAAATCCCATGGTAATAAATCTACATACAGCAAAAAACCTTTGCTCTAACTATAGTTTGAAAAATGACCAAACCCATTTCAGAGTAGATTTTATTTCAAACTTTTTTCTTTTTCTTTTTCTTTTTCTTTTTCTTTTTCTTTTTCTTTTTCTTTTTCTTTTTCTTTTTCTTTTTCTTTTTCTTTTTCTTTTTTTCTTTTTCTTTTTTCTTTTTTTTTAATTTTTCTTTTTTTAATTCACTATTTTTAATCATTATTTCTTTTCTTTTCAAGCCCTGTTGCTAGAAGTTACTTGAGGTTTGGATTTTTTTTTTTTTCCCGAACCAAACAATTGAAAGGAAATATGCAAGTGAGATTACTGTAGAAAGTTTGACATGATCTGTCTTTACACAAACACTTGCAGTCTTAACTCTGTCTTGGATGCCAAATTATTAGAAGAAAAATGCATCTGGAAGCTGCAACTTTTTTGCAAAGTTTTAACTAGCTCAAGTGTTCCTGAGAGATCTGTGTCTGTCTTCTTTGCTTTCATAGATCATTTTAAATCATGCATGTAATAATTGGAAGGATCATTTAGACAATGCATTTAGACAAGAGAGAAATCCAATCAATATTCCACAGTCAGCATCTATTGGGAGAAGAAGATCACTGGGTCTTGGCTCATATGAGATTTATCAGAAAAACAGCCTTGCATTATGCAGATGGAACCCAAGACTTTTCACACTGACTGGCTCCTTTTTTTCATTGGGAGATCCTGTGTGTACTCTAAAATACCTCTTTGTATGTATAGTGCTGCAACAAAATATATGTGTACATATCTATCTATCTATTGATCTGTCTATCTATCTATCTATCTATATATCAGGGAATTCAGGCTTGCAGTGATGGGAGTGTTTAGAAGTCTGACAAATCAGGCCAGTTTTAAACTTTATTAAATTAATTCATTAACAATGCCCTTGTTGCTGGTGGCCAGTTCTCACACCACGTTAATCAGCTCTTGTTACACACTGAACCATTAAATTAAACAATTGTATCCTAAATTAGCTGTGGCTTTTACAGTGCTGTGGAGCTGATGCCAAACAGGGAGACCCAAGGGTTGGGGTCCCTCGCTGGAGCTTGCCCTGAAATCAAGGGGAGTGGGGTTCAGAGAGCTTCAGGGAGAAAAATCAGAACTAAGCTAATTGGATTTCCTTCTTCTCAGGTTCTCCCTCCTCATGTCTGTATTTATGCTGTTCTCCCTGCCCACAGGGGGAAGGTTTCTCTTCTGCTCACGCTTCCATTTATTTGGATGTTTTCTTCACAACACTCATCTTTCTTGTGTAAATTTACCCACTGTTGCCTTTTGGAATGATCACACCAGTCACATCCTTATGTAAAACTGTGCCTGGCTTCCCGGATTACAGAAACCTTGCATCCTATTCTTACTCCACATTGGTACACCTGCATCCAAGTTCAAGGCAAAATGGCATTAATTTTATGCAGATTGGTACTTCTGTGACTTGTAGGTGAGCCTCTGCTTTGGCTGGAGTGCTGACACACCTGTGAATATCCACCCCTTCCTCACAGAGCTGGAGGAGTGCAGAGAGAGCAGAAGGATTTCTTTAGGATCCAGAGGTTCATTCCCAAGTAATTTAAGGAGAGGGAGCAGGTGGGAAGTTATCTTTTTGCAGCCTGGAGGAATAAGAATTACTCCAATGAAACTCTTGGGAGAGTTGTGGGACTGTTTAGCTGGATGACTGTCCTGAAGAAAAGTGAAAATACCAGTTTATTAAGCTGCATAAAATTGTTGTTGCCATTTTTACATATACAATTAATCAAATTTGATGAATTAATCATCTACGAGTACATCTTAAAACTGATATTTTAGCACTGCCTGTTGAAATTTGTTCAAGAGTAACTGTGTTATATCTCCAAATTTTTTCTCCCATTTTTACATCTGACCATCAGACTGAAAATTATTTT
This sequence comes from Acridotheres tristis, assembly GCA_037013685.1. Lineage (NCBI taxonomy): Eukaryota > Metazoa > Chordata > Aves > Passeriformes > Sturnidae > Acridotheres > Acridotheres tristis. The sequence continues at coordinate 11,629,127 of CM072919.1, forward strand.
CATGGCCTAGCAAGGGGGGATTCAAAGTGTAAGCCAATACATGCCAGCTTATCTGCTCCTTTAGCAAACAATTTCTACTACATTATACATGACCAAGAGTGTGTTTAATGAAGTGCTTATGACAATAAGCACAGTGTCAGCTCATGTTTTATGTAATACAGGATTAAATATTTGTATGAATTGAGCATAAACTTTCTGGAGCCAAAGCTTATTTTATGTATTGCATTTATAGGGATATTTTTATAAAAGGAAAAGCCACCCAGTGCAACCAAAGTGTAACCCAAAATATGTGCAGTACGCTGTGTTCTGCAATAAGAGATGACCCTTTGTGTCCTCTGCTATTTCCTAAAGATGGCAACATTTTGAATGGGGGAATCAAGTCAATGAGTTAATTAGTTTGCCATTTATTTCTGCCTTCTGCAACCAAAAATATTCACGACGACTGAAAGGCAAGATGGAAGTTGCACTGTGGAGATTGACAGGTTTTCTTTATGTGTTTGTGGGCTATAAATATGCTTGCACTACTTCAACTTCTCACCAGGGAATAAAGTTTCATCATTTTGTTCAAGTCAATGAACATTGCACAAAGTGATGACTACATACCATGACATGATGACTTATTTGTGGTTCCCTCAGCAGTATTTTTTGTCACTCTGGTATTTTAGGATCATGTTTACTTGAAGTTGAAACTGCCATAAGACATAGAAGGTTCTGCAGTGTCCTCTGCTCCCACCAAATGATCTCTATGGTACAAGAAAAGGACACCAGACTGACATTCTGAATTCGCCATTTGTCTGATATGACTTGATAGTAATCAAGAGATTGGGCATTGTTGAGAAGCCTTTCCTGCATTTATTTGGCAAATCCAATGAAAATTCACCATCTGGGCGTCTGTGTGTCAGAGAGGACACGGCCAGTCTGGAAAAAAACCCCTGATTTTCAGTTTTATTCCCTGCAATAACTGGGATAACAGTTTCTGTGGTGGCTCTGCCATTGCCTGACTTTTTGATTAATGTTTCTCATAATTTCTCTGACACATTCTCCCTGTCACCACCAGTGTACCTGACAGGACGCTGCTCTGCAGCCCCTGAAAATCCAGCCAGAGAAAAACTGCGAGTAGTTCCCTAGAAGGATGATGTGGCATAAATCAAAAAATAGGAGGAGAAGACGAGGCTAAGTCAGGTTGTTTTTGAGAACACACACCTCCCTTGGCTGTGTGAGGACTGAGCCTGCTCTAGTGATTTGTACAGGTGACGTTTAAGCCTTGACTCGGAAAAGAAAGAGACATGAATGTAATTGCCAGCATTTCATTAATGAGCTGTAAGAAACGTTCATTAACTGCTCTGTATTGTTTTGTAGAAACACACAGCTCCATCACGGTATGCCTCTGGTGCCTGTGCCATCCACTGGCTGTAGTAAGATTTAAATGAAAAACAAATATTTTCCATTTATCAGAGTCCTGAGCAGGACCGAGTGATACTTTCCCTCAGCCCTCAGCAAGGAAAGCTGAAGCCAGAGTCCGAGAGGGAGGCAGTGCCCTCTACAGTGTTACACGATGGTTTTCATGCACAGTTCACTGTCTCCATCTGAAGTCTATTGTATCATCACCAAATAATGTTTTTTTTCTGGGCTGGAGAGCAGAGCTGGGTGTTTTAACAGCTTTCACACTTCCTGAGCATTATTTTTCAAGCTCACTTACGAATTTAGAAACTTAATTAGTACTTACTGGAAATAAGTTGGAAGTTTCCAACTGACTTCTTGGAAACTTAGAAATTCATTTAGTCCTTATATTGGGACAGCTGTAAGATCTATGTATCATGAAACCAGCATTTAAGGACATGAAACCCTGCAGCTTGTCTGAGCCACTGGTCCTTTTCAGAAGAACCAGGGCTGTGCTGTTCTTACCCACTGCTCCAGATTTTCTGAGCACCCTGATGCACTGGGAATCTTTCACCTGCTTTGCTCCTCTGCCAGAGAAAACATCTGTGGGTCTGGTAAGTCGAAAGTGACAACAAGCAAAACACAGTGATCTGCCATATGGTATTTACAACCTGAATCCCAAGGTGCCATAAAGATTTTTGATTTGTAAATGAAACTCTACAGGAAACATTGGGTAGGTAAAATGTCCCTATGTTATCAGCACAAATCCTAAACATAGCCCCATATTAGTTACTGTGAAGGGAACTCACTCCATCTCAGCTAAAACCAGTACAGTAATGATTTGAAAGCATATAAAGGGAGTGTATTTCCCTTTGGTTCTGACTACTAAATTACCTGGAAAGCGTCTTTACAGATGCTTTTTTCCCCATATATGAAAGGATGCTGATATTTCTGTGAGAGTGTGCCCTTGTTCCTCAGGCTGGCTGCCCTCTGTCCATGTTAGTCTGCCTGCCTGCCTTGTGCATCCATGAATGTAGGTGTCATACAGCTGTGCTTCCACATGTGTACCCATTGGGAATGCATCCTGAGCCTCACCACCCATTGCACCTGGGGCACAAAGTTGTGATAACCAATCCTGTCATTAGCACTACATAATAATTACCTTTTCCATTTTTAATTTGTACACACACCTCTCTTGGCTCTTTTATCAATTGTTCAAATTTTCAAACATTTTGACATTTGGAAAAAGAACATTTTCAGAGCCTGACCTCTGTCTTTGTAGATTTTGACTCTACTGGATGACTCTGCTGCTTGACCGCAGTACTTCATTCTGAAAATCTTACTTTGCACTTTGTAGTGTGAAAATTTTTGATTATGTTTTGTTCCTTAACATGACTTGCTCCCTTAACAAGTCCATTCTACTTCTTAAGAAATGGTCTTGTGTTGTTGCTTGTGGGCTCAATGTGAATTATTGAAGGCACAAGTTGCATCTGAGGTGAGACCTGGCTTATTGTGAACAAATATGTGGGGAGAGGATTCTAGGCTCAAATCAAGTTCTCAGACAAGAAAACGCTGTTGGGATGCTGCTGACTCTTGCAATAATTTTGTTAATAATAGAGTTTAGCATGTCTCGGCTAAAAAGTTTGTGGGGTGTACAGGTCAGGGCTTTTACAAACAGCTCCTCAAGTCATTCCAGAAGAAATTGCTCTAGTTAGTGGTTTGTCATAATGTCCTCAGAATCACTTGCTTGGTTTTTCTGCTTTCAGTTTGAAAACCTTCCCCAAGGTTTCTCTGACCTGATTTCAGTTACCCTAAAACTCTTGAATTTTACTGGCTAATTTTTTTTACTTTAATATCGTTCATGCTTTCTTGAAACTGTATTAGTAAAACATATCTAGATTGAGAAAACTCCAAACCAAACAAAAACAAAACAACCAAACAAAGAAAAAAAAAAAAAAAAAAGAAACACCAAAACCACAAACAAACATCCCCCCCCCAAGAAAAACAAACAAACAAAAAAAAAAAACAACAGAAAAAGATTAGGAAAAAGCTCATTAGTAAAAAACAATTCATAAGAATCACAAGTGAATGCTTTTTTTTTTTTTTCTCTCTCTCTTTTGAGAGAAATTGGTTATCTCCTCATATCTTGATATGATGGCAGCGTTTTCCCCCTGACTTCACGAACATTTCTTGACTTCAGCACAGGTGATCTCTGACTTCTCTAGCTTTTCTTTATTGAAAAAACTTCCTAATTTTGACTGACAGTGCATGTTACTGAATACGGGTGAAATGTCTGCTGTTGCTACATGAATGCTTTTAAACTCAGTACTTGCAAACAATTAGATGGCTCTTGGCAAATTTTTTCATAAAGTACTTGTAGTAGGTTGATCTGTTTTCTGCAGGCTGACCACTGAGGATGGATCTTTACAAGGCAGTGTCTCCTGGCTAATTTGCTAAGTATCATGCTCTGAGGCCAGGGTCAGTTTAAAAATTTTCGTTCTTTTTTGGGTGCCTCATAGGAAAACCTTTTCAGCTGTGTTACCACACCTTTGTGTAGATTAGTTTGTAGAGTGGGACAGTCTGTAGAACCGCCTCTGGTTTTGACTGAATGACTTTGGTGCAGCTGCATCAATCAGCAACTGTCTATAAAGCTACAATCTTAAGTTGCAGGACAGTCATTTGAAAAGTATGGTGGGGGTAAAATGTTTAAATTAATGAAAACATATCCCTGTTCCTCTCTCCACTCACTTTGGTCAATCAGACCCTTGCTCTGTGCTGGTATAAACCTGAAAATATCTGAAAAGAAGTTCAAGGATCAGTTACAAAGATCACTGAAAGTAATGGAAAAAGCTCTCATGATTTAAAATGTACAGCCTCTGGAGTATGCACTGCAATTTTATTCAGGTTTGAGTGGAGCTGAGCGTGAGAAATCAGTGATGGCCTCAATTCCTTGATGCACTGCCACAGGGCACACAAGTAATTGGTAGCTGATGCTAGTGGTGTAAATGCTTCAGTTCAAGTAATATAAGAGAAGTTATTATAGGGGGAGATACTTAAGATCACAGTGAAATTTGTAAATGTCTTTGTTTGACGAGGATTGTTTTTCTTAGGCAATATGAAGCGCAAACAAAACAGAAGAGCAGTGATAAGATTGTCAAGCTGAATTATCAAAATCTTCAGTTCTACAGCTTCAAATTCTTATTGCACTTACATCTCATTGACTCAATATTGACTTAATATTTTCCTTGATATTTGATTTAGTGATAAATAATCACTGTTAAAGAGCTACTTGGAATTAACAGCCTGATTTCAATGACATTGTTTATCTTTATTACTTTCTCTTCCAAGGTTTTTTGGCACTCATAAGGAAGGCAGCTAGAGATTCAGGGCTCATTGATAAAGGAAATTCAGGCAATATGATATTCCGTATTTAACCAAGACAGTGATGAGAATCTACTGCAGAAGGAATTTTTTCCTTCATTCTGGTGTGATCAGTGTCTTTTTGATGGCCTCTTAACTGCATGACAAAAAGAAAATAGTCACATGTTCTGTGAGGAGCAAGATGGAGAGACCAACTTAGCAATAAAGGTTTTAACTGACAGGAGAAAGTTAAATGCACTTCATTTGGGCCATAAAAGATTACCTTCAAATACAGAAATTGATAAACAGGGAAAGCAAGTGTGAATTTGTTCTGACCATATAGTTCCAGATCCCTCAAAATGCTTTATTAATTTAACAGAGAGCAGGCATTGGAAATTAACTAGGATTTAAAGTTTGGTTGAAATAGAGAAAGTTACCCTCTTCTGGTGGGTCTCCAGAGGATTTTGTGTACATGTTTGTCATAAATAAACATAGAAGAATCTTTTACAAAGCACAGTAAAAACTGCTGCCTTTTCCATGGTCCTCTAAAGGGCGATCCTAAAGATCACTCAAACTGCAGCATCAACTGTCTCTGCTGAGATGAGACACCCGTTCCTCCAGGGTTGGAAATGCCCAAGACAATGGAGCAAGTCCTTCTCTTGCTGTGATCATTTACGATTTTTGTTGTAAATGATGTTTAGGAGCCACAGTACACAACCGATCTTCCCCAGTCATGCTTGCTTCTCTGTTTTTTGCCCATATGTTACTTGTCATGTTCTTTCATGACTTTTTTTTTGCCGTCTGTCAGCTGCTTAGCTGATCTAGAGACCTTCCCAGAGCATCTTTGCTCTGAGATACCTAGTTTTATGATTTGTTTTGCAAAAGCACTCCTCTCTCTTTACACTTACCTGACCAGGTTTTGCACACCATCAGGAAGAAGTCTTTGATAGATGTGACTCAAAGCATGCAACTTTAGGTCTATCTCGGTTTGAAAGACAGGTGTTTGCAAGGGAAGGCAGGAGCCTCCCTTGGACTGGAGAATGTAAACCCTCTCCCTCTGAGTTATTGTAATTCTGAAATTAAGGGGCTCTCAGGCAAAGATATGAGGATGGGAATAGCAGTTCTTTACTAGTATGTATAACAAGGCACACAAACAACAACGACTGTGGCATTAATAACAAACAGAAGCAGGGACCCCGTGACCCTTCTGGGCCGAGACAGGAAAGGATGGATGAGAGCCTTTGCTTCACGCAGCCCTGGGGCAGTCGGTCCCGGTGCCCCTGCGGGACTGCGAGGAGCACCAAGCTGGTCCAGCAGGAATGAGCAGAAGCCCCGGGGTGGTGGGCGAGCTGTATCAGAAGCTCTGTGGCAGCAGCTGGAGCTGCGGGATGTCCCGGCAGGGCTGGGGCAGCGGGGCCGGCTCCGAGCGGGGCAGGGACAGGGGACCGGGATTCCCGGGAACACGAGCAGATGGGGACAGCTCCGTCCTTTAGTGAGGTGGGTGTCAACAAGGTCCCGGGGCAGTGGCTGCTCTCGGCTCTGGGCTGGGTTATGGAGAAATTCCTTTTCCCAAGCAGTAACAGTGAGCGTTCCTTCTCTGAAGCTGCAGCTGGAGAGAGAGAGAAAGAGAGAGAGAGAGAGAGAGAGGGAGAGTAGCTGTGCCCTGCCCTCCTTTTACCTGGGCCCAGCCAACCCTTCGTTTTCTCTAGTATCCTTAAGTACCAGCAGTCAGCGTTTCCCAACAACTGATGGGAAAAATTCTATAGGTAAGAAGGAACAAAAGAAAAGAAACTTAACCCCCGACAAGGTCATTTTTAAAAAGACTTTAAACAATGGGTCTGAAGAGCTTTTCTGCACAACATTAACAATATCCTTGTGTTGTCTCAGTCTCCTGGGTCTGGTGATGAGGTACTGCAGATTTGCAATGCAGGAATGCTGTCTGGAGAGCTCTGACAGCTTGGACACATTGAACATTGATAATGGTTAGATGGGGAGCAGAGACAGGGAATTCAACCAGTTCCATTTACACCAGGAATTAGTTGCTGCTAGACCAAGATTTCATTTTCATCTCCTTCCCCTTTTCACAATTTCATTTCCACACTTGTTAGGACTACAAGGGGGAGAAAAAAAAAAAAAAAGTCTGTTTCCCAATTCTTCAGTGGGATATTTAACACCTTGCTACTGTCACAGCTGAATAACAGCACATATACTGGTTTCAGAATTAAGTGAAAGGCATTTAATTCCTCCGTTTTTCAAGATATTTGTCCTCTTCTGGCCCTGTTTTAGAGAGAGTCTTTAAGATCATAGGGTTCTGGCTTGTGTGAGAACTTGTTTCATCCTGTGCTTAAACCTAAGATGTAAAACTGGCTGGAAATTCTGAACACAAAGCTCTTCTTTTCTGTCTGCTTATTGTTTCTTATAGGACTTTTATGAAGGGTGGGTAATTGAGAGGGATCCATCTTTTCTTTTGAAGCTCTCTGTCAGTGGGAGCATCCCATACATACAAAAAACTATTTAGTTTTAATTGTTCTTTTGAGTTTTGCCAAGGACTTACCTGTTGCCATGGAAACTTCTGAGCATGCAGAGAATGAGCAGTCCCTGTCCAGAAACCCTTTGTCAAATAGTAGCCATATATATATATTTAACATATAAATAATTCAAAGGTAACAAATCACATCCTGTAGCCAGTGATCTGTGTAAAGTTAATTAAGGATGTAGGAGAATGGAGTTTCTTCATCTTCCTGTGCTAATTCCCCAGTTTTTCTCCTTCTTCCTTCAGGCTATTCTGATTTCATGAATGAAATACCATAACTGGCTCCCCTTAAGTGATATTTCCTACTTTCAGCTTTCATTCAGAAAAAAGATAATTTCTGTTTAGCTCTGTCTAGTATTCTCTGGCTACCAAGACATAAAATGTCACAGAAAGAGCCAAAGTTTCAGGTAGCTGTGCTCTGCTGTTTCCAAAATGTTAGTTTAGGAGAAAAATCCTGGATGCTCTCCTGAAATTCGGGCTTCATCAATCATAAGCTACACCTGGGATCTTGCCAGACTGGACTAGGAGCTGCTGAGCAGAGAGCAATTGAGAAAGCAGCCATGGTGCCTGAACACCTCTTTGATTTACAAGCCAAAAAGTCTCCTCCCTGAGGCGCTCCTTGGACACCCAGGCAGCAGGAGGGATAGAGAGGCAGGTCATTTTGTCAGGAGTCAATCCTTACTAGTTTATCCACAGATATTTAGCACACTGATGCCTCTGTTTGAAAACAAAACCCCTGTAATGCAGCAATGAAAGTCTCAGCTTTGATTTGGGCTACATGGAAAAATTTGATCTTGAAAAAATGCTGACTTGACTGGTTGTCATGTGGCTATTAGAGGCCCTCAGACACTGATTGTTTGGTGAATTGTTTGGAAAAGAACTGAGAAGATCTGCAGGTTGTAAACTCAAGATAAATAATTAATATATTAAATTAATGAATAAATATTAAAATATGTGAAAAATATACTAATAATATAAAACTATAATTTCTTTTTCTTCTGGACCAAAGGAATGGGCTGAAACAGAGCTCATAGAGCCACAGATGTTCTTCCAAAGAGCAAAGAACCAGATTCTTATGAGTCCTACAATCAAGACAATAAAGAAAATTTAGAACATCCAATTCCTCTTTTTAAAAGCTTTTAGTAACTAGCAGTGGTAATACAAAAATAAAGAGCATGGAAAACACTAGAAGACAATTTGAAGCACACATTATAGTTATCTGCAGAGTGGAAGTAAATCCAAATGTGAAATGTATCAAACATAAAGGCTCAACAGGGAGAATGTAAACCCTATCCCTAAGTTATTGAAGTTTAATCAGCTATATCCATAAAAGACAAACTGGAATAGCAGAGCAATGGGAAAAAGTCTATTTTGTAATAAACTAAAACAGTATACTATGAAGAAAACAAAGTATATGCTTGCAGTGTACAATTTACACTTATTTAAAATAAATGTTTTAGTTGAACCTGTTCAGAATACTCAGAATTCAGTGAATAAGTCCATTAAAATGAAAGTCATAAATTCAAGATTTGCAGGAGAGTTAGAGTAAACCCATTTAGAAATGCTTGGTAGATTAAGGAATTCTATAAAGGTAGCTCATTTATGGGTGCGACAAAACCTTTTTGTATCATACTTCTTTTTCCTGATGCAATTACACATTGCCAGTTGATTCTGTGCAATCATTGTTTTGTATTGTTAAATTCACTGTAGCTCTAAGTTGTTGCAGTGAGGATTAAGACTTGGGCAAAGAAAGACACCTGAATACCTCGGGGCATGAATTCAGCCAGCAGGGTAATAATCAAAGTTTGCATCTGAAAATGAGTACTTTACAATCCACTGAGCTAACCATGGATAGCAGTTTTATTGCACTAAAGAGAAAGCAGAAAATCATTCTTCCTCCATTCTAGATGCTTTGAATTCTGTGTTATCAGTGAGTGTCATTGTTTTCACTTGGATGAGGAAACTGAACTTTGGAAAATGAAGTCTGAAAGAAGTGTAGAAACATATGCATCATTTCTGCCCTAATAAAATCAGCAGATACTAAGATCTTCTCAGGTCTAGATACCTGGAGGAATTGGTTTCAGATGTCAAAAAACAGCAGTGATAGGACTTCAAGTTAGAGACAGTTGTGAGACAGATCTATCTAGAACTGACCCGAAAGACCAGAAAAATCTGGATGAGGTGTGACTTCCATTTTGCTTTGTGAAAAAAGGAAGACTCTTTAGTGATGAAATCAGCACAAAACTGAAAGCAATTTCCATTTCAATTTCCCACTCTGTCTTTGGAAGAGTCTCAAATTTGGGAGTGGGAGCTGCAGTGAACCTTGAGCAGTTCACAATAGTTGAAGGGAGATGGATTTCTCTTCCTTTATGAATCCTAACAGTATCTTTGTGGTTTCCTGACACAGTGTTCTGCTTCATTTATGTGACCAGCAGCTTCCCAGAGTGGTGACAACTTTTTCTCTCATGTGACTGCCATGTTTTGCAGCATGGTGCTTTTGTCCAGGTTGAGCTGTGCTGCTACCTGAGAAAAGGAAAAACTGTATTCCCTTTGTAAAGGGTTCTGCTTTGCCCTTCCTCCAGAAAGGGGCAGAGCCCACACTGAAAACATGCAGACTGTACATACACCTTCTGTCTCATGTGGAAAGGAAAGCTGAAGAGTTCAGGAAGCCAAAAAGCTACTCCCTGGGAAAACTTTGGAGCAGAGCTGACACAGACATAGTGGGCCCAGAGGCAGCAAGATCTTCCCCTTCTTAGCTGTATATTATCTATCTGTCCAAATACCTGAAAGAACTGAATCATGCACTTTCACGGAAAATATTGTTAGAGTATGAAATCTGGCAGAACATACCCATCCTGCCCTGTGATCCAGCTGGACCTCAGAGATCAGAGGGGCTGGACTCCACACTTCTGGTTAGAACCAATTCAGTGATCTAAGTCTGGTCATGTTCCATATGGTGTTTCACAAACACTGTGATTTATTGATTGCTGTGACAAAATATGGGTCAGAAATTGCCATGTCACTGGTATCAAAAAGGGTAAGTCAGGGGTATCACCACAGAATGAAGCTTATTCCACAGGCCTTACAGGGGAGGAGATGGGCACAGCCCTTCAATGGCCCCAGAATAGAAAGGTGGAGTCCAGAACAGAAAGGTGGAGTCTCCTCTGACCTCTCTTCCCTCTTAAGTCACAAGCCTATTGTTAAGAGTGTAAAAAAGGTGAAGTTCTAACTGATGTCATTTCATGACCAGGTGGAGTTTGAGGGACTTTATTCACACATGTAACGCATATGCAGGTTTTATTTCGTTGGCATATGAGGGAGTGTGAAAAGCAGTATGTATTTTTGAGGTAATGAAGCAAAGTTCTACATCTGGTCACTGTTTGGACCCCTCCTTGGCTTAGCTCCCCTTGGCTGCATTGTTTTAAGCAGAGCATGACTACAACCCCTTTGTTCTTTGTTCTTTGTTTCTTGCCTCTCCCAGAGCAGCACACCAATGTCCCTCAGTGTCTCTTCTCCTGCAGACTTCTTGTTTCTGGTGAATTATTGGCCACACAGACACTTCTCTTTGCAGTGTTTTGTCTTTCAGTATTTCTTTCAGTATTCCCTCAACTGTGTTCCTGTTGTGAATTTCAGCACGATCTCCAGAGTCCTTAGGTTTGGCACAAACCCCCTGCATTACTTGCTGAAGGATTGTTTTTCTAGATTTCCCCTGTTCATTTCTGAGCTCATAAGATTCACTTGCCTGTTGCCTTTAGAAACCACTGGGATCTTTTTGTATTATGTATCAATGCCCTCACTGGAACTCAGTGTACCAGGTTGTCTTTAGAAGAATGTCATCAGAAGCACGTACAGTCATGCCAAACACAGTACTTACTCCTTTTTCTGTATGTTGAGTAAGCAAAGCACGGCCTGGGGACGGTAACTTACGTGGGTTGTAAGGGCACAAAAACCGTTTTAACGTCAGGTCTGCAGTTTGTTCCTTCCTTTGCAAATCAGTTGCACGGTGGATAAGCCATCCCTCTATTTCCTAATTTTAGGCACCAAGATATGATGCTGAAGATCTCGGGACCCAAATAGACGAGGTGCTGGAGTTCAACACACTGGAGAACAGGTATTCATCAAATATCCCCCCCAGCACCAGCTTCTGCCTAAAGACTCTCCAGGTACTTGATTAAAATGTGATCTGTAAAAATCTTCACCCTTTATCTCTTCATCCCTCCATCATTCTGCCGTGTTGCCATGCTCTGAACCCTCTTTTGTGCAACATGATTTTGCTGTAGTTCTGGGACCTCCATGGGAACTGCCTAGAACTCCTGTGAATTTTTGCTCTTTTTGGTAATTTTTTAAACGTGAAAATTCCCTTTTGTTATCTTTGCCTCTTCTGTGTCTCCTGTCTAATTCTGCTATTCTATTATATTTTTTTTTTTGATGTTTTGGTAAAACTGATATGAAATATGCGAAACCTAGTAATTCTGAATTAGGTGTTTTTGGTTTTGATGTTGTTGTTGTTCTGTTCTTTTTTTCTTTCTTTTCTCCTTTTTTTCCCCCTCAAAGGAAAGCTCTGAATTACTGAAGTAAAAAATATTTTTCTAGATGTGAAGGAACTTCGGAATTTTAGAAGCTTTTAAAATTAATGACTGATTATATGCCCTTGAACGTTTTCTTTTCCAAACAGTGTAAGTTTTTGTGACAATCATGAGAAAAATGTGAGAAAAAGCACTGCCACGCTTGTAAAGCATTTTCGAGTGCAGAAATGTGTCTTTTGCTACACTGTTACACAAGTTACTTTAAATGTGAAGTTGAAACTGGTCATCCTGTACCTGATGACACTTTCGCTTCACATTCTGTTGAGGTTTGACAAAATTCCTGTTAATCTATAATAAACACAGTTTTATTTTTATGTCTGAGTAAAGTTGTGTATAAATAGATTCATTAAAAGGCATAACGAAAATAAAACAATCACACAACAAATTTGTCTAGAATTCATAGGCTGGGAACTTTTGTGCTTCATCTAAATCTCTAATTTAATTTTTTTAATGACCTATACCACTACTCGCAGCAGCACATTGTAGGTCAAGATGTGCTGAGCAGCAGCTGCGAGAATATAAAGATCTTTGCTCTTATCAAGGACAGAGAGAGTGGGAGAGGAAACCGCTGAGGAAAAATACAAATTTTATAAAACATGATTGCTGAGGTTCCCCCCACGCCCTTGCCAATTACTATTCTTCTGAGTGGGACAATCATGCGGTGGCAGATGACCAGATATGTTAAACTAGAGCCAAGATATAGCAAATAATTCTTGCAAATCTTTTGTAACAAAGAAAAAAAAGATCAAGTTCTTAATGAAATATCATCCAAATTTTTTCCTCCCTGAATATCCTGAAAATACTTATCAGCTTTGATTGGGAAATTTAGAATTCCTAAGTATTTTCTTTCATCACTGAATAACTTTCATCTAATAATTTCCACCTAAATTCTCCTACCAGGCAGTTCTAAGCAATGCCACTCTTTCCCCTGACAGTAGTTAACTCTGTGTTTTATAACTAAAAATGACACTTTTACCCCAGAGTAGTTCTCTGTGTTTTAACATGCACGTGCACCAGCAGAAACTACCACACCTGCACTTTTCCTTTATTATCTGTTCTGCAAGACTCTCACCTGCTGCCTGTTCCAAGGAGCAGCAGCAAGAGTGGGACAGGACTACTCTGAAATGGTCCTAATTACTCCAAAATGGCTCGGCCAGGTAAGTCAGAGCTGGCAAAGTGCTCTGTCAAAGGAATTAACTTTCTCTAATGGCTGAACAGGCAGTGAGTAGGTATGCCCACTTCTCTGAACCTCCTTAGCACAAACTCTGCATTATTCCAAATTTTTTTAAATCACTTTTAGCACAGAATTTCCCTTTTGTGATTGTGAACTCTTACAAGCTATCTAGTAGCAGGCAGGACATTGGTACAGTTGACCAAGCTGATTTGTAGCAGAAGTTATAGCACATTGATTTTTAATGTCTTTGTGCTCTTTACTCAACTCTTGTTTTGGGGAGTTGCTTTTTCTTCCTCTTCAGCTACTGGTGCTCGATAGTAACTCTGGAGTCTGTCCTAAGGATGTGCTGGACTATTTCAGATCACCTCTTTAGTGACCCTCTGCTTCCTCCTAGCTTTCCAGGCACTACAAAGTCTATTAATTTTCAAAGTAAGGAAAGGGATACAGGAAAAGAACACTAATTAGATGTGATCCACAGGGCATAAAAGATTACATTCTTCAAGATAGAGGCACTGCTCCTTTTACAGCTAAAACTGTTGTATTTCCATAGAAGCATAATGTTCTTTAACACACCTGAAGCCCATAAACCTCGTAAGAAAAAAGGTAACACAAAGCCAAGAAATCAAAATAAATGTGATGGTGCACAGGTACCAGTTAGTAAGAAGAAAGGAGAGGTAGAAATGGAAGATAAGAAGGAGGTATTATCTCTAAGACTGGCTGGCTGAATTTGAACCCTTTGGAAGGCAACCATTAGTGTACCTCATCAGTGATATTTTTGCCACCTTTTCTGAAGGAATGACCCTTCTGTAAAGGAGAATCAGATGTGGATGACAAAACGACCATGAAATACTGCACATGGAGTGGATGTTGCATTCAGTGTGCTCAGATGTGAGGTATTGGTGGGGATTACCCCATATCTGTGGTCCTCATAGAGTGATTCATAAAAGATTTAGCAGCAAAGACACTTCATAAGTGAAGATCTAGAAGGAGTTACAGACTAAAAGGAGAGATATTAATTTTTTAGGTGAGAGTTAATTAACCAAACACAGAAATTGACACCTGGGTTAAAAAAACTTTACTCCCTGAAGGAAATGAAACTGTTTTAGAAGAGAGGAAAAGACAGATCATTTCATGAACATGAAAGAATGGCCAAGGTTTGTAAAGAAAGATGTAGTCTGTAGTCTTAGCCCTACAGGTCTTCAGAAGGCCAGGTTGTTGGTACAAACCAGAATGTGCTGTAAGAAACAGACTTTTACTCATTAAAATGAGTAATCAGAAATTCTCTAGCACAGTTAGGAAAAGTGATGAGTCAGTCTGCCAGTGGGGGAGCAATACTACATATGATTGAATTTAGCCATACGTAATTTAAAAGTGCTTTTTCCTTCATTCTTCATATAAGTCTCTGGAGCAGCTTCTATACCAAATGCAATGAATGATTTTACTTGCATTTTACTTCAATGTGGCTTGAGCTAAGAACAATCTCACAGTAAACTGGCTAGGACAAGATTCTTCACACAGCAGCACAGTGAACTTAATCAACCAGGATGGTGGGACTGTACTTGCCTCCCTCGACATTACACAGAGTATCCCAGGTTACCAAGATACATCCCAACAGGAGTGATCTAACAACTACAGCAGCAGCCTGAATGCTATGAGAGTAAACAGCATCTTCTAATGAGTGAGGGTGTCCAGGAAAGCACCATTAATTTCTGTGAAGATTTTTCCACAGTGACATCGAAATCTTATATAACAAAACCCAGAGAAGGGGGATTTTATGTTGCCTATTCTGTGCTCTTTTTTCTCACAGGAACTCAGATGCTGCACAGTGCAGTCCTGCCTTGAGGGGACAGAGAGTTGGTGTTGCACAAAGGAGAGACTGGTAGAATTGACACAGTTCTCTGGTAAGGTCAGGGGGCTGATGTGCTTCCAGCGCCTCAGTTTCCTTTGGAGCTTCATGTTTTTTTCTGTGTTGAAATATTTAAAGAGATTGGATAAATGGTGCTTACGCTTATAACTTTTCTAGTAATAAACAGAGTTTATAGTCTGTGATCTACAGTCAGTTGATGACTGCTGTTACAGCAGGATATAAAGATTCCATCCACAGTGGTTCAATAGGTGTCTGCCTTGCAAACATTCTCGGTGGAAGAGAGAGCTTCAAGCATTGACATACGTGCTCTCAAGCAGTTGTGAGGGCAGATGCCATGCTAGTGGAGAAAAATCTTATGGAAAATGCAAGTGTAAATAGATCTTTGAAACCTAATTATGATTCAGCAAATATTCATACTATTCATACTGGTTACAGTAGCATAAAAGTTTTTAGATTTAATCAGCAGAACTTAATTCAAAGCCTATTCTTTCTATAACAGCATAGCAAGGACAGTCCTTTTTTTGATTACAGAAAGTCAAAAAGGACATCAAGATGTTTGTGAGAGACGAGTATAAATTACATTGAAACACAAATGAATGAAGTATTACGAAGCAGTAGCAATGTATTAAAGTAGTGATGAAGAGCTGAAAGAAATTGCATTTTTTAGTATGTTTGATGGGTGCTTACAGTGCCTTCTTAGAGGGCAGCAGTACCAGAAAGAGCTGAGTGATCAAGGAGGCTTGTGGTATATAAGACAGTGAGCTGGACTTAGTGACACATGTTCCATACCCACTTCTCCCCACTACCTATGGAAATTGAGAGCATCTCACCTCTGGATTGTCACTAAATAATTAATCTGACTATGCATATTAGCCTCAGAATAACCAGCTTTCAATTCATCTGCACAAGGAGACTTGAAATTACATCTTTACTGCTCTTTCTTTATCACAGACACACAGTGTGCATCAGGTCAGTAATCTGAAGCACAAATCTTCTAAACAGGTTAAAACATTCTCATTATTTTGGTCAGGGAGTGTAAGATTTTGGGTCTGTTTCTTCCAGAAAGAAAATTATCCATGTCATGTTGGACTATAATGAAAATATCATTACAGTTCGATTATGTGTGCTTCCCTGGGAGGTATTTTTTATGTTCACTACCACTGCTTTGCTTTCCTCAAGATTTCCACCAAAAGAGTTCTCAAATCTCATAAAACTGGTATGGAGTCCACAGTTTCCCTTAAGCAGAGAATGTCGTTTCCATGAGTCAAAACGAAGGCTTAGATTTACATCCCCTGTCTCAGTGATCCAATTTGTCCTTTATTTCAGCCCCATATTACTCCTGCATGACTGAGTTTTTATAACACAGGTATGAATACAAGTATCACAGACTATATAACAAAACAAAATTCTATTACAGTAAAAGAATCTCTTTAAATCTGTTTTATTCAGTGAAAGGAATCTGTGACATGGTACCATCTAATGATGCCTAAAGGGGAACACTTCAAAGGAGTCTTCAGTGCATTAATACTGTTACAGTGCTAGTATGCACTGGAAAAAAGAAAAAAGGAAAAATATTTCATTCTTTTAGGCAAAACCCAAACAAACCTCCCCCCAAAACTCAACAAAATATTTTCCCTTCTGGATACCTTTACTGTTAACAAAAGATGTACACTTCTGGATGAAAGAGAATTGTTTCACCTTCAGTTATGATCATTGTTTCTCCTAGCTCTGATTTATTTGCATCATAGATAAAAAAATGTTTTAAATTCAAACGTTTGTGATTCATGATTTAAAAGACAGACTTTGATTTTCACAGTTTTATACTTTCAGGTTTTTGAATACCTGGAAATACAACTTTGTAATCCTTTAATACTGTGGAAAGCATTGAATTTTAGCATAAAGACTGACTTATTTTACATTCAAACAACCAACATACTAATGAGAGGAAAATTTAGCCTGAAGCTGTTCTGATTGTGTACAAAGAATAAGTGATAGAGCTGTTGCTATAAAGCTACTTATTGTTCTCAATAGCCATGTTTTCATTTTAAAAGGGACCTATACATTTCAAATGTATTCAAATGCTATGTTGCATGTTTATATTGCTATTATATAATCCCCTGAATGCTGTACAAACATAATATTAGACTTCATCAAACAATTCTCTTTCACCAAAGAAAAGACTGCCAGTCTTTAAGCATCTGGTCCTCTGAGCCTTAAGGCAGTTTCGGGTTTTGTTTGTTTGGGGTTTTTTTTGTTTGTTTGCTTGTTTTGTTTTTGTTTTTGTTTTTTTTGTTTTTTTTTGTTTGGTTGGTTTTGGTTTTTGTTTTTTTTGTTGGTTGGTTTTATTTATTTGTTTGATGGAAGAAAGCAAAATAATATCTCAATCTACTCTAGCAGTAACCATGGAAGACAAGTGATGTGATTCAATTGTGTGGCTCGGGGTGACTGCTGGGCAAAGAGAAAGGCTCTGATGTGGAGGACAGATTCCATGAGACTTCCATGGACTCTCACTGGGCCTTGACAAACAAAACCCTGAGTATCCTTCCTCTTGGTCACCCCTAGTATTTTCATTTTGAAATGCCGACAGAAACTTGCAATTAGCCACTGATATCCTTCAGCTGCAAAAACCAAGACTGTGTTTAATTTCTTGTTCTGAGTCTTTAGTTGGAAGATTTTCTTTGATGTGTACCATTAGGCCTTTTAGCCACACCTTAAGTGAACTTATCTACCAGCTTTCTAATGTATTTTTCAGTCTGATTTCTATGCCTACAACAAGGATATTAAGTTAGCAGAATGTGAAAATGAGCACAACTAATTTCACGATGTAATTAGTTATACCATGACTGATCTTTGTGAAGGCATCTGCAATGCAGTTGCAGCAGAAAAGGGGGAGGGAGGAACATAAAGTCCAGGAAGAGGTGGCACAGAAAGCAGGACATGTGTCTGGCTTCTGGAGGAAAAACACCTTTGTTTGGTAATTTTATTTATTTCTCAAAACCGATTGCCTGAGGTGAAGGTGAGGTCACCCCTCCTACAGTGCCTTATGTAGGGACCAACAAGCAGCTCCAACAATCCCGAGATCACTGATCTGCTCTGTAACTACTGCAGGAGCACAAGGAAGAAATAATCAAAAAAGGGAGTGGAGAAAGCTGATTCTAGACACTGTTAATTTATTATTCTTCCATCACCTGCTCTTCATTTAATTGCTACCTGAGCAGGCTGGACATGGAGTTTATAGGGTCAGCAAGTTACCTGGTCAGCCTTGGATAGGTTGGAGAAAGGTAAAAGGCTTAACTTAAACCCAGAATTCATTAGTACATATTAATTCCCACTTTCATTTACAATGCCCTTTATTGCTCATTTTCAATTAAATGCCAGCACGAAAATTAAAACTGGGATTTTAATCAGTACTGGGAATTTTAAACAGTAGTGAGGTAGAGGACTTAGTATTGTCCTGCTCATCTTCCTGGCAGAGAGGCACAAAACAGTGGTGGGAGAGTACACAGACAGGACACCTGCCTGGTGCTGGGACTACACAGTAGGTAGGAATTCTGTTACCTCTTTGACTTGGGAAAACATTCCTACAGATTCCATCTTCCTTCCATACACCTTTCATGACCCCATGCTGAGCTGCAGCAAAGAAATCCTCAGGCATAAAAATGAACTTTATTTTAAAAATTAAAAAAAATATAAAAATAAATTATTAACCCTGCTCTAGCAGATCATCTGTGCAAATGTTGGTGCAGGGAAAAGAAGAAGAAGAGATGTGGAAAAACTATTTTTATAAACAGTTTGAATCTATGCTGCTTTGAATTGAGTGCCCTCGATCTAATGTAGTCTATTGCACATCATGTTCAAGCTTGAGAAGATATTTCTGTGCTCTGGTTTTGAATTCGTGAGTAGGATTTACTTGGGCTTCAGTGAGTGGTGGTCATGCTGAGGACCAGCAACAGGACAGTTTTAGGCAGAGAAGCCTCAGGCCTCTCATTTATGCAATTTAAGAACATATTTTCAGCAAATGTTTTTCTTTTGGTTTAGCCAGCAGTTAAGCAAGAGTTTAGGCATTTTACTAAGGAAAACTTGGTTTTGAAAGCTGTTACTGCATACTACAGAACCTGCAGTTATACACTAATAGGACAGTGTAATTACTGCTTGTTTGAAATCTATCATAGAATCAAAAAAACCCTGGAGACTGAATGGCACCTCTGGAGCTTTCCTAACCTGGTCAAAGAAGGACCAGCTCCAAAGATAGTTACACTGGTCCCTTTTCAGTTACTTGCTACTTATCTCTTACCATTAGAGTATCTTCTTACAAGTCTACCACTACCTTAAATAATCACAAAATGTTCTGAGGTGGAAGGGACCCACAAGGATCATCGAGTCCAACTCTTAAGTGAATGGTCCATAGAAGTGAAATTAAAGCTCAGCTTTCAGTCCGCATAATACCACATACTTCTGTTTCAAGCAGGACACACACAGCAAGACAAGTGTCCACTGTGGAAGTATCCAGTGAGCTGAGTGACAAACATATTGCAAAAATAATGAAAGGGATCCCCCTGATAGCTGAGTTCTGCTGTAGAGATGAAATACTTACAAAAAAAGACTGAGAGAGAGAGTTTGGGGCAGTTCTCCTTGAGTTACTTTAGCAGTGCTGCTTTCCTTTCTGCTGCAGTACTGCAGCCTGAAGTCCTGCAGGGCACTGCAATTCACCAGCCTGTTATTAAAGCTGACTTGAGGTTAAAACTGACTGTGAGTCCTCAGAAACCCTTCTTCCTTGTGTGATGAAAGATGAGTTGACAAGGAAAACATCCAGCCTGCATGTGCAACGAGGTTTTGAAGAAACTTAGGAATAAAAAGAGGATGTTTCATCCTTGGAAGGAGGGTCAGGTCTCTCAGGAAGTACTTAAGGGGGTTGCTAGGGTATGTAGGAAAAAATTAGAGAGCCCAAAGCTCAGTTCCAACTTAATTTGGCAACTTTTGTAAAGGATAAAAAAAAGTGTTTTTACAGATACATTTATGGCAAAAGGAAAGATCAACCTTTGTTCTCTATTGGATGCAGGAGTGAACGTAGTAACTGCAGATGAGGAGAAGGTAGAAGTGCTTAACACCTTCTTTGCCTCAGTGTTTAGTGGGAAGATGGCTTGTCCTCAGGACAACTGTCCTCCTTTGATGGTAGATGGTGTCAGGGAGCAGAATGGTCCTCCTGTTATCCAGGAGGAGGCAGTCAGAGAACTGCTGAGTGCCTTGGGTAGTCTGAAATTTATGGGACCAAATGGGATCCATCCCAGGCTGATGAGGGAGCTGGCAGATGAGCTTGTGAAGCTGCTCTCCAAAAAGGGTGGGAAGGAGGATCCTGGTAATTTGAGGCCAGTTAACCTGACCTCTGTACCAGGTAAGGTAATGGAACAGTTTATACTGATGCCATCACACAGCACTTGCAGGATGGCCAGGGTATCAGACCCAGCCAGCAGGGGTTCAGGAGGGGAAGGTCGTGTTTGACCAACCTGGTCTCTTTTATAACCAGGTGACCAGCCTGCTGGGTGCAGGAAAGACTGTGGTTGTTGTCAAGTTGGACTTCAGCAAGGCCTTTGACACTGTCTCCCACAGCATTCCCTGGAAAAGCTGGCAGCCCACGGCTTGGACAGGAGCTCTCTGCTGGGTTAAGAGCTGGCTGGATGGCCGGGCCCAGAGAGTGCTGGTGAACGGTGCTGCATCCAGCTGGGGATCAGCCACCAGTGGTGTTCCTCAGGGCTCTGTGCTGGGACCTGTCCTGTTCAGTATTTTTATTGATGACATGGATGAGGGCATTGAGTCTTTCATTAGTAAATTTGCAGATGAGCAAATGTGCACGTGTTGATCTATTGGAAGGTAGGAGAGCTCTGCAGAGGGACTTGGAATGGTTGGATGGATGGGCAGAGTCAAATGGAATAAAGTTTGCTAAGTCCAAGTGCCGAGTCCTGCATTTTGGCCACAATAATCCCCTGCAACGTTAGAGGCTGGCGACAGTGTGGCTGGACAGTGCCCAGGCAGAAAGGAACCTGGGGGTGCTGGTCGACAGCCGACTGAACATGAGCCAGCTGTGTGCCCTGGTGGCCAAGAAGGCCAATGGCTCCTGGCCTGGATCAGGAATAGCGTGGCCAGCAGGAGCAGGGAGGTCACTCTTCCCCTGCACTGGGCACTGGGGAGGCCACACCTCGAGTGCTGTGTCCAGTTCTGTCCCCTCAGTTCAGGAAGGACATTGAGACACTTGAGCACATCCAGAGGAGGCAACGAGGCTGGGGAGGGGCTTGGAACACAAACCCTGTGAGGAATGACTGAGGGAGCTGGGGTTGTTCAGCCTGGAGAAAAGGAGACTAAGGGGTGACCTTATCACTGTCTACAGCTCCCTGAAAGGTGGCTGCAGTCAGGTGGGGTTGGTCTCTTTCTCCAGCAGCAACTGACAGAACGAGAGGACTGTCAGCAGTCTTAAGCTGCATCAAGGGAAATATAGATTGGGTATTAGGAAAAAGTTTTTTACAGAAAGGGTGATAAAATACTGGCATGGTCTGCCCGAGGAGATGGTGGAGTCACCATCCCTGGATGTGTTTAAAGAAAGACTGGATGAGGCACTTGGTGCCGTGGTTTAGTTGAGGTGTTAAATCTTAGGTGGGACTAGATGATTTTGGAGGTCTCTTCCAACCTTGTGATTCTGTGATCATGAAAAATGGCCTTTTGAGATTTTTTGCTGTTTGTTTGGTTTTTTTTTTTTCTTCACATAGACCAGCTTGTTCTACAAGTGGTTTCAATGAGATTTTATTTGAAAAGGGCTTCCTCTCAGTCTCAGGCTTATCCTAGGTGGAGATTGTTGGCAACATCGCCCTGCCTCCTCCCTGACACAAACCAGCACAATGCCAGTCCCTATCTCTACACTCTGCTGAGTTGACTGATTTTGAGAGAGGAAGGACTGGAAACTGAATCTTTCCTGTACTGCTGGGACACTGAGTTTGATAAAAGAAAAATCTCAAATCTGGTCAGTCTAAATGAGCTTTGACTTTTTTAGTATCTGGGACATTAGAAGAAAAGGTGTAGTAATTTTGTTTTTGCAGGCTTAATGGCACATTTGTTCTAGAATTGGTTGCTATCACTTTTAAAATAATTTTTTTTCAAATTAAAAACTTTAAATATATTTATTCTCATTAACACCTTCTGTTACTTCTCAGTTCCACGGGAAAATGTTGAATTTCCCCTAACATGAGTTTGTGAGTACAGCATAAATTTTGCAGTGTTTGGACTCTTTTTTTCCTTCAGCCTTTGCTAATATCTGTATTTCCTGTTCACATTCGTATCTTAGGGGATTTCACAGATTCTTACTTTCAAAATCCTTTTCACATTGACTGTGCTTTGTCTGTTCATTTTACGTTTATCACCTCTCTCACAATGCAGTGAATTTTCAGAGATGTCTTGGTCTGTATATTAACACATCCCTTCAAAGGAATATCTAGTGACAAATCAATTCTTGTGTTAAGCACTTCTCTACTGGCTTTCATAGGGACTCCAAAAGTATGTAGGATTCATTTGTAGGGTAGAATTTATTCTTTTGAATTACCTTACAAAGACATCAGTAAGTTTTTATTGACAGTCTTACATTACAATCTATCAAAAAGCCCTCAAGAGAAAACATGTCGAAAATGTTAAATAACATGTATTTTAGTCACAGTCTGTCTCCAACAGGGATTTCTTAATTACCTTATTTTCTGCAGAACAGCAGGTCTTGACACTGGTGCTATGAGAAGTGTAGTGCACCTCTGTGAGTTTTTTGTCAGAATCACAGGTACTGAGGAAGCTGGTCCTTGACACAATCTTTAATGTCAAGGAGCTGGTTTGTCATATTTCTGTGGGCTTTTTCTGGTTCTCCAATGTACTGGCTAGGCAGGGGTCTATGGAGGTCTGTTACTCTGATCTGGAAAGCTGCAACCTTCCCAGAGAGAGGGTCCCACAAAGGACAGCCTTCTAAGGAGGTCATCTGGCTGGTGTCCTCGCTGCCAGATAAACCTCAGCAAGTGGTGGCCCCTGGCTACAAGGGATCAGCTCTCAGTGAGATCAGCTGAGTGATTTCAGCTTTGCTTGCAAGGCCATCCCAGGCTGACACTGGGGAAAAGAGACAGAAGCTTCATATGACAATTCCACAAATTCCTTTATTATCCAGCAGCTCTGTGAAGGGGGCCAGGGACTACAGCTCCTTGGAGAGCTGGGCAGAGGAGGAAAGCAAGGGTGGCACCAAAGGGGAAAGACCAATGGGTTACAAATAATCACTATGGGCACTAGGGCATGGTGAGACAACAGAAGCCTTTGGGGATAGCTCACCATGACAAGGAGCATGTGCTCTCCTAAGGGGCATCTCTCCAGGAGAGTTGAGGTAAGCTAATCACAGCCCATTCAAAGGACATCCTTCCAGGGCAGAGCCAGGGCAGGCTTACCTGCCTCCACACTCCAGAACAGCTCAATGAATAACAAAGCTTATGTGCAAGACTTTTCAGTTTCCTTAAATGCCTCTGCTGCCTTAGGGCACTAAGAAACCACTTATATTTCAGTGTCTGACAGAAATCACCATGACACATGGGAAGAGAAAGGCTATGAATTGGTGCAAAAATAACATTTCAATTGTGGTGGGTGTGCTTACAGCTATGTGCAGTACGATACCATGTGGGATGACAAAATGCTGCTCCCTGGTGAAAACCTCTGGTGGGTTGACAAGAGCTGCCAACCAGAGCCACTCTAGCAATTTCCCTTCTCTGCTGGTCTGGGGAAAGAAAATATCAGAAGAGGCTTGTGGGTCAAGATAAGGGCAAGGAGAGATCACTCACCTCATGGGCAAAACAGACTCAGCTCGGTGAATTTGATTATTTTTTACGAATCAAATCAGAGTAGGATAATGAAAATTAGAACTAAAACTTAAAAGGTCCTCCCACCATTTCTTGTCTTCTTCCCAGGTGTAATTTTATTCCCAATTTCTCTACCTTCATCACCCTCAGCAGTCAAAGGGGGATGGGGAAAGGGGGTTATGATTAGCTCATTGTATGTTTTTTCTGCTGTGCAGTTTTTCTCCTTTCTTAGGTGCTGCCTTCCCCTTACGGATCGGTCATCACACCAACACACCCACCCAGCAAAAATCAACCATTCCTACAGTGTACTGGACTTGTACTTCAACTTTTATGTAAGTTTAATGCAAATGTTTGGCTTGTTTTTAAACAGAACACGGAGAGTTACTCTTGTAAGAGGTAGCAGCCATTCATGAAAGGCTTTGACACTCCTTTGACATTTATTATTTGTTACAATAATGACAGGCTGTCTAAGATCTGTTAGGAGTGTGGCAATACTTTCATTAGTTTGCACTAGGCCAATGACTGTAGGAGCAGAAGGTCCTGGTCTCTCTCTGGGAAATGTGTCCCACTGCTGAAAGCCAGCCACAGAAGTGTCGTACATTAAATTCAAAATCTAATTCAGCATTAAATTCTTGATCTAGTTCAGCACAGCTGAATATTATTTCAAGAGTACCATTGCTATGGCTTGTTTATGTGCCTTGCTTAAGAAAAATATAATTGTGTCCTGTGTTTCACAGGGGATCACAGAAGTAATGTGCAAATATGTCTCTGAGGTTTAGAGATACAGCACCAGGACTGAAGTTAAATTGGTATTTTCTCAGGGCTTGCACACAGAGGGTTTAGGTCTATCCTAGGTAATCTGATTACTTCAGGAAGTTAAAACAGGAGCTTTCAAGGAAAAGCGATGTACATTTGATTTAAGACTTCCAGGCTCAAAATCCTTAGGGCCATTGCCCAAGAGAAAACTGTTGCCCAAACAAAACTTTGGATGGGCTGATTTTGCAGTTTGACAGTTGATTTAATGCTGGTAAAATTACTTCCCTGATCCCAGCAGAATCCTCACTGTGCCTCAAGCATATCCTTAAATTCTAACTCATATTACATAGAGCTAATTAATGTATTAGAAATCATAGATCTATCAGTTTGGTCACAAAAATAAGTAGGAAAGAACTTCTTATGATGAGAACTTCTGCTTAGGAAGCAAAGTTAGTGTAAAGTTAGCTAATTCTGGCAGTTATTTACTCAAGCACAACTCTCCTTCAATATCTAGCTATATGCTATGTGACTCCCATTTTAGGACTAGCTACTCTTGTAAACCGCTATGCACAAAACTTTACCTGTCTTTGAGGCTCTTGTCTCAAAAGCACACCTCCACAGCAAAACCAGTAAAACACCATTGTTTCATGTTGCAGGCCTGTGGTTTAAGCCTGAAACTTTAAAACTATTGCTGTTTTGAAGAGTGGACTTGTCATTAGTTCCAGTCGTCTGCAAAAGCTTTTCGGTATGCTTCAGTACACTGCCAAATCAAAAAAAAAAACCTAATCTCAATCTCTCACCATGCTAGATATATAACCCTTCCCCTGGTAAAATGTTATACTCAGTCTTCCCCGATCCTCACGCTGGTTATTTGGAATTAATATGGAGTGAAAAAGGAAAGAAGGTGAGGCTTCCTCCAGTGCAGGGCGGTTGCCATTGGAAGTCCCAGTGCCAGTCCCAGGGCCATCACTCCTGTTTCCCTACCCTGCCCTCTTAGGGCAGGCAATTGAAGGTGACCTGTGCCCCTAGGTGCGCTCTTGGTGGGTGACAGGACTCAGGGAGCCGGGAGGGTGGCTTCTCCAGGAGCCTGGCCATTCCTTCCTCCTCTCCCTGAGACAGCCGGTGACCACGGCCTCTTCCTCCCCACAGTGTGTGACTCCAGGCAAGGCAAGCAGCTCCCGTTCCTCAGCTGTCCCCAGCCTGCCACCACCGCCAGCATGGCCACGGGGGCAGAGTGGAGCTGCCCCATCTGCCGCGAAGCCTCGGGCAACATTGCCTACGTGGGCTCCTGCCTGCACCAGTTCTGCCGGGGCTGCATCGTGCGCTGGGCCAGAAAAAACCCATCGTGTCCGCTCTGCAGGCAGGTCGTGCACACCATCATCTACCCAGGACCGTCCGACCGCGGCTTCGTGGAGATGGCTGTGCCGCAGGTCTTGGTGGCCCAGAGCGCTGGCCCGTCGGAGGAGCCGGGCGCCGCGGAGCCTCAGCCGCGGGCCCACGTGGCGGGGCTCCCTGCCGAGACCTGGGCGCTCCTCTTCCGCAACCACACCGAGATCCTGCGGCCGGTGGAGCTGTGGCTGAACGAGGTGCTGTGCGGGATCTGCTGGTGGGACGTGGCCTTCGCACAGGGAAGGATCGTGGCCAGCCTGTGCCGCTACGGGCTGCACGAGCAGGCCTTGAGGCAGGAGCTGCAGCCCTTCCTGCAGGAGCAGACGCCCACCTTCGTGAGGCACCTCATCGAGGTGGCCGCCGACCATTGCAGCGAGCTGGCGCGGCGCCTTGCAGACGCGGCCCCGCAGCAGGCCGACCCCGGCGCTGACGCCTTCCCGAGCACCAGCGGGACGCAGCAGCAGCGCCGTGCGGGGTCGGAGCAGGCCGGGCCCTCGGGGGCCGGGCAGAGCGGCGGCGGCTCCGGCCCCGGGGCCTCCTGGCAGTGCAGGAGGCGCAGAGGCGGCGGCTCGCAGGACGGCAGAGCGGCCCGCAAGAGCGCGTGCCGCCGGCAGAACTAGGAGCAGCACCGGGAGAAAACGGGGCCGGGGCAGCTTCGGGGATCGACTTCAACGTAAAGAAATTCTGTAAAGAAGCCAAACCAAAGCAAAACAAAATAGAAAGGAAAAAAAAAGCAACAAAACAAACAAACAAGAAACAAGCAAAGCAAGACAAAACAAAACACACACACACACAAAAACCAAAGCAAACCAACAAAAAAAAACAACACAACCCCCCCCCAAAAAAACAACAAAAAAACAACAAAAAAAAGCAAACAAAACAAAAAACACACATACACAAAAAAACAAACCAAACAAAAAAAACAAAAACAAAAAAAACCAAACAAACAAAAAGACCAAACCCCCCCCCCAAAAAACCAAAAACAAAACAAAAAAAAAAAAAAACAAAAACAAAAAAACAAGAAACAAACAAAAAAACCCCCAAAACAAACAAACAAAAAAACCGCTTTAAAAAAAAACAAAAAAAAAAAAAAAAAAAAAAAAAACCGCTAAACCCAAACCAGAACAACTTAGAAAACCACGTGAAAAGCCTTCTTCTCTCACTACAAGCCTTGCATGTAGCATTGCCAGTGCCGTCACCTGGATGCCTTCTCCTTCTTCTCCTGGTGCTGTGCACCCCTCCTGAGTGTCCTGCGATTTCTATGCTGCCTGCTATAGCTTGAAGCCTCAATCCATCTGTCAGAGTGTACTTACTGTAGTTTCTTCAAGAGATTGTACTAGTCCCATCTCAAGTCTTACTTCCAGTGTGTGTCTCAGTTTATTAGCAAATTGATGAATTCCAGACAGAATTCTCAGAATTCTCCATTTTACTGCTGTTTAACTTCAGTTATGTTTAATGATCATTTTTTGTGATAGTAATCAAGACATATAAATGTTAGTAAAATTCGTACTTGTCTCCTTTTAAATATTTTACATTAATTCTTTATGTAGACATCCTGTAAGTGTGAAGACTTAATTCTGTCAAGAGATCAACATATTGCTAATAGTCCAGCAAGAGTTCTTAAATGTTTTTCTTTCTTAAAGTAGAAGTCTCTGTGACAAATGTTTGAAATTGTGATGTTATTCAATAAAAAGGCAATAATTCTGAAAAAAAAACCGTTGTGAGCTTTGATTTTCCTATACGTGAAATGATTGAAACAAAGCTGATCCTCTCTTTTTTCCTGAAGCACTGCACCTCTGTCCTGCTCCCAGCTTTCAGCAGCTGCAACTTGTATATGCCAGCCTCAGTCTGCTCAGATCAGAGGCAAAATTCCCATTTACTCAGCACTGAAGGACTGCACCCACAGTTAGTCAAATCATTCTCTTGGACAAAACGACAAAGTCACAAAAGTGTTCTCAGGTTCCTAGTATTAAATTAAAAAATATTCATATAGAATTTCCGTAGTAATTCTTTGTTTCATTTCTGTTCTTCATCTTTTTCTACAAGTCCATATTTAGGCTATCATACTATCTTTTTTTTTTTGTACTTTAAAGCTGCAGCATCATTCACAGTTGTGTTGCTTGCATTACTGAGAGTTACTTAAACAATTTTCTTAATTGGGTCTTTCTTTAATAAATACATTTTGTATTAGCACACTTAAATGGTAGCAATAACAGAGCGCTTGTAATAAAACTGCATTTTTCTATAAATTCCCATTTTGCCTTCTAGATACTTTGAACATCTGTTTGGGGTTTTATTACTTTGGTTTCTATTCTCTGTCCTCCTGTTAAGGAATATAGCATTTAGCAGATTTACTTGTCTCTGAAAAGTAAAATACTCTGTGGATCTCATTGACTGAATAAGAGTGAAAGCCATTGTCTGCTTCTTCCTCACTGCTTTTTGGTGGAATTTGCCAGACTTTGAGAACTACTATAGAGAATAATCGAGCTATTCCCCTTAATGATGATGATATTTGGGGTGCATATGTGGGGATGGTTCACCCCATATGTGAGTGAGGTTTACTTTGTACTCTTAGTGTTATCAGTAATTTTGGGGTTATTTAAATGGTGTATTTATTATATAAATAATTTTTATGATATTCCAAGAAAATACAGGATCATACTTAAAGCTGTTAGATATAAATTCCCCATACCATGCTCTTTCTGCTGTCTCCCTGCCTTATTCACATCAGCTGGTTACATAATTCACAAGTAATTACACTTCTGTTGCTTGCTCTGCATGCTGGGAGTTGTGTGGAAGTCTTGGTAACAAATATGAGGCTGTTTCAAAGAAATATATCAGAATAAAGTAAGTTTCAGAAGAAGAACACTTCCAGAGAGGAGACGCCTGATACAAGGAGTGAGATGATGGAAATGAATACAGCATATTATAACATATTGAGTTTCATGATATGAAATGAGTGATGAAATTAGTACATTTCCTCCATTAGCCTATTTAGGAAGGACACATCTAAGTAAAAAATAACCTTCCAAGCCACAGTAATGCAAAAATGTAAATACCTGTGCCAGGGATGTGTGTCACCTTATGCCAAATTAGACACATGAGCACTAAGTAGGGCAGGGCAGATTAGCAGAACAGGCAGAGAAAGCAGGTCTGGCTTTCCTTTTTTGACATGGTAGAAAAAAGATCAAATTGGAAAGCACATACTGCATGTGATACCAGGTGAAAATTACAATACAACCACACATACACTGCAAAAGAGAAATAAATCCACAAGTAAGCAAGTCACCTAATTATGTTTTAAAAACTTTATTTTGATGACACTATTTTGAAGAATTTCGACCTTGAAAGAAAGAAGAAATGGTGTAGAATTAAAGGGCAGAGTTGCTTCTGATACTCTGACAATGGGGCTTTCCAAAGACCATAGCAGCTTCCCAAGTACCTTTTGGATGATGACAGTGGTGGATGATACCTACCTGTGAGTTATCTGTGGTGAACAGAAGTTTGAACGGGAATTGTTTAGGAATGTTCTAATTAAGAACAGTAATGTGCTGTGAAGGAGAAAATTTTGCAAGAAAATTGCCCATTAAAGAGAGAACTGGAACAAACATAAAACAATGGGAAATATGAGGAACAGGCTGTATGCAGTTTCATTCTGCCCTCAGGTCTGTGCTAGAATAAAATCTGCAGTGCTCTCTTACTTACTCGCAAAGAATGTGCGGAGAAAGCAAATGGATTTGCTTGGCTGTAGATTGGGAATTTTTCCTTTAGTGAACCTAATTAGTATTTTACCTATTACTGGTTAAATGAGTAAAGGGAAGTTGTGTGGCAAGGCAAGGGCCCTTTGTCCTCCCCTTAGACCTGGTCAGACAAGTTGCTTCAGCATTCACCATTTCCTTTGCCTCATTTTTGAGCTGCACAAAGGGTGTGAAGGCACAGCTGCTGATAGTCAGCCCAAGGACAGGTTTTGTCTTTATGTGCTTCTCACAGGGTGGTCTGAGGAAGAAGCTTCCCTCAATCCAGGTTTTTTAAACTTTAGAAAGCATGGAGAAGAAACAGGGTTACACAGTGATATGCCATTTTCAGTCATTTAATGAAGAGGAGGGCTACCACATCAGGTTTCTAACAGAGGGTCATAAATCCTTTCATTTTAGCCTTCCAGTCGCCTTCAAATGAGGAAGGGGAGCAAGGGACAGAGCTTCTTGATTAGCAGGTGTGGTTTTTACTTAGCACGTTTCCTGAACTTCCCTGGGACAGAACTTGTGGAAACAATTCCATTACAGAAAGGTAATGACAGCCCTTTGTTCTGTGCTGGTCTCTGCCACATCAGTGAAGGGGTCAAGGCTGCCTGTCCACACTTGCAGCGTGGTGATTCCTCAGGAGTGGTGGTGCTGATGCAGCCCGTTCCTAAAAACACAGAGGGGTGCTGCAGGTTGTGCATCTGTAGGGTGCATATACAGATACTATGTGAGCTTTCCGTGGTCAGACACAGCAGAAGATTCTATGTGCTTTGCTCAGAAGCTTCCTGACATCCAGCTCAGAATCTGCACTGAACTCCTGACTTGATAAACTGGGTCTAATGACTTGTGATTGAATTTTACTGCAGATTAAATATTGACAACCCAGAAGTGTTGCTCTCTGTTGACACCTTGATAAATGTTTATGGCTTGATGTGTGGAATGTGAGAGCAGCTGTCTTCCTTAATGTTACTTTGGAAGCTGAAAGTATTGCAAAGAAGATTGTGGTGAACAGGATATCAGTGTGAATGTTGCTACATTGCGCTAATTAGATGCTGAAGTTGTGACGGTTTTTGTGGTACATATCCTGTCATTAATTTGTATGCTTTTCAAAGCTTTTGCAGAACAGATATACTGCTGAGGTTAAACCATTAACACAAAATGTGGAACAAAATATCTTGCTCTATTTTTCATTTCACAGTATTGAAAGCTAATTAGGCACCTTTGCATGGCACTGGGAAAACAATAAATCTCAAATGCATTTTGCTGGATTAAATGGCAAATCCAACCCTTGGTGTGAGAATGTTGACTCATGGTATTAATAAGCATCCTGGGAATTGCAGTGATGTTATGTAGATGGTTATATCGTCAAGTGCAGCCAAAGGTTCGGGGGTCAAAGTCCCACAAGAGGAATGATTACAAGGAAACAAAACAATCCTGGAGTAGAATAGCTTGTCTTGAGAGCTATTCTCCAGCCTGCAGAAGGGGGAGAAAGATAATTTGATTCGGGTAATCAGTTTTTTGCATATTCCTAGGAGTGTTGGAAAATGTGTGTGATTTCTGCTTTGAAGACAGACTGTGGAGAAGCTACAAAAGGAGGGGAACATTTTTGCTCTGCTCAAAGGCAGCTATTTTGATCTGACACCAACTGTTACCTTTAAGACCAGATCTTGTGCTTCAGTGACAGTTGCAATAAAGATGTCATTCTGGAAAGCACGAATGTCTTAAAATAAAATCTGCAAATTGTAAAATTTGGTTGAGTTACATACAGAATATTTCACAATATTTTACTCTGAGTGTGTGCAAGTGTTTTTTTACCAGCTGTGTGTTAGGGCTTCTCTTTGCTTTTTCCTTATCCCTGAAATCGAGCACTTCTATTCTCTATCTGCAGCCTTGGTTTAGTTCATGGTGCCAGAAGTATCTTTCAAAGATCTAGACCTTAAATCATTAGGTGATATCTAGTTCTCCAGAGATTTATGTGTTTGCTCCATAAAATAGTACTATTTCCATGTGACATCTTTTGCACTGACAAATCTTACTCTGATGCAGTGTAAATATCTCCAGAAAAGTGTGTGTATCTTCCCACAATTGCCCTCAGATGCTCAGCAGCATCCCTGCTTGTTCTTAACCATGCGTGGATCATGTAATTGATTCACACCATATGTTCAATTACATCGTATTTGGTGGCTTATTTCTTTTTTTTTGTAAGTTGTTTCACAGAGAAAATAGTTTCATTAGGTTTTTCTTAGGCAGCAGTCACTGTACACCCAAGAGGTAGCTTTGCAAAACCTTCAGTCACCTTCAGTGAAACACCTGAAGTTCACTGAGATGTGATGGCAGTCCATCATGAGTGACTTTGCATTTCTCAGAGCTGATTATTTTTCTTTTTTTTTTTCTTGTAATTTCTTGAACTCTGTCCAACTTGCCATGGCCACGAACAGTTGAGATTTTTAATAAAACTTAAGTCAATTAGCGACAACACTGCCAAATAAAAAATTGTCTCTTTCACGCTTCCAGTTTACAGCAGACACTTCAATGGATGTATTTGGGTACTTCAGTGTGATCCAAACCATTGCTTTTTTGGGATGAATTGAGCAGCTGCACTATCCAGGCTGCTCAGCATTCAGCCTCCAGGTAGCTGCTGCTCTGGAAGCTGGAGGCACAAGCTTCTGCACCAAGGCAGGGTTCATTAGAAAGTGCCTTAGGAACAGCACACCTTGACAAGGAGACTGCCTTCTTTTCTCAGCAAGAAGCAGTTCTTCATTGCAACAACTGACATTTTTTCCAGGCTTGGTGAAACAAATATGCATAATCTAATTCTTATCTGCACGTGGAGACCGTTTGATGGTTGCAACGTGGTGGTGGCTCAGAGCTTTCTTAGTACAAGGGCTGTCCTTTTCTAGGTCAGTAGACTTTGGGCTGTGCATGTGAAACTTTCCCAAACACGGGACGTAAAGGGTGAGTATTAGTAAACTTTCTGCCTTTTTTTCCATTGGAGATATTCTGTCAGAGGCCGTTGTCACTGTTGGTGTTTCTGTTAATGAGTAGCATCTGACAATGCTTCCTTCCTGTCTGCCTGAACATTTGGGCAGTGCCAGAGTGGAAGAGAACAGAGGAAGGGTGGTCTGTGTGCTGTATGGCTCTGTTTGATGAAAAGGAACAACATCTCTTTGCACCAGACCCTGAGATTCCTGAGGAGAGTCCCCTGGCTTGGCACACTGAGACAGAACAAAGGGGAAAAACAACAGGAGACTCCTGATAGGTTTTTACCTATGGTAGGCACAGAATGTCTTGAGAAAAGTGGTCTCAGTCTCATCTAATTTTCCCCCAAACTGCTAGTTTGGAGAAAAGACCATTTCTACTTCCTCCAAATAATGCTGGTGCTCAGGACTCTTTATAATTTGTACTTTATAATTTGTACAAATATTCCAGTGAGGCTCCACCTCAGGAAGGAAAAGTCACCTTTGCTGTGCTCACGAGGTGCCAAGAGACACATCAGAGAGTGCTGGGGCAGGAGCTGGGGATGCTGCACTTTCCTTCAATTTCATTGCTTCCCAGAGCTGCTGAATCTCACTTCCACTGGTGCCTCACTCTCCCCACCTCCAAACTGTGGAGAGTAATGTGTCCTTGAGGACTTTGCCATTTCCAGAGAAAAGTGCAGCTACTCAGATGGTTATTTCAGTGCTTGTGATGTTAAATGCCAACTGCTCAAAATAATCTGCTGGAAACCCCACAGTTCCAAAAAGCTGCATTTCTTAAGTGTTACATTTTTAATGCTGTGTAAGTGGGGAAAGTGGAAATGCTATGGCTAACAGGAAACAATGAGGAATAATATCACTTTGCCTGCAAGGTCCAGGTAATGTCAGAGTTACTTGGTGCACATCCTCATGGGGGATGAGTACTGACCTGCTCCTGCTTGTCTGTTTGTGCACAATGAGCAGGAGGAGTGGAACATAGTCAGTATAATTCACTTATGACATCCTGATGTGGAGAGAAAATAGAGCATTTAATCCATTGAGATTTTCCATTTGCTGTTTTGTGAAGGAGGTCACAGGGTCAGAAAGCTGAGACAATTTCAAGAGGTAAAAAGCTTGCAATAAAAAATATATATTTCTAAAGATTCAATGCTGATGGCTAGGAAAAAAGCAGGGTTGCATGCGCAGTTAGCCTGCTCTAGTCTGGCAGACAAAGAAAAGCACAATCTTTATATTTATTTATTTATCTTTGAAGTAATTTGGTCTAATAAAAATAAAAGTTTTGCTCCTCAGTGGCATTTTTCAACAACAAAAACCACACATACAGCCAAAATATTTGGACCAGCTCCACATGAATCCTATCCTTTTACTATTATTGAGCTTTTTAACTTAGAGTATAATTTCTGATGTCTTATTTCAGAGTTACCAGCTGAAAATAGCTTTTGCGAAACTGATTTCCTGACGTGAGATGTTATGAAGGAATTACTTCTAACTGATGCTCTAAGCTATAAAATACAGTGTTTACTGAAATGTCATCATCTGCTTTATGTTTTGAGAACAGTAACCTTTTTTTGAACTGCCAGTTTCACTGTATTTGTAGTTTATGCTCATTTCAAAACATTTGGAGAGGAAAAAAGGAGAAAGGAGAGGGAAAAAGGAAAAGGAAAAAGGAACAGATCTGATGAGATTGCACAGGAGATTTCTGCTTAAAAGTACTGTTTTTATAGCATGGCAAGTGTCTCAGGCAAATGATGACAGGCACAAATGAACATGTTATTTGTGATTTCTGAGCTGAACAAAGTGAATAACCTAGCCGAGGTCAGTGACAATGACGGATGAAACTGCTCAAGACTGTCACAGATTCATTGCAATTCTGCCATCTCTGTCTCTTAAGAAGGCTGTCAATCAATAAATGAACAGCAGTAGAATGCACTACAATTAGAAGCAGGAGAAGTTAACAGAAATTCATGCTATTTCTGTTGGGCTAGAAAATTAACTGTGCAGCTAAATAGCTCTTTCTTGTTCCCTCTTATTACTAGGTTAATAATACCCTCCTTCCATGATTTCTATATCATTTTTTGGGGTGCATGATAAGCGGTGCACAATGAGAGCAATGCTGTAGTTTCTGGACAAGAACTTTCCCTGAAGTGAGCCACCATGGACAAATGTTTCATTTATATACAGTCAGTGTGGCTGTCTCTAATAAAATAAAATAAACTTTTAAAATAAACTGAGAATGCATCTGTCAAAACCAGCTACCCAGCTTAGGTCACAGGGTATTTAAATTCAAATATTTCAAATCATCTGTAATCTAGGTCTGGACTGAACACAGCCATGGCTGTAGGATAAGATGCTGGGGTTTTTCCTTCATCGAAGATGCATTCTGTAGATGTGAGAGCATCTACAGTGGTCAGGGAAGACCTGAGCTTTTATCAGTTTCTCTAAGGGCAGACCTCACCCCAGTCTACAACTTCTTGTGAGGCAGCACTGATCTCTTACCTGTGGTGATCAGTGACAGGAGTGGGAATGGCTGGAGCTATGTTAGGAGAGGTTTAGGGTGGATATAAGGAAAAGGTTCTTTGTTACATTCTGCCGCAGTGAGGGGAGCAAAAACTCCCCCTGGCCCTGGAGTCTCGGACCTCAGGCAGCCACTAATCACCAACAGGAAAAGACAACAACAGGACAGGTCTTGGTTTAGCAAAACCCAGGGTCCTTCATTGAGGCAGGGACCAGGACAAGAGTGAGGGTAGAGTCATGGGTTTTACATGGCAGGGCTGGAGTTTACTGTCAGGGTTCAATAGTGAGAGGAGCAGGGAACTGCAAGGCGTGGGTTGAGGAGGGAAGAACCAATGGGAAGAACTAAGATGGGAACACTGCAGTAGAATGAGCCCAGTGAGGGTACAGGAAAAGAAGAACATTCTGGGGCCATTCCTTATCTGGCAAAATGGACTGGTGTTTTTTCCAGGGGCAGGGGCACTCCACAACTCCTCCTTTTATTTTCTTTTAGAAACAGAGGATAGTCTTCAGAATTTTCTTAGAATAGCCCTAGAATATTCTTGAAAACTTAAATTACTTAATACTTATTGGACAACTTTATAGAGGGATTATGACAACTCATAAAGGGATTCCCATAGACATTACAAAGAAGAGTAGAGCACTGTTAACACAACAATGACAATTATAAAACTAATAATTTTAGCTAAACTTGTGAGAACAAATAGTCTCAATGGAAAGACTCTTAATTTGAAAAGTCCCTTCAATCAGTCTTTTGTTCTTTCTGTTGTGGTCTTTATTTTCTTCTGTTCTGCTAGGTACTCTGAAACAGTTTGTTAGTGTTTTTAGACCAAGAAATGCAATGCATTTGGCAAGTGTGGCTCAGGTCTAATTTGGCTTGAGTTGTTGCCTTGTTTGTCTTTGCTGCTTTTTCTTTGTAATGCAGAACTCGTATCACCAATTAGATGATTATATTATTTTGAAACTCACATATTGTGTGAAACGGATACACACAAGAAATTAATTTTGACATATGCAAGGAGTAAATGGTATAGGTAAGAAAGTAAGTTTAATGTAACGATTAATGTAGCACACAACTAAAGCCTTCTCTTTTAATTTCTTTGCTCTGAACTTAATAGCATTTATTCTTACTAAACCACTCTTATTCCTTATACTCACTCTCTGTCTCCCTTTTCTTTTTCCTTCTTCCTCCTCCCTTTCTCTTCCTTTTAACAGTCTTTTAACTATTCTACACTATCACCCCTCGTCTAACCATCAAACAGATTACACACACCTTCTCTTCATTTGCTTTTTCATTCTCATTAAAACTTTTGTTACTTTTCCAATAAAACACATAATTTATAAAACCCAAAATAAAACTCATAATTTATAGAAAGCTTTTTAAACTGGTGGAAAACATAAAATTAGACTTCTTATGACTTCATACTTCCCCCTTTTTCTTTTATTATTTAATTGTTTATAGGGTAGAGAGATAGTTATGGTGTGGTAAATCTTTTAGAGATTACATTTTATCATAAGAACCATGAATATTGTCATTCTGTGGGGCACCTTGCAAAAAGAGCAATGGACAGAGCATAGAGAGTGTATTCTGTAAAATTTATTCTTCAAATTAATTAAAATAGACGCACTTTATGGGAATAGAACTCTTGAATAGTTTTAAAAAGTTGTTTACATTCATTTGCATATAAAAATGGAGATATTAATAATTTGTAAAAAATTAACATTAACAAACTAATAATACTGATACTTAATACAACTTTAGTTATATAAACTATTGAGCTCTTTGAATAGAGAGATGATAAAAAAGTACTTATAAGACTTAAATTAGCAGTATTAAATCAAGCTACTCTTTTTAATGAAGACTGGAGGGCTGTAAAAGATTGCTGATTAGTATTGCAGGAGAAGGCTTGAATGGTATGCAAGAAATGTAGGTGTTACTCTTGGCTGTTCCTGCCAAAAAATTGCCTCACAGAGAGAGTCAAGGTGGTACTTAGTAAGCACTCACTGAGGTAGATGTTGCCAACAGAATTGCTTTACGCAGCAGGGATGCTCAATCGACTGCTGGTGGAAGCAGCATTATGGCAGAAAATTTTAGACTGAGCTTAAAATCAATTTCAGTTAAAATTAATTGGTCTTGAATATAACTGGGAGAGCCATGGAAGAAACTCAAAATTGCTAAAGCTTAAAAGGTATTATAAAGATTATCTTAGGAGAACTCGAAATTTATACTGTTAACTTAAATTAAGCTAAAATTAATAACAATATATTGCCTTTTAAAATAGAATACAGAATGAGAACAAAACTAAATTTGACATCTACAAAAATAATTTAGCTTCTTAACTTAATAAGCTCAGGTTTGAGACAACAAAAATAATTAAACAAACATGTCTTCAGTGTAATATAGAACTCACTTAAAACAATCTAAATATGACTGAAAACATATTTACTGGGGGGAGAGTGAGGGGGGTGTTTGGGTTAGCACAGAAAATATGCACAGTTACATTAATTTGTTGTTTAGAGCAGGTTTGGTCGTAGTAATAACAGGTTTTCCTTTTCTGTCAGTGATGCTTAGGAGCTCTGGGTCTCAGACTTTGTTAAACACAGCTTGCCATAACATGTCTGCTATCAGTACTAGCAGCATTGGTTGTAATTTTGCTGGAAATGCCTGTTGCTGCAATCAGGGGTGGTGATCACTGATGCAGGCACCATTTGGCTGAGAGCGAGATTTCTTGGGCAAGTCTGAATGGCAAGAGCTGTATTTAAAGGAGGCTCTTGACGCTGAAACACAAACTTTAAAGTGTTCAGGAGAGTAGGATTTGAATAGGCTTGGTTTTGGAGGGGCCATGTTGTGCCAGTGGAGGCAACGAAGTGGGAGACTCTCTCAAAAGGATGATTGATGTCTTGTGTTGGATAACTGCAGCAGGTTGTCTGCGGCTCCAGTAAGGGGGTTATGGGTGCTGCCATTTTGGGGGTAGTAAACAAAATGATGGTTTCTGGAGCGGGGTTTCTGGTTCCATCTTCCCCAGAAGAGATGTGTCCTATGATGGAACGGTTACAATCTCTAGAAGTGGAGGATTCGAGGGAAAAGGTGGAGCCAGAGGTGGGATCAGGGGCAGGAAGAGAAGGTGAAAAGCAGGAAAACAGGTTCCAAGTGGCACAGCCGTTGCCATCTTGGAAAGGAGGGTCTGGGGTAGTGTGGCCAACACCACTCTGGACTGGGGACTGGGGCGAGTGTAGGAAAATCAGAGGGGAAGAGAATAAGGGGAACTTCACAGAAGCTAGAAGGGAGTTTATGGGAGAGGTGACCAACAGCAGAAGACCTTGATGCATTGTATGGTGGTATAGTGTTTCTTGGATGATAGAAGAAACAGACAGTAATCAAAGCACTATAGTGTCCTTCTTGATAATTAAATCATATATGGTCATACAAACTAAGTCCCAAAAGTTGATACTAAAGATAGAGTTTACAGACACACTGGGAAAGGTTTGTAAAGCCACCAAATGATCTTTTTCAGATCTCTTTTAGAAAACTCTCTCCCATAGGAAACTAAAAACAACTTAAAGTATTTATAAACATCCTGTTTCTCCTTTGTAATTGTTGCTCTCACAGAACTTATTCTCCTTTATCCTTGTCCACGTAAGCTTCCCCCTGTCGCGGCAGGCGCTGGGGCAGTGGTGGAGTGCCACGACCTTCTGGAGAAGTGTCCAGTGGAGGATGTTCCCGAGGCACAGGCACATCCTCCAGTTCGCTCCCAGGCAGGGAGTGATTTCAGCTCTTTTGTGAATTCCGCTTCAGCCGGCACAAGGAGGGAAGAGATGGGAGCTGCGTGTGGGGTTCCATGTCAAAGGGTTTATTCTTCTCTCCTTGAAGGGTCCAGGGACAACTGGCTCACAGGGCAGGAGTGAGCAGGGTAGATATAGGATAGCCATGGGGTCGGGGTAGAGCAACAGCAAATGGTCGGAGGGCTCAGGGGCAGTACAAGGGGGTAAGGGCCAATGGGGTACAGTAAATTAACATGTAACAGAAAAGCATGTCAGGAGCAAAGTAACAGTTCACATAATAAGGAGGGAGGGCCTTAAGGGATTTCCCTCCAGGGGAGAGAGATAGGCTCTTTTGTTGTGGGGCTTTCTGCCTCCACATCCCCTCACTCAGCACTAAGACTGGGGGTTCCCATGAGCTCAGCCTAAAAGCTCTTGGGGGTTGAGAATCACTTCTTTATATATGCATGTGTCCTAGCCCAACGGCGCTTTTCAGAAAATGACTTATGGGGCTGTTGGTCTTGAGCTGTTTTCCGCCACCTCTGAAGCTCAGCTCTTCTTTATCCTACAGAGCAGGGGCTGGTGCCCCAGCGACTGTCGCATCGTCAGGGCCTCAGGGCCCTTAGCGTTGCTGCCCCACCTCGGGTGCCATTTGTTGCGTTCTGCCACAGCGAGGGGCTCAACAACTCCCCTGGCCCCGGAGTCTCAGACCTCAGGCAGCCACCAATGACCAACAGGAAAAGAGGAAAACAAGACGGGTCTTGGTTTAGCAAAACCCAGGATCCTTTATTGAGGCAGGGACCAGGACAAGAGTGAGGGTAGAGTCATGGGTTTTACGTGGCAGGGCTGGAGTTTATTGTCAGGGTTCAATAGTGAGAGGAGCAGGGGACTGCAAAGGGTGGGTCGAGGAGGAAAGAACCAATGGGAAGAACTAAGATGGGAACACTTCAGTAGAATGAACCCAGTGAGGGTACAGGAAAAGAAGAACATTCTGGGGCCATTTCTTATCTGGCAAAATGGGGTGGAGTGTCTTTTCCAGAGCTTGTGAGGACACACCCTACAGGGTGGAGGGGCAGAATCTTCTTTTAAGTCCCACCCCTCGCCCGGTGCAGTCTGTCTAGGTGGAATCCCCACCTCCTGGGGCGGGGGTGCTCCACAGTTCTTCCCCCAGAGAGTGGTGGGCACTGAAGAGGCTCCACAGGCAATTGTCACGGCCTCAAGGCTGAGAGAGTTCAGGAGCATTTGAACACCACTGCCAGGCACAGGCTGGGATTGTTGGGTGCCCTGTGCAGGGCCAGGAGTCAGACTGGATAATTTCTAATTATCTTTCCAATTCAGGATATGACTGTGTGATTCTTTCAGATGTCTGTCTCCGTGCAAAAGAAATCCAGGCACAAAGCCCCCACTGGCATGTTGGTGGGCATGCAGTCTTAGATAGATTTAGAAACAGGCTGTAAGTTTAAGCTTACAGGCTTACCAGACTTGTGTTTTCTCTGGGCTCTGTATTTTCTTTCCTGTTGGATTAGTTTTGAGGTAAAGCTCTAAATTTACATATTCTTTTTTCTCAGTAGAGGAATGCCATATTGACAGGATGCTGGCCTCTCACGGGAGAGATCTGTTTCATGTAGATCTCCAAGCTGCTCTGGAGTTTACAGGATGAGGAAGCAGTAGTGTTACTTCCCAGGAAGTGATGTTCTGCCTGTCAGACTCTCCCAGGAGGTGATGTTCTGCCCCCTTGGCCAGAATACAATGCAGGCATTTGAAATGTGTCTTGCTTGGTCACTTTATCTGTATCCTATCCCAGATTTATTTCCATCTGTGTGGAAAGAGAGGAGGACCAGGACCCTAAGGGGGGAAGGACACTGCAGTTAATGAACTCTCCTGAGGAGCAGAGTAGATGATCTACAGAGATCTCTTTTAATACTTCCAGTCATTGCTCTGCTTCTCTGGACTTTTGGGTCTTTAGTCGTGTGAAACACATGAAGCAACACTGGGCCCAGGGCTATAGACTGGAATGCCTACAGGCTTGTCTGTTTATTTGCTGACTCTTTTTTGGCCTGCAGTGAAGTGGTGAGGTGGGACTGAAGCTTTACCTTGTTTTTTGTTGATAAGCAAAGCAATCAAGTTTCTGCAGAAAATAACCCGAGACAACTTCTTGTTGAGCCTTTTGGAAGGCTAGTTATTTTTTTCTTATTCTAGAGAAATAATAGCACCTTCCCAAACTGCAACTGTGACAGAGAAGGCTGGAGGATATTTTAAGACGTCATCTAGTGAGGCTCCTCACTTTCCTCCAGAAACAGCAATCCCACAGACTCTCCAAGTAATTACATCTAACATTTCTCCTTAATTTCCCTCCTAGACCTTCCTTATTCCAGTTTGAGTTCCTGATTTCTTTGCCAATACTCTTCAAAGAATTTTATTGTTTTCTCATGAGAAACTTCTTTCTGTGGATTGGAAGACTTGTATTCTCTCTCTGCACAAAACTACTGCTGCTCCTTCATCCCTCCATCAGAAGCTGCATTTTGCAGAGCAATCTGTGTTCTACATTTCCATCAGTTGGTTCACCATCACCAGTTAAAATTGTATCATACTGAAATTTAACAGTACTGGGTAGAACAGGAACTTCAGGTATTTCACAAGGTCTCATTCCATCCTATGCAGTTAAGAAATAAGATTAGTGGCCTCAGGATCCTGCCTTGCTGACTGTTGTCACATTTTATCCTTCTATTCACCAATATAGGAAAAAAAAATCTCATTTAACATGTGGGGTGATTAAAATAATAAAGGACTGTCATAGCCAGATAGGAAAAGTATCTGATATATCACTTGTAAGAGCTCTGCAATCATTTTAACAGACGGAGTAACAGACTAACAGACTTTAGCTCTGCAGTCATTTTAACAGAATAACAGCACACAGACTGCAAAATGGTCGCAGTAATACTCTTCCTGGCAATATAATCTTGAACTAGAATCAGGAATTCTTCTCTTCCCAGTCTTTTTAAGGGTGGTGGACTCTACCTTCAAAATGAGTGTGTGAAAAAAAAAAAAATTCTACATCCAGGCACAGAAGAGTAGGTATAGATAAAAAAAGAAATGCATTTGGATTTGCAGGATCACTCTGTGCTGGTCAGGTTGCACTATGTTTAGAACACAAGCTAGGCAGTTGTCCCTGTAAAGTTAGAGGTCATTTAGGAAAAATTTCTTTGAACAGCCAGAGTTCTGCTAAATTTACAATTAATTTAAAATCTGTTATCTTGTAAAAAATACAAAGTTCCCCCCCTGCCTTTCCTCCATCTTCTCCTTCATACTATTTTGTTTTCCAGAGAAATTGGAGGAAAACCTTTTATTTCAAGAGGTCAGACTAAAGAAATACGGGTTTTACTAAACAACAATAACAACAACAAACCCAAAACAAACCCCTGGGACCTACAAGAATGAATAATACATGTTGTAATTTTCTCCATTAGAAAAGATGAAAATATGGGAAGCAGTCCTGCATTTTGTGCAGTGTTGCAGGCACAATCAATACCAAGCATAGTACAAAGCCAGCAAGCAGGTCCATTATTGTGATAATTTTCCCTTGGAGTTGCCTGTATGAATGGCAGTTTTTCACTAGCCAGAGCCAAGATGTGCTCTGTGTGTGCATGCTGCAAGGGAGGAACTGGAATAGCTCTTATCTCTGTAGTCTCTTCATGGAGTGTGAATCCTCTTTAAATTCTCAACACTTGAAGCTTGAGGCCTGAAAACATAAAGTAAGTTTTACAGGGAATCTTTCTATGATCCTGCCCTTTTGCCCCTCCATCCTGCACAGTCATCAATAACAGTGCCTGGCAATATCTAGAGTTAATTTTTCTGCACAGAATTAAACAAGAAAGAACAGCTCTGAAAAGCTCCTGAAAGGAACAATGTGGATAAAAGTATAAGTTTTCCAGTAGTCTTTGGTACATGGGTTGGGAGACATGAATGATGTGGCCACTTCATCTTTGGTTGTTTTCACCTTGCTGAGAAGGCTTCTCCTTCCTCTCCCCCTCTCTCTTCCTCTTCCACTTCCCCTCTCCCTCTCCCTTCCCCTTTC
Source organism: Acridotheres tristis (assembly GCA_037013685.1). Taxonomy (NCBI): domain Eukaryota; kingdom Metazoa; phylum Chordata; class Aves; order Passeriformes; family Sturnidae; genus Acridotheres; species Acridotheres tristis. Next base: position 11,672,093 of record CM072919.1, read on the forward strand.
TTTATCTTCCCCTTCCCCTTCCTCTTCTCCTTTCCCTGTCTTCCTGTCTCCTATCGTTTTTTCTTTCTTCTTTCTTTCTGTTGTACTGCTGCTGATTTTCTTACCCTTTGTAAGGTGTAATTCAATTAATTTAGTTGAAGTGGGAATGACTATTACCAAGATGGGGAATATCTCAATACCTATTACATCTGTATGTGAGTATATATTTTGTATATATCTGCTATTGTGAATGTCTGTTATTTGAGTTCATGTCTCTTAAATGTGAACTGCAAAAACATACCCCAAGGGACACTCAGAGAGGTACTTCAAAATTTGGTCCTGAGTGTCAGTCTTCTAACACTTCCCCTCGGAAAAGAGTAGAGTCAGTCATGGTGCAGTTCAGAAATCAAAGTGACAGTGGAAAGAACTGAATAAACTAAACATGGTCAGTTTCCTGAGAGTCAGCTTATGATTTGAACATTTGAAGTGTTTTCGGAACAGTTCTGTTGATAAGCATTATTTGTGATAATTCTGAGCAACTAGCAATTCTTTTTCTCTAAACAAGGAAGAAGTGGTGAAATTAATAATTGGAGTAGGAAATGCCATATAAGAATTTACTATAATCCAGAATATTTTATTGAAGAGTGATATTTTAAAAAGTAGGTAGATGTGGCTCCCTGACTATGAGATTTAGCACTTGTTTCTTTTCAGTTGATAGTTGCTGGATGTGATTAAATCTTACTTTTGGTGACACTGTGGAATGTAAACCTGCATCTATTATAAAAAGTAAAATCTGTCACTTTTTTCTCATTCAGATTCTCTTTTTTCTACAAGCCTATACAGGGAAAACAGAGGTGCTGGAAACACATTATGTATGCCCTGGCTGCCTGCTGGCCTCGGACAAAGCTCCTGCCTGTGTGTCCATGGCCGTGGCTGCTTGGCCAGCAGGCTGAGCACGGTGAACACCAGGAGCAGCTCTCCACCAGCCCAGGCTTGTTATAAATGACCCAGACCCCAAGTGGGAATGAGCTACTGAAGTTTTATTGAGAACAATAAAAAATTAGTAATAGGAGAAGGGACAGCACTGAGTGTGTGGCAAAATGCCAGAGGCTCGTGCACAAAACGGCAGCTCTGCCTTTTATACCCCTGATATTGCATCAGCTTTACGCATTGTGAGAAACGACACCTCACTTCTTAAAATTTTAAAAGGTTTGTTGAACCACAACAAAGGAGTGAATAAGGAAAAAGGGACAGTGCTGGGTGCTCAGCTGCAGCCAGAGCCACACCACTCACACAAATAGCAATCCTTGTACGTGCTATTGCCAAGCCAGCCCCCGTTGAGCTGACCCTCCCCACACTCCTGCACATGTCACTTTTCTGACCCAGCTCCTCCTTCATCCTGCCTCTCAGAGTCTGGGCAGTTCTTGCTTTGACTTTTGCAATGGTTGGAGATCAACTTTCAACCTTGCAAAACTCATATACAAAAACACCAAATCTCAACAGAACTTATTTTAACCTTATACAGTTAACATTCACGAGAGCCACCATTGCACTATCCATTTATTACATGCATGTTTATTTTTTTGTTTTACATAGTCTTGCCCCATGTCACTCCTTTTGGTGCCAACGTAGTTTCGTCACTGTGTTCGTCGGGGTCCTCATTGAATGAAATTCTGCTCCTTTTAAGGTCATGTCTCAAAAGTTTGTCTATCAACAGTCTGTCCAATGCAAACTCATAAACCCACATTACAACGCATGAAACCATATTGTCCTCGTGAGATCCAATTTCACAACTAGGCTATTGTAACAACATTAACCACTTCATAACATATAATATTATCTTAACATTATAATATTTAATATCAATTCATATAATAGTTTGTGAAAGTCAGTTCCCACTAACTTGTTTCTCACAGTCTCAAGGCACTCTGAGCCTGCTGTCCCCCAAACTCAAGCCCGGAGGGGGGGCTTGGCATCACAATACATCCTCTGGGGACAGCAGGGTTGGCTGGGAAGGTCAGCCCATTATGACTGCACTGAGTCAGGAATGGAAGATTGACCAAGCCTTCATGAATGAGTAGAGGAAATTCCAATTGTGCTTGACAACCTGAAACTACAGCCAATTAAAATTCATTCAATTGAATGAATTGGGGAAAAAAGACTTTTGCGTGAATGCAGGAAAGAGTGATAGAAAAGGAGGGCAGAAAGAAAGGGAAAGGAGCATGAAACTGGGCAGAGGAAGAGGAGGCAATAGCAGAAGCAGGGTTCATATGGACACTGATCATACATGGGGATCTGGCAAATGCACATAAAAATAATCACTAAAGAACAGAACCAAACCCAGCTACTCAACCCATTAAAGAATCCCCAAATGCAGGAAAAAATACACAGATGACACCAGGCTGACTGGTGTGGTTGACACATCTGAGGGATGAGATGTCGTCCAGAGACAAACTCTGCTCCCTCTGGGGGGCCATGGGAATGTCACCAGGTTCTACAATGCTTCAGCTGCAGCCAGGAAATCCAACCGTGTCCTGGGCCAGCCTTCAACATACCTTCCATCTAAAACCAACTCTAGGAATCCACGATTTCAGGCAAACTGAACATTTCTTCCTAGTGGGGATTTGTTGTGTGTATGGCATGTTTCACACTCCAGGCCAATGGTTCATCAAGAGACATAAAGCAATGAAGTTCTTCCTTTAAATGTCACAAGCCATTACAGAGCTTTAAGGATTTAACTGTTTATTTCTTTAGAATATGAAAACACTGGCAATGTGCAGGACAGCAACATTACTTATCAGGGTCACCCATGTAGCCTGAGATGGAAATAGGGATTCTGTATTTCAACACCACAGGCAATTTTATCGCTTGCACAAAAACCTGTTTTAACACAAAGTTCGGTTCTTTTTGGACTCAAGACATTTCTGGACTCCAAATTATGCTAAAACTCATAAACTCAGTTAAATCTCATATTTGTCAATGCATATATTTGGAAGTAAATTACTTACCAGGGACACCTATGTAGCCTGAGATGGTAATAGGGATTCTGTATTCCATCATCAATGCTGCAGGCAGTTTAATCTCTTTCACAGAAAGAGTTTCTGACTAAACTTTTAGTTCTTTTTAAACTAAACAAATTTCTGGACCACAAAGCACACTCTAGTTGAAATGCAGATACCCCTCATAAAAATTAATAACACTGCATTTAGCTGGAAGCTGATCTCAGCAGAGTCTTTTAAACTGAATTTCACAAGAATGTATATCTTCTATCATGTCCAAGAAGCAGCTGTTATGGTTCATGCTTCTTGTGTCTTGTTACAAATGCCAAGAAAATATGATCTTTGCTATTCTTACACAGCTCTCTCTTTCCATGATGTGGGACAGCACGAGTGCTGATGTGCAGGAGTTCCAGCTGATGGAAGGGACAGGGATGAGGATGCAGCAGGCACAGTGCCAAGCAGACAGAGGGATGACCTCTGACAGTGGCACTGAAGGAGAAGAGTTTCCAGGCAGGACAGAAAATGGCTCTCTTTTCTCTCTGTTTTACTTCTTCTTTCAGTGCTGCTAAGAATTTAGCCTGGAGCAAGCTGGGAACACCAGAGCATGGATCCCTTTCCGGGGCTGTGTCAGCTGAAGGGACAGAGGGAACCCAGCAGGGATCAAACACAAACCAGGAGTGGACTGGGCCCCTGTGGTGGCAGTGAGCAGCTCTGGGCTCTGGTCGCTGCTCATGGCATTTTCTACTGAACCATCTCAAAGGTCTTCTGTTGTGCTCTGTATTTCTGAGTGTCTCCCTCTTGGTGTTGGTTGTCCTCTGCACCCTTGTTTCTCAAAATTACTGGAAGTTTTAAGGTGCATTGCACAGCAAATATTGCGAAAAAACTACTTTGGTATGAATGCAGTCCCGTTAATTGTTTTTTTCTGAGCATTCTCTGAGTTCTTAAAATCCTGAAGCCTTGATTGCCTTAAGTCAGGTTGATACTGAGAAGCAAAAAATGCTTTATGAAGTATTTTCATAGCACTGAAAAGAGGAGAAAAACCCTGGAAGGGCAGTTGAAGTTCTGAGTCTTTCCAAGTGGAACCATAGTAAGTAAAAAAATTGAAGAAAGAGGAAGACAATAATGAGAGCCTGGATCAGTTTGCCCATACTTTGCCAATATTCTGCTTGGCAAACCAGCAAATCCTAAATACAGTCATGGAGATGTCTTTCATAGCATATCTTACAGGTTACTCTGCAAAGGGCTGAGTTTGCCTCCCCAAAGGATGGAATTGGCAAATGGAAAGCCCCAGGCCTTGAAGAATTGCTGACCAGAAACCTGAAAACCCAGAAGCACCAAAGCACAGGAGTTTAACCCAGTGCAGAATTGCTGTGTGAAACCAGGCTGGGTTATCAACATCATGCTAGTCAGGAGATATAAAGGTGTCTATCCACCATGGCAGCAGGCAATGTTGTTCAGTTGAATTGAACTCACACACACTGTCTGACTCAGAAAGTCACTTGGCAGGCAGGATACCAAACATGGCACACTGTTAAATGTGTCAAGAGTTGCCCTGAAGCTGTTATGATTTGTTTATCATGGTAGAGGTGAAATTTCACAGAAAGTGAAATTTCAAGAGTTGTAGGTATTTGAAATTTGATTTTACGTGATGGTTCCTTCACTGGGCTTAATTTTGTTCTGTTTTGGTTTTTTTTCTGAAATAAGATCATTCTGAATTTCAAGAAACTTTTAACTATAAATAAGCCTGAAATTGAGGGATTTTTTTGGGAAAGCAGGAGTGTTCTTCCCAGGAATGTACTATTCCTGTGCTTTAACTCAGGTCAGGGGGGGACTATCCAAAGACTGGAACCACTTGTGTGTCAAGCCCAGAATCACGTGTGCTGACAAGAATGAACTTCAGCAATCTCAAATCTACGTGTGCAGAGTTGGTGCAGATAAACAAACAAGAAATGCTCCGAGCAAAACGTCCCCGTTCTCCCCAGGAGCACGGCAGTGACATTGCACCAGAGAGCAGCAGGGAAAAAGAATCTGTAACACTCCAAATGTGTTGGTTTGCCCTTTGGTTTGCTGCTGAGTGTTCCAGCCAAATTCTACAACTCTCAGACAGGAGGCTGTGGCCAGGTGAGGATCGATCTCTTCTCCCAAGAAACAAGGGATAGGAAGAGAGGAAATGCGCTCGAGTTGCAGCAGGTGAGGTTTAGGTTCTCCTAGAGGGCAGTCAGGGGTGGTCAGCACAGCAAGATCCAGCTCCAGTCCCCATGTTCCTTTCAATGATGACTTTAGGGTGTCTGCAGCCTGGATCCAGAGCACCCTGGAGGGCTCCTGTGGCTGGCTTTGCACTCAAGGTGAGGATGCCCAGGAGCTGCTGAGGGATGAAGGCTGGGCCGTGTGGGCTGGGAGGTGGCTCTGGGGACTGTGACGTGCCAGAGCATGGGTCACAGTGGGAGCTGTGAGCAGGGGCACGGCCAGCCTGGCAGCTGAGTGACGTGGTTCTGCTGGCTGTGACATCACAGAGGACAGGTCACACTGACACCTGTGTCCAGAGGCAGCAACGGGCAGTTGGATTCTGGCAGCCAGTGAGTGCACACGCTGGGGAATGCTGGGCTGGATGGGGGCTGGGAACGATGCCCTGGGGGTTTAAACCCAGAGTGAGAGCAGGGGCCCTCAGGGCAGGGCACTGTCCCCAGGGCTGGGGAAGAGGGCCTTGGGGCTCTCACTGTCCCCCAGAGAGGCTCTGGGGACATTCCAGGTGCTGTCAGCCCACAGCTCCCTCCCAGCCAGACGTGCTGAGCCCCCTTTCTCCCACCAGGCCATGTCTCCAACACTGGCTTTCATCCTGGCCCTCTTAGCTGCCCAGACTGGGCTGAAGGTAGACCTGGAATTTGATAAGGATGAAGTGAAGCGGATGTGGGAGCGTGAGGAATTCCTGCACCAGGAGATGTCTCGGCTCCTGCAGGAGGTTGAGGGGACCAGTGGCACAATGGAAACCCTGCTCTGTCCTGCACTGAAACAGCACTGGCTGCTTTGGGGCAGTGCAGCAGCCCTGGTTCTGGTAGCTATGGCCTACGGTCTGCTCTGGAGGAGGAAGTGTGGATCTGCCAGCTGCAGTGGGCAAGAGAGAGTCAAGAGAGAGAAGACTGTCAGCTTCAAGTTCCACACTGAGGAGAAGGTCAGCAGTGAGAAGTTTGGCTATGAGAAGGTCAACAGCAAGAAGAATGTCAGTAGCTGGGTCAAAGTCAGTAGCTAGGAGAAGGGTGGCAGCAGAGAAGATTAGCAGTCAGGAGAAGGTTGGCAGTGAGGAGAAGGTTGAGAGCAAGGAGAAGGTCAAGGGTGCAGACAGTGGTGGCAGCACTTTGGCTGTGCCCACCCCATCACCAAGGGGCACATCCAGGATAAGGCTGGAATGGGCTGTCAGCAACCTGGTCTAGTAGAGAATGTCCCTGCTCATCGCTGCGGGCTCGCCTTTATAGGTCAGTCCCAAGCCCAACTGTTCTGTGACTTTGTGATTCTACAGCAGGGCCTGCCCAGCACGAAGGTGCTGAAGGAGCTGGTGGACGAGCTCCTCGGTGTCTGCCGAGTGCTCTCGCGGAGGAACTTCATGCCAGAGTTGCACCCAGCCACTGGCACGGACAGCAGCTCTGGAGCCTGGAGCATCCAGGAGGACAGCAGCGCCTACCGCCCGCTGGTCATCCTGCGGCCACCCCCCGGCCACTCCTTCACCCCAGAGAGCACAAAGCAGCCTCCAGCCGGGCGCATCCGTGTGGCACTGGAGTGCCTGTGCTCAGGGGAGCGGCTGCTGGGGCAGATGTGCTTTCTCCATGCCCCTGGTGGCCAGCTGCCCTGGCATCAGGACTGGTACCTGCTGGACACCCTCTGCACAGGCTTGTGCTTGGACGCAGAGAAAGTGGTCCAGTGGGTCCAGATGTTGGTGGCATCAGCCTGGCTGCTTTTGCCACAATCACATCACTTCCAGCTCACGGCACTGCCCTCCAGCAAGTCCTGCAGGTGGCAGCTGAGCAGCACCTCTGGGCTGCACTGCAGGATTGAGATGGATCTGGCCGTGCAGCAAGGCAGCTCAGGTGCCTACCTGAGCCCTGAGTAGGCAGCAGCCAGGTCTGCCAGCAGCACCGTGTGGGTCACAGAGCTGCTGCATCTTTTTCCTAAATACCATCCAAGCAGTTCAATAAATGGAGTGAAATTTTAAAGAAGTTCTTTTTGTTTTAATAACAGAGAGAATTTGTGGCAACTTTTGAAAAGGAGGAATAATTTGTAATTTTTTTAGACCAGACTCTGTCATATTCCTTTAGCTCTTGGTGCTGCTGGTGGGCTACGATACCAGGACTGGTCCAGGAAGTCCATGGTGTAGATAATAGAGACACAGGAATGATGGAGTGGCCTCGAAACTCAAAGGCTTTTAATGTATCAAAAATAACAAATGTCTGCACTACTTGCAGGCAGAACAAGGAACATGTCTGGACATGCTCTTACATGTTCCAGCGTGTCCCATGGTTTTAGGTTAAAGTGTCCTGTGCCTGCAGGTGAAGCCACACCCCTGTCCCCACCCACCAGATCCAATTCCACAGTTTGAATATAGTATTTAATTTTGGAAAATTTTGGAAGTGATTTTGCAAAATCACTTTTGAGATGATAATAACAAAAGTGGTAAAATTACTTCATTTTTTTTTTAGTTTGTTTTAAGGTTTTTAAAATTAACCTGTTTCCATCTAAAGTTCTAAGCAAGCATGTAAATTTCTCTTTAGAATTATTCAGACAATGTTCCCAGAATTCAGGGGCTGAGGTATGATCCAAGATTTGTTAACTTGAGACAAAAACTCACTTTGACTGAAGCAGATTCTAAATAAAACCTGCAGAGTTCCTAAGCACTTCAAAACCAAGTAAGCATGAAATGCATTTGATACAGGGTTCTGTAAATGGAAATAGCTTGTTATTATTGTTGGTAGACACGGGAAAAGAAAAAGGTATTGCAATAGTTCACATAACTATACTTAATACAGCCAGACCAGCCTCAGCCACCTAAATTGCTTCACACCAGTTTCCACAACTACAGGCTGGATCTTTCATAATTCTTGGGTGTTTTATGAAATTGGATTACAGAGTTAGACAGCTGATATACCTCAGGCTATTAAACTGCAGAGAGGAACTCATGTTGTACCAGACCATTCATCCTGTTTACTCTACCTGTATAGCAAACATCCCAGAAAATGTAGACAGAAAATTTTATTTCGGGTTCCCAACATAGCAACACTGTGCCTGGGGCTGCAGAGCATTACTCTGCAGTAATTGCTGCTTCACAGAGGGGAAATTAGAGTTTTTCCTCCACTTTTTATATATTTCCGAGGTATGCTCATTATACTACCCTGGGTTTTATAACGAACAGCTCCTATTGAAATGTGTTTTTCACTGATCTCCACATCTGTTTGTGTTTTGACGTGGATAGTTTTCAAGGAATCAGATGTTTATAAAAAAACAGCTTTTTGACTAGTGTATGGAACATTAGAAGTGGAGAAATGTTTGTCAAAAATGTTGGTTCTTATATTTTTTGAAGGCATCAGTGGTTTTGAATGTCATTCTATCAAACTGCATGGTCCAGGATATATTTAAAACCTAAAGTATTATGGCTCAGTGTCCATAACTAGAGCAAATTATGACTGATACAACTTTTATCCTGTCAACTGTATTTCAAAAGGGGGCGAGGTAGCACTGCCAGCCTTGATGCTTTTGAATCTTTGCAAGTTGTTACTTGCAATGATATATACTGTAGAAAAATAAAAATGAGAAAGCAGCTCTAAATGCCATTGCAGGGACCAAAACTATGTGTTTTCAGGTTTTTTAACTAAACCGTAATTCTCCTTCTGGAGTGCACATGGATGGGCAGTGAAGCCAAGAGAAATCAAGGGCTAATTTTCTCCATTTGGTAAAAGTCCTTAAATAACCCAGAGATTCAGGTGTTGTTCTGATAGAAAGGACTTGGCATTTCTACCAGGTGGGATTTTCTCTCCTTTGTGGCAACCTCACAGTGCAGGTTGAAAGAAGAACTTGGGATAACCTCCTTGAACATGTTTAGGGAGTGGAGTTAGACTGAGGATATATCTGGGAAGGGCAAGAGCAAAATTTGGCAGCTGGTGTGCTGTTACCAGTGTCGAAGGCTTTGCAAGATGGGAGTTGGTGGCAAATCTGGGTGAGAAAATATTGCAAGTCACTCACAGGAGCTGTAAGACCCTGCGGGGTGGGTGACAGTCACAGGGGGGGCAGTCAGCAGAGATGGGCTGTGAATGCAACAGGGACATAAAGCCCTCTGGGAAGCTGGAAGCACTGGTCTGTGCTGGAGCAGCACCACTGAAAGCCAGCGCTGATGAGAGCAGAGGCACCCCAGCAGCAGGTGGGTGGTTCCCACCATCATTCCCTCAGGGGCTTTGACAGGCTGGAGCTGGAGATGGGCAGAAACCCAGCGTGGGCAGGGCTGTAGCCTTGGGTGTGGGCAGCCAGGCTGGGGAGGCAGATGTGCTGGAGAGGCTCTGGACCAGGATGAGGATGAGGATGAGGATGAGGATGAGGATGAGGATGAGGATGAGGATGAGGATGAGGGGCTTTGTAGCAAGGGTAGCCAGGTGCCTGTCAGCTGGGCTGTGGGACCCTGAGGCATGCACTCCTGGAGTCCCCCTTGCCTGGAAGAGTCCCTGCCCACTCAGGGCACATCTCTGAAAGTCCAAGGTCTGGCTTGGGGCTCCCCAAGGAGATTTTGGGCACCTGGGGCCAGCCTGGACTGTGCCCAGTGCCCTGAGGGGCCAGCATCCGAAGGGGAGTCTGAGGTGGGCACATGGGGAAGGCAGTGGCTGTTTCTGGGCTGAGGAGAAGGATGAGGGAAGTGGACTTTTTCCCAGCACATCATGGCAGCAGGGCAGAGAGGCCATATCTGCTCCCCACAGCTGGAAAGGTTGCTTGGAAAGGCTGTGGGACCCTCATCCTGGGCGAGTGCCTGCTCCTGATGGCCTGGCTGTGACACAGCAGCTTTGCCTCCAAAGGTCCCTTCTGACATGAAGAACTTCAGTACTTGGTGATGGTCACTGTCTGGTACAGAACAGAAGTTTTTGTCCCTTCACTGCCCACCCAAACAGGGCCCTGCATTGAGAAGAAAGACTCTGTCATTGTTAGGCACAGAAATTCACGGGGTCAAGGAGCAATGCATACCAGCTGCTGAAGGAGAGGTGTGAGGCAGAGTTACATACTGGGGACAAATTTCATGACTGACATTCCAGGGAATTCATGAAAAGATAGGGGGTTTTGCTAAAAAGAAAATTATACCTGGGCCCAGAAAAGAGCCTGAATGGGGCAGCATAGGAGCACTCAGCTCTTTATGTTGTGTTCTTTTTTCTTGCTTTATACTTCCAAAAACAGTTCAATACACTTTCAGTTCAATACATTAGCTCAATGAGGATACCCAAGAAAACATATCAGCCTTGTTTACAGGGAAAATCCTGACATTATCACTTCAGGAGAATGAAGGCTTCAACTTCATCACCTATACAGCAAACTTGGAACATTTTAAAATAATTGTTTAAATTCTAATTTGAATTATATAAATGAGAATTACTACCAATAGCGCCTGATAATAACAAATAAGGATATTTCAATAAGTTCATTTGCTTTTTTTCCTTTTGTCAAATAATTGGTGGGAAATGCTGGCATTTACCTAATTATGATAGTTTTTCTCTATTTTTGTCCGTGTCTCAATAATTATGAACAGTATTTCAAAGGACTTTGAGATAACTATTTCAAAAGGAATGATCCATGTCATCACAAATATCACAGGCACCCCACCTTGTGCCAGGGAAAGCCCCAAACTCTCTTGTCATCCTATTGAAATTGATGAATCCATTGGAGGGTGGGTCTGGGAAGATTCAAAATCCTTTTGTCAGAGCAGAATTAAGTTTCTGCCTCCTACATATTGGGTGGTTTGTGGTGGATCAGGGCAGGCAGGGATGTGTGCTGCATCAAACCAGGGATGTTTTCCTGTGAGGGTTTTGTTCTGTGCTGAGCTGCGAAGGCAGCAGCACTGCAGGCTCTGCTGGAAAGTACATCAGCCTGCACAAAAGCCCAAAGAACATCTGAGCAGAATAAGGGTTTTTCTCTACAGCACAGATGTGTTGCTTCACGACAGCCGCTTCTCTGAGTTGTTTTAGTGGCACAGGGCTGAGGCAGAGCTGGAAAAGAAGGCAGGGGACAGATGACACCGTGGGGGCTGCTACTGACCACCAGTCTGTGGCCGCTGTCCCTGTTTCTCCTGGGGGAATTCAACCCCTCAGGCATTGGTTGGGAGGGAAGTGTGGCAGGGCAGGAGCCATCAGGGGATTTTTGAAGCGTGTCAGGGATGGAGTGTGTTCAGTTCCTGAACCAAGCAGGGACAGGCAGAGCTGAACCTACTGGTGGGCAGCCAGGAGGGGACGTGACTGTCACTGGCTACAGTGACCACGGGGCAGGGTCCAGGGAGGGTGAGAATTTGGGAGCAGCAGAGGATGCTCCCCAGACTTTAGGAGGATGAGGAAACTTCGGCATATGCTGAAGTAAAATTAAAGTGAGGGGGCAGGAGGGGTGTACAAGACAGGGTGCACTGGTGCAGGGCCTCAGCATGAGAGCAGATGTTTTTCCATGGGGCAGAAATTCCAGCATGCCATAGCATCTCTAAAAGCCAAATCTTCAGAGGAAAAGCCAACTATTAAACAAAAAGCACAACCACACCTCCAGTTCCCATATTTGCACTCTTTTGTTTTGCAGCACACCTCAAATTGTGCCTCTAAAATGTTGTGAGGAACGAAGAAATTAGAGTTCATTTGATTTATCTCTTCATTGTCTCCTGTGAGCTGAGCTCCCCGAAAAACTCACTTCTTCCCTGACACAGGGCATGCAGGTGACTCCCATGCTGCACTACACACCCATGTCAGGAGCTGGACAAAGTCACTGCCACTGGAACAAAAGGAGACAGATGTACAGACAGCCCCACAGGTGTTCAAGGTGCTTGCTTTAAAAGGGACATGCACTGTGTAAATTACTGAAAGGAAAAATCTCAGACAGAGGCAAAACTAAAAATCCTAAAAAACCCTCCCAACATAATGTTTCACCTTAGATCAGTCTGACCAATGAAAATGCATCTCTAGTGAAATTAACAGTTTTGCTTGGGGAATTTCTCTTTTAATGACATTATATTTCTTATCAATGTTTTTTGGCTAATAGCTCCCAGTGGTCTTTAGTAGCTACTAATTTCCTAGAAGCTATTAATAAGACACTGCTAAGTCCCTTAGGTCAGGCTGAAAAATCTCATTGGAAATAATGGCAAAATAATTTTGGTTTTATAGGTAGATATACACTGGGGAGAAATAGATACATCTCTAGGGACTATTGTCAATCCAATTACTTGGAAATTTCTCAAAACAATGACTGAAGTTGCTCTTATCTGCAGTCATTTGTCTACACCTTTGTGAATTGCTAAACTAAATGCTGATGATACACTCTAGTACATGAATATATATTTTTTCAAATGTGGCATTGGTTCCAAGCGTTCAGTGATGTCAGTAGAAGCTTTGGTTTGGAACTGGGGTATTAACTGATATGTCCATGAATTAATTGGTAGATGTAGAAGTCGAAGGGTTTTTGTTCGTTTCTAATTTTTGTAAGACTGCAAAGTGTCAAAGCCCACAGACAGTACATGCTGTGTAAATGCTGTCCTGGCTTGCCTGCTCCAGCCACAGATCATTTCTCTGCCCTTCTTTAAATACAGTTCTCATTTTCTCTATCTCTTGCCAAGCAGATCCTCAGGGCAGCACTCCCAAGAAGGGTCCAGCTTCACTCCCTCTCTCCATTCCTGAGCAAAGCCCTCCTGCCATCCAGAGGGATGGGGCCAGGGGAGCTGCAGGATGGGGCAGGACCACAAACGTGGGGAAATCCTGAGCATGGGCCAGCCAGGAAGAGGGCACACAACTCCCTGGGATCCTCCTCCCCGGGTTAAACCAATTTCTCCACAACTGAGAGGTCCCTTCACTCATAGAGGACCTTTCTTGGTTACTGGGACCTGAGGCACCCAAAGGAAAGAAAAAGAACTAAATAACAATATTACTAAAAGTATGATCTCTGCGTTGCATGCAGATCTCTGCACTACTGTTCGTGACTGGCAGGTGGGTAAGCATCTCATTTATTGTCTTTATTTTCTAATTAGTAGAACTAACAGGCAAAACAAACCTGACTGCACAATTTCTTCTTTTTAAGATTTGGTTGCCCCAAGCCCAGAGCATTCCCTTGCCTTCAGTGTAGGTGTGTTCACTGTGGGTAGATGGAGGTCAAGAAAAGTGCAGTTTTGTTTACTTGCTTCCATGGCGACACTTTTTTCTTTAAAAAGCCCCAAGCCCCAGTGAAAACTCAGAAAGAACCCTTTTTACCTTCTTGCAGAACAAATACAATTAGTGTGTCATCAACAACTTTCATAAGCTAAGAGTTATTTAGAATTATTTGATAACTAATTTGCTGATGGTACATCTAGCACGATTTATTCAAATCATTCCACTGTTTTCTCTCCACCAGCAGAAAAACAGAATAAAAGGTGCAGTAGAAGTGTTTTGCAGTTATGGTGCATTATGCTAGCTTTAAATAACTGCAAAAACTGTGTGTTTTTCCCATCAATATCCTTACACTGAATCTGTGCTGGCTGCATCTGCCTGCCTAGTGAAATTAGGTGGGTCTAGTTGCTCATTTGCATACCCTAATGGTCTGATAAACCACTTGGCTTTTGCTGCCAAACAGCTCTTAAAGCCAGGCAAGGTGGTTTATTTGGGTATTTCTTAGATCTGCCTGGGTCTGCAGGCATGTGAGTAATTGGTGTTCAAACCACTAAACCTCCATTAATGACTAAAACATTTCTAAAAGCTTGATTTGGAACAAAGGAGAGCCAATTAAAGCATCATGTTTTGCCACAGATTTATAAAACTATACAGATGTTGCTGTTCTCCTTGCTACAGAAGCACTGAAACAACACCACAGGTCACCATGAGGCAGAAAGCTTCTCTCTGGTGTTCTGGAGATCTGGAGGAGGACCAGGAACACACTGTCTACAGCTAAGGTTTAGGGGCAGGTAATTAAAGGGGTTTTAAAGCTCTTTCCTGGGGCAGCCAATAAAGGCTGTGGCATTTTCAGTAGCCTGAAAAACATTTGTTTTGATGGGATTCTCCCTCAGACTCACATGTCAGAAGGAGGACCAGCATCTCAGAGGATGTATAAACCTTAAAATTCAAACGTCAATCTCAGCCCTAGCCCCTTCCACTGCCAGTCCTCCCTGCCCTGGTGCCTTTGTTTTCATGCACACAGAAATACCAGATTTGAAACCTTTGTGGTTTGATCCTTCTCCAAAAGCAGCCCCAGGCAGAGTTGTGTAGATTTTATTTAACCTGTCTCAACTGCTGCTGAGGGGGATATAATTTGACTGTCCCTGGAACAGCAGATGAAACTGAGAACCTCAAAAATTTGCAACTTGAGAGAGAAAGTGAATAGGTAAAACCAGTTTCTAATGGGTTTTCCAAAATTAACTTTTCTCCCTCTCAAAATATGCACAAAAGGATAATGTAAATGAATGCAACTGGATGATAAATACAGCGATGCCACCCTAATTTAAAAATTAAAATTGTCTGAAATGGAAAGTTTAATTGGATGCAATTAGTGCAGCCTAAACAAAGAAATTTACCTAGAGTTGCACTGATTTAACCTTACCAGGTCTCCCAGTGATGAGCCTGATGATCCCTGTTAAGCTTGCTGAGCATCCCCTGAACCTCTACAGGGCTCTCTCCTTCTTCAGGACGGATTTTTTCCAGTTTCTTACTTCTTGTTGTGTGGGAAGCCATGAGCTCTGACATCAGTCTATTTACATCATAAAAAGGAAATCATGTCAGGCAGCCTGGTGCCTTCAGTGGCAACCTATTAGTTTGGAATTGCTGGCTGGAATTCAATGAAAAGAAAAAAGAGGGCTTGGGATAAGGGGGGAACATTCCAGGATTTTAACCTTCCTATTGATAATCCTCTTTTTAGCCTGGTTCTCTGATGAAATGCAAAATGAACAGGTTGTATTTGTCCTCCTCCCACTGCCACTCAGCTTCTGAATTTAACAGACTGGGTTTGAAACAATGACTTGAAAGGTTCTAAATATTGCCTTAAACCCACAAATTAGAAATAAAAAGAGAAAGGGAGAGACCCTAACCGTTCAGTAAAAGAAGAGATGACACTTTTCCCCAGGGGAGTGGTCAGAGGGCCAAGCCTGCCAGAGTTCAGGAAGTATTTGGGCAATGCTTTCAGGCACATGCTGTGGGTTTTGGGGTGTCCTGTGCCGGGCCAGGAGTTGAACTTTGATAATCCTAATGGATCCCTTCCAACTCAGCCTTTTACAGGATCACAGAATTACAGAATTAACCCGGTTGTAAAAGACCTTTGAGATCATCAAGTCCCACCTACGACCAAACACCACCTTGTCAACCAGACCATGGCACTGAGTGCCACATCCAGTCATTCCTAAAAGCATTATATTCTGTGATTTTGTCATTCTTCGTTTCCTGTGTTCCTCATGTCCTGCTGTCCTGTGCTTCCAAAAGCACAGCCTGTTGTTCCTGGGGTCCCTGTGTGACTCCCAAACATCTGGGGCACCCCAGGAGCTTCTGGAAAACTGGCTGTGCCCCTATAATCTAGCACTGGTACCCAAGCAACAGTGCAATTAATGCTACTAGTACCCTAATGTGCTTCTGATAGTTCTATAAACAGATTATTGCACTTAATTTTCCTTGGCACAACTTCCAGGTTTACAAAACTCAGCAGGTTTCAAGAGGCTCTGAGCAATCCTCTTTGCTTCTGCTCTCTTACAGTCATTTGTATTTGACTGTCTCTCTCTAGAGCCTTTCCCCTTTTCCCTCACCTTTATTTTTCTCTTCCTCCCTAAAGTAAATTAAGTACAGAGGACGTGGAAGATGGTAATTCTTGATTTTTTTTTTCTCATTCAGGTTACTTTATGCAGCTTCACTGCTGGACCATAATATCTTGTGTTAGGAAAGGTATGAATGTAAGTTGAACCTCTTACCACAGTCTTGTTTTTAACTCATATACAATCTGCTCTTCTTTCTTTAAAGGAGTGTAAATTGCCAGCTGGAAATGCTGTTTCAGAACGAAGACACATTTTCTTTTTACCCTTTTTCAGGAGAACACTGACATATTTGTGGATTGTCTCTCTCCAAGCAGACTGAATGTCATCAGCTGCTACCTTCTTCCTCAATTTTCATGATTTTTTAACAAATGTCCTTTCTATGAGAAGTCTTGAGTGATTACTAATATATATTGTCATGAACAGTCAAACACTGAAAATTTTGCTGGATAAGGCTTTCCCATGTATGGTTAGAATCACAGCATCACCGAATTGTTTAGGTTGGAAAAAATCCTTGAGATAATCAAGCCAAATTTTTATCCAAGCACTGCGAAACCCACCAGGAGACCATGTCTGTAAGTGCCACATCTCCACATGTTTTAAATCCCTGCAGGGATGGTGACTACACCACTGCCCTGGGCAGCCTTTTCCAGTGTTTGACTCAGTGGATAAATCTGAGCTCATATGTCCTCGTATTTTCCTACTTCAATATTATTCTTTGCAGATCTTGGGAAATGCTCATATTGAATTAATGCCCTTTAAAACGTGCTTCATGAAAGGCAATCTCACAGTATATAATTCTGTTCTGAATTGGGGCTTTCCTCTGACTCATTTTCTTCTCTTCTGGTTTATGGAAAAGAAGGACCTCAAATGTTTTTCTGGGTTGTTTTAAACCCTTTTCTCTTTTGCACTCAGGCTTCTCTATTAAGAACTCAAAATGCCTCTGAAAATACAGAAAACTGTGGGGTATGTTGCTGAAAAGAAGAAAACCACCTCAAAAACCACAGGCCAGGTGCTGTTCAGCATGGTCTGTGCTCAAGACCATTAATATAAAAAGGACAAGAAAGTGACTGAGAGATTGCACCCTGCTCTGAAGAGGTAATGCAGGCTGCAAGGGGATGGTGCACATGAAGTGGTGAGGAAAGTCTTCCCGGTGGTGTGAACTGTCCCACCTGCTATTGATTCACTCGTGACAAAACTGTTCAAGGTCCCAGAAGAGTGAATGGAACTTCAACCTTTTCAATTGTTTCCAGTTCCTTTCTCACTATGTATTACTTCAAACTCTCCAATTTTTCCCACCATGTTCTTGATCCTTTTTCACCCTTTTTTCTCCCCCCACATTATCCTGTGCGCTTGGCTGAGGGCAACACACCCCCATCTATTTTATTCATCCTTCAACAAAAAGTGTCTCACGACTCCTGTAGTTTATGTGAGGTGGGTTTGCACTATCCAGTTTCACAAACAGACTGATGTGTGGGAAGGAGAAAGCTCTTTGGGTGCTTCCAGCACTTTAACAGAGGGGCTGGAAGCTCTGCTGCAGCAGCAGCTCAGCTGTGTGTCAGCAGTCACGAAGCACTGAGGTCTCGAGGTTAAAGCACCAGACTGAGACGTCAGTGCTCTAGGGGATCATCCCCATTATCTGGCAAAGGGACCTCTCTGGAATTCTGTTTCCTCAGCAGTAAAATTATTCTGGTGGTGTTTGATTGCTTGATAAAACACTTCCTAGAGAGGGAAGGGGCTGAGTAAGATCCTGCTGTGGAATGAGTCCTGGGGATGAATCCAAGGGTGTTTTCAGCTTGCATGATTTGTGTTTGCCTGATCCAAAGAGGACCTGTGTGCTACTGCTTTGTGTCTGGAAACTTATGTTTCTTCCAGGGCAGTGAGAAGTTTTTAGAGTATGTCAAACTTGGGTGTATGTCAACTGTGGAAAGAAGGACAAGTCACCGTGCAGAGGTGGTTGCTAAATGAACTTGAATCATTACTGATTTAAGTCAGAGCCCTTGATGTGTTCCAACACCACTCTCTTTCTGATTATACTGTAATGGACCTAAATATGCTGCCTTTTCATTGTGTGCATGCTGAATCCCACGCTGAGTTAAACACGTGACAATCTGTTTTCAGGCTAGGGGGTTTTTGCATGTTTTTCTTCTGTTTTTTTTAACATTTCAAATTATTTTTTGCCTTTATGGCCCATCACGTCTTCCTATTTTTTTGTGATTTGAATGATTCATAAGGACTAATACTTTCAATGCAGAGTACACAGGAAACTTTTACATGTGAGTCACTGACAATCATACAAAAGTCAAAACCACTGTTTTGAAATAAGTCGTGCCAGGAAAAAAACCTTGCTGGTTTGTTTTTTCACTTGTAGATTTAAATTAGTGTTCTGGGAATAAGAGTCACCATAAATCTCTGCATTCTTGACGGGTTAAACAACTCCTACTGAAGAAAAATCACAAAGCTGTTGTGTAAACACAGAGCAGCAGCACCTGCTCCAGGTGTGTCTGTGTCCTGCTGCAAACATCCCTGAAAGGGGCAAAGGCTTTATGCACGGTTTTGGAAGCTTTCCCCTTCTTCCTCCCCCGTCTACCTCCTGGATTCCTTGTACCAGGCTAAAGCAGTTCTTATTCCACATAGAGATAAGAGCTTTGTGTTCTCCTCTTCTTCACACGGACACTCAACCTCCATCCTCATCCCATCCAAGCAGGAAATGCTCCCTGATTCTCTCCACATTCCTTTGTAGATGCAAAGTGCTTGTCACTTTTTCTGTAAGTAAGAAATTAAACACAAAGCAAGGCAGGGCCATCTAAACTGAATTCAAGAACCCAGGCACACAGAAACCATTACTTAGCTTAAAACTGAGGTGCTGCCCAAAGGCATCTCCTTCCAGCCCTTTTCCAGCACCATGCTGCTTTCCTTTACTGATGCCAGGTGCTACTGTGGGTATGTTTAGCTAGTTCAGGTCACAGATCAATCTAGAAATATACTCAAGTAAAGAAAAAAAAACCAACAAACCAACATCCCACTGCCCACCTCACCACACCAGCACTTGGCACAGTATAAGAGATGCTACAGGTACCAAGGGCTAATGCACTAAGGGATAGCAGTGACTGTGACTTCTGCTTTGAACATTAGCACAGGGAGTGTTGAGCCTTATTCCCCAAAATGTGTTGTAGTGAAGATAAAGCTTTCCAATGGCAGCTCCCAGCTGTGACTCAAATTCCTTGGCTTCCTCTGAAATGTGCCAGAGAAATGAGGCAGATGCTCCAATCCAGCATGCATGGAAACTGGCACAATGCATTCATTTGTTGAATGTCATGAAAGGATTCCCATGTCAGGAATATATCTATTATTATTATATTATATTATATTATATTATATTATATTATATTATATTATATTATATTATATTATATTATATTATATTATATTATATTACTTTACATTACATTATATTATATTACTTTACATTACATTATATCATATCACATCACATCACATCGTATCATATCATACTATATTATACTATATTTGTAATAATTTATTTGGGCCTAAACATGAACAAAATTATGCAGATTTGCATGTGCAGTCACCATTTTCTCTAAATTTTCAGGTCACGTGCTGTTTTCTTTCTCTTTTATTCTGACTTCTGTATCAGCACAGATTTATTCTGACTCAGACTCAGTGCAGATGGAGAGCTGTCAGCTGTCCTGTAAATGACAGCCCTGCATGTCCCTAGCAAAAAATACCACAGCTAATTAGGTTAGATAATTATGTCTATCCCACCCCCACGACCTTTCCAAGAGCCAGCAAGCTTTCAATTAGGGAAGGGCCAAGGAAAGAAGATTTTGAAAATCCTGAAGGCTGCAGACTCTGGATGAGCACAAACATCACCAAGAAGTTCCACGAATTAGGAGAAGAAGAACACTTCAAAAGAGAAATGGTGTTTCTTGTGCATTTTTGAAGTTGCCAGAGTTCACACACCTTCCAACTCCCCTGCAAACTTCATCACAACTCTCAATAGACACGAGAAGGCACAAGGGACCATTACTGATGATAAAGACCTCAGTGCATAACTAAACGGTTGGTTCCAGGACATGCTGAGTCTGATGAGAAAATGAAAAGAAAACGGGGAAATCTTAAGTTCAGCATGGAGAGATTTGGCACATTCTCAGCATTTTCTCTCAACATATTAATTAGTCACTTGTTCCGACAAGGAGGGAGGGAGGGGGAACAGGAGAGTGATTCGAACTGGAGAACAGCATTGGCACAAGAACAAATGGGCATCAACTGGCTATTAAAAAGTTTGGGATGTAATTTAGAAGATAATTTTTAATTGTCAGAGAAAGGAGGTTATAGAATAGCTCTCCAAATAGAGGTGAGAACAGAAAACTTGCTGTTGGACAGAACTTGATGTAATTTATGACTGGGATTATAGGATTTTATTTCCTGACCCAAGGAGATCCTGCCAGTTTATTACTCATTTCCACCTCCTTAGCTACAACATCTTTTTCAAAAACACTTGGGCACTCATGGGCATCTCTGTTCAGTCACGTTAATGTGAGAGGAATGGAAACTGAGAAAAAACAGAGATTGCTATCTTTGCAGGTAATGACAAAAGTGATGCAAAATCAAGATGCTGTGTAGCCTCTCAGCAGCCCTGTGCAATATTTGGGCACCAGACGCCAGCGCCCCACGCTGGGACCACAGTGGGAAGGAAGAAAGGAAGGAAGAGCCAAACTGAGTTTGTGCTCAGCACTGAGGACTGGTTCCTGTGACAGCAGCCAGGGAAAACCAGGGTCTGTTTGAAGTGCCTTATCTGTACTGCTTATAGATCTTGCTGAAGGCAAGTGATTCTTCTTGACTCTCACATGGCTGAATTCCCTCAGCTCCAGGAAGCTACAGGGGACCACAGGGAATATATGTATGTGCACAGTCAATTTTCCTCAGTCTCTTGGGTAACCACAGAGTACTTGAAATATCACCAAAAAGCAATGAATCCTGGCAAGCTTCTTACAGATTTATACTTCATTTCTTTCTTCTCATTATTTCTCTCTTTCCCACCCCCTGCCCCTTACTTTTTAATCCTTATGATTTCTGGCCTTTCATTTCAGGTCATTCTAAATCAAGCCCAGGGCTTTCTTTAGGCACTCTATACTTATGCCATGAATCAAATTTCCTTTCCTACTCTTAACAAAACCATGGGAATGTTTTCCTGAGAGAGAGAGACTTTATTAGCACAGGAGCACAGTTTTGCAGCTGGTGTGATGAAGCAGAAGATGAAAACATGACTGAACAAGAGATAGCATTCAGTGTGCTTTTCTGCCGTGTGCCTACCTTGGAAGAATATTTGTATGAGATGCTGCTGAACATGCTGCTCTTGACATGTACCTAATTTTCTGAAGCCTGTGGCAGCCTGGGTTAGGTACACTTAGTGGAACAAGAAAGAGAACAAATACTCGTGCTCACTCTCATTGCTGCCATTCATGCCCTGCTCATGTTCCCTGCCTTTATTTGTGCTGACACTGGACATAAACTTGTTCCTCTGGCATGAGGGATATATCTTTTTCTGGCCCTGCTGCCTTGCAACCAACTCTGTGGGACACAATCCTGCTGTGACTACTGGCAGAACAGAAAATGGGGCAATTCTGCCACCTTTTTCATTATTTGTTAGTCAAGGCTTTTAGTTTTCTGCTAGGATAAATACCCAGGAGTATTTAAGATGAAGGGTGAGTAAACTTCTTAGAACAAGTCATGATCAGTTTTGTTTCCAAAATCTTCTATGAGCTGTCTCTGAATATTAAGAAATATAATAAAAATTGTCTGACTTGCAAAACTCGGATAGACACCTCACTGCATCAAGACAATGTCAATTAATGGTTTTAGGCACCTGGTAACTCTGTCTTGGATGTGGAGCAGAATCATCCAGACAATCATTTAAACCCCCCAATGGAGCTCAGCCTGGGAGTCCTCAACTGGAGAGAGAGAACCCTCCTGAAACTGCATTGCTAACCTGCTGTGTTGTAACACGAGTCAATGCACTTTGCTTTCGTGTTTGTGTTTCACTTGTTCCGTGCCTCTGGATGAGTAAAAATCCCTTGGAGCTCCTCAGTGTCCTCCAGCACCGTATTAGAAGGCAGTCTTCTTATTTTCTAATGTGAATCATCACAGATAATTTAGAATTTGAGAAGGCTAGTAGAATGACACCACCATAAAATTATTCCCCACATTTTGAGTCAGCAAGATCAGGTTTTTAAGAAAATGTTATGTCTTTGTTGGACTAAGACATAACTGAAAACCAAAGAGATAATATTTTCAGTATCTACATTCTTCTACCTAATTTCTTCCCAGAGAGCAAAAAGCCAAGCTTCAAAACCCTCAAAAGCAATTTATTTTGCAGATAGCTTCTTAAGAAAATAAGAGATATGAAATAAAAAATGCAAAAATGGAGGCAAAACCATAAAGGACATGGTTATGTAGAGGATGAGAGGACTGAAGCCAATTAATTTAATGTATGTCACATAAATCTCTTTTAGGTTAGGTTTAATTTGAGTTTTCTGCAGCTCACTTTGTTCAGTGTCCTGCAGGCATTCCTGCCATATGGTCTGGCAGATTAAGGTTGCTTCTACACAGTCAGGAATTTTCAATCAGTATTTCACAGCGTTTCCTGAGCTGTTAGAGGTATTTAAAATTATGTTTTTTCCCTCCTGAGAAGGCAACCAGGTGACACTTGCCCTCCTTTGTCATGAAAGAGTAACCAGCTACAAAAGCTCTTTCTTCCTGTCAGCCTGATGTGCTTTGTGTCACAAAGAGAACTTGAGAGAGTGAAACTGTACGTTATGCAATTTAAAATATAGTGCCTATGCATTTTGAGACATTAATGATTTGATTTGATTTGAAAGTTCAGTTTCCCATATTCTCCTAATGCTAAGCATGATGACTGGTAGGGCAGCCCAGCTGAGGAAAACTTACTGGGGAGGGACACTTTACTGTCACATGGGCAGTCTTATGAGCTCCCAGTGTTTCTTTCTCTTCCTCTATTTAGCCTGAAACCCCTTTGATTCAGAAATGCAGAACTTTTGAGGTATTTTAAGTCAAAGCCAATACACGTAGCACAGAAGCACCTTCAGCCATTGGGACCTGTGCCTGGATGAACACAACGCTGACACTCCTCAGATAATATGTTTAATTAAGGGGACTTGTGCTCTGTTCTGGCTTTCTTGTTCTCTGCCTTCTCTGATATTTCTGGGTAAGAAACACTCTCAAGTGTTTTGCTCAGATGAATACTCAACCAAGACAAAGATTTCACTTTCTGGTAAAATATAATTACAAATTTTTTTTGTTTTTTTTCTGGAGTCAACACAGTATAATTCTGGTCTTACAATCATTTTATAAAAAACTCCAAAATATTTTCCCAGAAGTCGTAGCAACACAGAGTTTATTAAAAAGTAATATTATGGTTAATCCTTCTCTGTAGGATAAAGTTGCTGCAGAATTAAGGTTTGCATGTCATTTATGCAGAAAGTGTACACAATGAGTTGAGTGGGTCGTATGAAGGCAAGAACTAACAGATGAAGATTCTAAGAGGTAACCTGTGAAACCTATGAAATGTGTAATTCTGAAGTATCAAATCTGGCACAAACATCACAATTCAGTTTTTTCACTATTTAATGGCCAAATGAGTTGGGTATTACAAGGAAAGACAGGACCAAGTGTACTACTTTAACAGTGTTTCATTTTCAAACAGTATCTCCTTTTTCCAAACTTTCTAAGTTAATTCCTTTCCACTTTATGCATTGCAAAATATGAAACCAGGAAAATTTACATACTGACATGGGCCATAAAAATAGTCACTGAATTACAATGAAGTGATAGCAAAGGGAGCTGGAGTATATCCCTTGTCAGATGCTTTAAGTTTATATCTTTATCACTTGGCCCTTCTGCCCTAACATGAACATCTACTTGGCTCTTCTGTAAACAGCATCCTGGAGCCCATCAATCACCAGGGAGTGGACAGCTTTTACAAGCTAGTGATGGATTTTTGCAGACTCACAAATGGGTCACGCACTGCTTTTAACTGAAAGTGCATTTTACAAGCTCAGGAATTATCTGATAAAGTAGTTATCAGTGGCTTTGCATAATGAAAGCCACCAACTTTAGAAGGCTTGAAATTTCATTAAAGTAGTTTTAGGAAAAGCCTATTTCTGCAATAGCATTCTATTTGACATCATTTCTTCATTTATCCTTCCTGGCTTTTTTTGATTTCTTTTATTTTCTTTTTGCAAATACGGAAGCATTTGTCCAATTTGTTTTTGCTAGAGTGTCACAATCCGCTGTTAATACAGAGTGGGGGTCATGATAGTTCATTTGATCTCAGAGGTGCAAACAGGAAAATAGCAGGGGACAAAATCAATTTATTCAACAATAGCAATGCATTTTTATTAAATGCCAACAACTCAGTTGCGATAGAGGGAAGAGATACAGGAAATAAAGTACAGAGAGAAAAAGAGGGGAATGGGAAGATAACTACCAACGAGACGAGACAGACATCCTCATGGGCCAGCCAATGGATGAGTCTTCATCCGTGGGGAAATCTCAAGGGTCTTGTCCAGAGGCTCACTCTTTTATAGTCCTTCTCCAAATCGAGTGGCTTCTGGCCAAAAAGTGGGAAGATTTATGGACCGTTGTGTGGTGCTGCAGGAGACAGGGTCGGTCGTGCAGTACATGCAGTGTCCAGTTGGTACAGCACAATCTCCATTGGTGCCACAACAGCACAGTGCACTGAACCCAACACACCTGCACACAGTCACCTGACTGACACAGACCACCTGCGTCCACCACCTGGCCCTCCTGCCCACCTGGATAGCTCTTGCAGGCAGGTACCAGTGCCAAGAGTGGGCTGTTCTCCAGAGGCAGCTGTCCCAGAGATACAGCGAGGGCTGTGAGGCCCTTCTGGTAACTTCCACGTCTGGGAGAGGTGAAGGATGAGAGGAAGTCCTTATGATAGTCCAGGGAAAGGGTTTAGGGTCTGGGAGAGGAGGATACAACCAAGGGAACAAATCTAACAAAAGGCGAAAATAACTGCTGTGCACCAACTTAAATACTGGGGAGGTCCCGAGGGAGGGTACAACACATTGACCAATCAGGGCATTCCGGGGGAGGAGCAGAGGCGGGGATGAATACATAATTAACCAATGAGGGAAAACGTAGGCGGGGAGTAACATGTAACAACAAATCATGTCTCAAAGGAGAGATAACTGATATGGAAACTTCTAGAAGGTTGGGAGGAGTTGGGGAGTATTGACATTGCTCTGGAAGGGGATTTGGGAGACTGATGGGGAACAATCTGGAAAAATGGGATGGGACAAGGGCAGATTGATAGGGAAAGGGTGGGAACTTGGACAACTGATATTACAACAAACAGGGGGGAACAACATTGGAACAAACCATTTAAAAAGGGGAAAACAACAATAAAATAATACACCACAACACTTGACAAGCATCCATCCTGGCCAAGCCAGGAAACCATTGTCCGGAGTCAGCCTGGGTGCGGGTCCTCGAGATCTCCTTGCGACAGTTGGGAGGCAAAAACAAGGGAAACTTCGGACTGACCCTTACATAGAGTTACTCATAAAATTGATGTTACTTGGAACTCTTGCCTTCAAGAGCAAGCTAACATACTTCAGTGATGATGTAGCCCTGAAACTTTGCAGTGTCCATTATATATTCCTCTGGGATCATGTTGTGAGTGTGAAATAAGCAGTAACATATGAAGAAAAACTGAGTGGACAAAGCAGTTTCAGTTAAATGCACTGACAGTAAAGTTTTCCACTGTGAAAACTGCTGGGTTTTGGTCACACTAGGTTTCTGCCATAAGTTCTGTGGCATAGTGTGACATGTTTTATGAGGATTTACTCTTGAAAACCTGATTCCCTATTTCCTTTCCTTCTTCCCTGGTAAAATGTTAATGATTTTTAGGACAGCCACACCTCACAAAGGTAACGTTATCTGTGGAGTGTTAAGAAAGGTAGCACAGGTTTCAGCAGAGATCCTAGTGATGTTCATACAATTTTGATAGTGCAGTGTAATTGGTTTTTGAATACAGCAGTCACAGAGAAGTTGATCAGCAGTTGGTGGTGTTTATTCTTGTGTTGAGTATTCTCAAGAAAAGTAAATATTCCAGATTGTATTCTTGATTTATTTGAATATCTGAGGAGCAATTTTTCTTCATTACTAGAACTGACTGCTTCATACACATTAAAAAAACCTCCACCTTTGAGTACAAAACGTAACAAAACAAAACCAAACAAAAAACAAACCACCATGTCCTGTGAGACAGCCTGGCTTTGTAATTTCTGAAAAAAAAATTTTCTGAGAAAAAAAAAGAGTGAATAACATACTGTGATCACAATTTTTCACAAAACACTGACTCACACCTGTCAGAAACCAGTAAAATGTTTAGCCAACATGTGGTGTTGCATGGTGAATATCTTCCCTTTGCCTTGGGGCACATTTACAGAAGTGCTTTGGGAAAGACATGTTTTCAAGTTTTTTAACCATACATACAGCTTCTTGCTTCCTTAGATTCTTTAATAAAATTATAGCACTGGAGGCTACCATATATTTTGAGCCAGAGAATCCTATGTTTTATCTGTTAATATGTTTTTGAGGGCAGACAGTCCAATTAAATAACCTATTCTAATCTCTTGGGTAGAAATATAATTACAGAGGCAATGTAAGTATATTTACAGCAATGATAAGAGAGAGAATAATTTCTTTTCTGTCAAATATTTACGTCTCTTTAATGTTCAAACATTGCATAGTAAAGATTCAGAATGGATTTCCAACAGAAAATAACTAAATGGGAAATGAAAACAAGAACTAGTAAATAGGAACAGCATTTTCTTCTCTGTATTTACAACTTAAATGGAAATTGAATAGGACATGCAGACATGAGACACTGATGAGATGATAAAGGGATAATTATAATTGAAGATGTTCAACTGGGCAGGCCATTTGTGTGCAGAGCTCCTTTCTCAGTAGCTGTGAGAGGTGAGCATACCCTCAGTGTAAAACCCTAACCTTAATCCTCGCCCCACACATTTCTGTCCAGAGCTGACCCAGAAATGTCCCATTGAGGGGTGTCCCCTTCCCACATTCACTGCCATCCCAAGAGCAGATCTGGAGTGATGGGGTGTTATAAATGACTCAGACCTCGAGTGGGAATGAGTTATTAAAGCTATATTGAGAACTAATAAAAAATACACAAAGCAAAAGGGGCAGCACTGGGAGCTTGGCTGAACCCCAGGGGCTCACTCACCAAACGGCAGCTGCACCTTTTATATACCTGAGGGGGCTGCATCATCCACATAAATATTTATGAGCAGTCATACATATTTTAATATTTCCTTATATATATACTTGCCCCTCCCAAAGTCTGCCAGCTAACTTTTCTTTGTCATGCATTGCTGGAGACCTTCTCACAACTTGACTGGAGGTGAGGTGTGGTCATGCCAAATTCCCCAGTGACAAGCTTTCCCCATCTCCAGCTGCCTCATGCATGGGGAAAGAATACACGCTCTCCCCCTCATGTTTCTGACAACACCGACTACCAGGGTTGGCTGATGTCAACAACATAGATGGGGAAAGAGAGGACTGAAGGGAGAACAAAGGAAAAGGGTCCAAAACCAAACTACAACAATAAAGTGTCAAAAGAACTTTAAATCTTGATAAACCTCTTTAACACACAAAATCATTTGTGAGAGCCAATTACCTCACCTCTGATTCCTAACATGGGGTGGGGGTGAAGGAGTGCGGGTCCTTTCCATAAACCTGGGACTGCAGATATTGGGGTGTATTGGTTTGGCACAGCCTGGTTTTAGGTAGCAGGGGGTCCACAGCGATGGCTCCTGTGAGAAGCTGCTGGAAGCTTCCACCGTGTCCAACAGAGCCAATGGCTCTGAAGGTGGACACGCTGCTGGCCAAAACTGGGCTAATGAGAGAGGTTGGTAACGCCTCTGTGATAACATATTTAAGAAGAAAATCAAAACAAAGTCACAAGTTTTTTGCTTCTAGCCAGAGAAGAGGAGGAGGTGAGAACATGTGAGGGAAACAACATGGAGGCACCAGGGTCTGGTGTCTCAGTGGAGAAGGAGGGGCAGGAGATGCTCCAGGCACCACTGGCCGTGGTGATGACCATGGGGAAGCAGCGGTGCCCCTCAGCCCATGGGATCCAGGGCAATGCCGAGATCCACCCCAGCCCGTGGGGGAGGTGAGTCCTGGGAGTGGACCCAAGCCAGGGAAGTTCATGGAGAGCTTTCTCCCGTGGGACGGACCCCACAGCCTCACAGGGGAAGGACTGCTCTCTGGAGCAGAGGAAGAAAGGAAAATCTCAGTGATGAACTGACCAAACCCCCATGCCAAGTGGGAAGGAGGGAGGGGCTGGGGGGGAAAGGTGTTTTAAGGGGTTATTTTACTTCCCATTATCCTCCTCTGTGAGAGGAATGTTGAATTTGTCTTTACAAATGAGCCGTGGATCTGCTTGTAGATAAGGCTAGCACTGAGAGATAAAAGAAACAATGGGATGGATTCCACTGATTGATGAATAGAAAAAGATATTTGTCTTTACAAACAAACTGTAGGGCTGCTGATAAATGAAATTGGATATCGAAAGATTAAAGAAGCAACAGGGGGAAAACTATGAATTCTGTAAGAATTAAAAATTAAAAGGGAGGGTTATACATTAAAGGGGAATTTCAGGTATCAGGCGTTCCGGGAAGTCTGTGCCTCTTAAGTACCTCAGCCAATGGGGAAAGAGAGAGGGAAATGCGGCTGGAAAAACAGGATAAAAAGGAGGGTGTGTCCTCCAAAAATTTGAGACATCCCAGGGGAATGTCCCATGGCCTCTCCCTTTATTCGAATAAAGCAAAAAGGACTCCTCTGTCTCCTTTTTGGACATAAACCTCTGGTGTTTGTGGATTAATTTTCCTGACATCTGGTTCTGTTAGTAATAAATTCACTTTGCAGCTTAAGTTGAGCCTGTTTCACCCTTGAAGTGTTTCTCCTGGTCCTCACCTCATGAAGCCTACATTAACATTTTTTTCCCTTTTTCCCCCTTTGCCCAGCTGTGGCACGGGAGGGTGAGCAAGCAGCTCTCATGCGTGCCTGGTGTTGGGCCAGAGTCAAACCTGGGGGTTCCATCCCCTCTGCAGGGGTTTTGGGGATACAGGAGGGACCAGTAGGGGCAGGACAGGGAGTACCAACAGAAGGGGGGAGATTTGGGGTGGGAAAGCCCTTTTGGCCCCCCTGAACCGGCCTAATTCACCTCTAAAATGGCTTCAAAGTGCCCCAAATCTTGTCCACGGGGCATCAGGACACACCTGTATCCCAACAGCTGCATGCCCAGCCAGGATGAGGAGCAGGGCTGGAGCTGCTCCCAAATTTCTCCTGCCCCGTGACACAGCTGGACACGGGTGGGGAGGGCTGGCTCAGGCTTTATTGCCCACCTGCATGCCACAAAGAAGCACAAAATCCACTTGAATCCTCTGCAGTGTGCCATCCTGGAGCACAGCCATCCCCAAAGGAACGCATGAGCCCGTGGCAAGCCCATCATGTGCAGTTAAGGAATTGTGAATCCAAAAAGTCAGTGGGGAAGTCCCACGTGAGCACATGGCTCACATGGTGATAAATTTGGATTGTCTGTGCTGAAGGCAGCAAACTAAACCTTAATTGACTTCCAGATTCTGAACAATGAATTCCGAATTCCTTCAATCTTTTCCACCAGCGCTTTTGTGCTTAGGAGTGCTTGTGGAGTAACTCCACCACTGCCTCACTCACCAGCCACCTGATGCCCCATGTTCCAGGCAGTAGGCCACATAGGGGTAAACTTTCATGCTCCATGGCTGAAAATTTGTAATTTTTGCCTCTGTTTGAAAACGTTATTGGTAATTTTATAGGATTTTGTGTTCTTCTAATGTTTTACACCCTCCTGGAAAATCCCAGCTTTCCATCCCTGTATGCCCAGGATTTCTCAGGAGGTAGAAGTTGTCTGTAGTCGGATCTCTCCTGGGAAAGAAGGGGAAAGATAAGGTCCCAAACCTAACCCTAGCCAGGCTAGTGAGCCCAAGGCTGCCAAAGACCTTTATGGGAGTGTTGTCAGCAGGCTTTGTCAGGATGCTGTGCAAAAGGAAGGAATTTGGCTGTTTCCATGTCAGACTCAGCAGTACATTCAAAACCTTCAGTTTGTCAGTTCATACTGAACTGGAGCCACTTCAGATCTGCTTACTTAAACTAAAATGCAGATTTCCCTTCACATTTTTGCATTTTTTGCACCATACACTCAAATCGTTAAAGCATGGAATCATAAAATCTTGGAATATTCTGCGTTGGAAGGGATCCATGAGGAAAGTCTAACTCCCAGTCCTGCACAGAACAACTGAAAGAATTACACCTTGTGGGCTTAAAAAAATCAAAGTTCATAAAAATGTCATTAGTGCACTATGGATGAATGCTAATTATCCATTTTGCATTAATTATTGGAAAAAATGTGAAGTTCAATTCAACCAGTTTTATTTGATAACAGCAATGTATTTTAATATTTTCTTTCTCTTTGATTTCTAAATAATTCTTCCTTTTTCTGATTTTCAACATTTACTGGTCAGAATGATATAACTGTTCTTACAGCAGTTTGAGTCCAGCTAATCCATGGCATTGTGTGTCCTTGACTCTTCAATGCCAGAATTTGTACCAAAAGACAGCAATATAACTTAAGTAAGACACTCATCTTACTAAAACTTCAATATTTTAAAAATCAAATTAGTACCATTTATTGATAAAATGCAGACAAAAAAAAAATAAGGGGGGGAGATGGTCAATAGAGGAGCTTTTTTCCTATTTTTTCAAAGAAATATGTTTGTCATGCTATTCCTTTTGACATAAAGTCTCTTATTTTGAAAGAAAGCAAAACAAAATGAGCACCAAAAGGAAGACTAAGAACTATGAGAAGGTGTTAGTTGATTTTCCCAAGCTGACTTCTATAAAATATGTAAACTCTGTGTGTCTCTGAGGAGTTGAATTTCCAAAAATTAGGTTTTATTTCTTTTCATTGAAACAAAGCTGTTGTGCTGTCAGCTGCACAAGGAAAAATTCTGCTAAGCCATATGTTCAGTTACATTTCTTGGTGTTGAGGGTAATGGACTAGTTGCAGTTCATTGCTTAGCAGATAATTAAGCATCAGGTTATTTAATTATTAATATCGGTTTCCATAATTATTGAAATTAGATGTAGATTTTAATTCTCACACAGGAGAAAAGTCTGTTATACAGAACAGGCATATATATAAGGTATGCAGATGGATTTATTGGTGTTGCAAAGCCAATTGTTTGTGGTGGATACGATGTGCAGCAAATGTTTAACAACTGCAGAAACTGTGCTGTAGCCCTCAAGGGAACACCCACAGAAAGTACAGTGGGAGTCTCCACCAACAGCTCAGAAATTCTGATCTTTGTGGCTACAGGGGGCAAAGGACAGTTGAAATGTCCTGTGTTTAGTTTTCATTTAGAACAGGTTGCCCTTCTGGCAATTTATCATCTCTGGTAAAATCACAACAGCTGTGGCTCCTTCTCAGCACCCTGTGCCTTTTCTGGACCGAAACTTTGTTGACTCCAGAAGCTTTTCCACAGCTCACTTTTTGAGCTATGTAGCACAAACAGTGTACACTAAGGCACTGACATTTATTATGCTGCACTGGTTAATTTGCAATAATATGTATTTTTGGCTTATCTCCCTTGTCCAACCAACATGTCGATATCCAGCAATTTTATAAAAAGTCACCACATACATAGGCTCATTCGAAATGCAATTGAATATTTTTATGCCAATGAATATAGTAAATCAGCTTTTTTCCCCCCTGTTCCTCATCCTGCTGAGGTAGCACAGGCTACCTGAGTGCACCCTGGCCATTCTGGAGCTCTACTCTCTTTTCTGTTGCTCTTCTTTTGTCACTTTTTCTCAGTACACCTAGAGGACAAAGGAACTTGCAATAACATTCAAAAACTCTGTTAAAACCAGCAAAACAGAGAGCCTTAAAACACTTGTGGCACTCTCAGATACTCTGCATTGTGCAAGGACCTAAAGCATTTGTCAAACAAAAGAAGAGACACACAATCCATGCTCCTGTCCCCACTTTCCAAAAGGTGACAACCAGATGGTGTCCTGGTTTAAGAGAGTTTGAGGAGAACACTCTGGAATGACCAGAAGGATGGGAACAAGGAAAAGGAGAAGGAAACTTTAAATTAAGGCATAGTGTTTTCTCCACAAGCCTTGCTCACAGGTGGGGCCTGAATCAGCCTCACTGCCAGTAGCTGTGGGCTCCACAGGTCCCTTGCTCTGCAGCAGTTACTGAGGTCCCCAAAAGTTTCCCAATTTAAAAAAAATCCATCAACATCTTCTTGCAAGCAAATATTTTCCTTTCAACCAAGATGAGGGACACAGATATTAATGCCATTTGTTCTAAGGAAGTCACACATTCCACTCTTTTCCCAGGACATGAGGGAGCTGTGTGCTCTTGTCTGAAGCACAGTTAAGCCAAATGAAGCACACTGGCTGTGGCTGAAGTCCTCTTAGAAAAGAAATAGAACATCTTTCTTAAATTAGTATGATTTGAAGTACTCATCTGCTTTCAAAGCCTGACTGTCAAACCTCCCTTTCCCTAGCAGCAACTTATTCTGTGCAAATGAAATTGGCAAATGAAAGCAATTAGTCAGTTAATGTAACTGAAAATGTTGCAAAATTTATTGAATAAATTATATGAGAAGTTGACCACACATTTTAGCTTGGGTGTCATCCTTTAATGTCGAGGGAAGACACAATATTGACATATCAGATTTTTCTTAATACCAGCAAAGATGTGTAATTCAGTGTTGATTGGGAAGCCAGCACATTCAGAGATGGTTTTCATTAAATGCTTCACAAGTGTCTTTGCTATAATTAACATTAGCATGCTGTTCCCATAACAAGTCCAGGGAGTTGGCAGAATGTTTTCTCCTTGCAAAGGCAGAGCGTTCACAATGTGCTGAGTGATCTCTGGAGCGAGTGATCTCTGGAGCAAGTGATCAGGTAGAGCCAGCAGGAAGGTGAATTAAACTCTGCTGCTGAGGCAGAGGTGCCCCAGCAGGTCCCCAGAGCCACCTGGTGCTCAGGCACAGCGTGGTGTCACCACTGCAGACAGAGGCCGTGGAAATCTGCTTTGCCTCAAAGAGTCTCATCTGCTTTGTGCTTGCCCTGGCAGAGGGAAGTGCCCTGGAAGAGCGGCTCTTTCTGCAGGCCTCCACACCACTGCTGTGGCCATGACCATTGTGGCCCTTGGACAGCTCTGCAGAAAAATTGTTACATCAGTCTGAGGGAGAAAGAGAGAAGGATTCCAGAAAGGAAGGATTCCAGGAAGGAAGGAAGGATTCCAGGAAGGATTCCAGGAAGGAAGGATTCCAGGAAGGATTCCAGGAAGGAAGGAAGGAAGGATTCCAGGAAGGAAGGAAGGATTCCAGGAAGGAAGGAAGGATTCCAGGAAGGATTCCAGGAAGGAAGGAAGGAAGGAAGGATTCCAGGAAGGAAGGAAGGAAGGAAGGAAGGAAGGAAGGAAGGATTCCAGGAAGGAAGGAAGGATTCCAGGAAGGATTCCAGGAAGGATTCCAGGAAGGAAGGATTCCAGGAAGGAAGGGTTTCAGGAAGGAAGGATTCCAGGAAGGAAGGGTTCCAGGAAGGAAGGAAGGAAGGGTTCCAGGAAGGAAGGAAGGAAGGAAGGAAGGAAGGAAGGAAGGGTTCCAGGAAGGAAGGAAGGGTTCCAGGAAGGAAGGGTTCCAGGAAGGAAGGGTTCCAGGAAGGAAGGGTTCCAGGAAGGAAGGAAGGAAGGAAGGAAGGAAGGAAGGAAGGGTTCCAGGAAGGAAGGAAGGGTTCCAGGAAGGAAGGGTTCCAGGAAGGAAGGGTTCCAGGAAGGAAGGAAGGGTTCCAGGAAGGAAGGGTTCCAGGAAGGAAGGGTTCCAGGAAGGAAGGAAGGGTTCCAGGAAGGAAGGGTTCCAGGAAGGAAGGGTTCCAGGAAGGAAGGGTTCCAGGAAGGAAGGGTTCCAGGAAGGAAGGGTTCCAGGAAGGAAGGAAGGAAGGAAGGAAGGGTTCCAGGAAGGAAGGAAGGGTTCCAGGAAGGAAGGAAGGGTTCCAGGAAGGAAGGAAGGGTTCCAGGAAGGAAGGAAGGGTTCCAGGAAGGAAGGAAGGAAGGAAGGAAGGAAGGAAGGGTTCCAGGAAGGAAGGAAGGGTTCCAGGAAGGAAGGAAGGAAGGAAGGGTTCCAGGAAGGAAGGAAGGGTTCCAGGAAGGAAGGAAGGAAGGAAGGGTTCCAGGAAGGAAGGAAGGGTTCCAGGAAGGAAGGAAGGGTTCCAGGAAGGAAGGAAGGAAGGAAGGAAGGGTTCCAGGAAGGAAGGAAGGAAGGAAGGAAGGAAGGAAGGAAGGAAGGAAGGAAGGAAGGAAGGAAGGAAGGAAGGAAGGAAGGAAGGAAGGAAGGAAGGAAGGAAGGAAGGAAGGAAGGAAGGAAGAAGAGCTGTGCTGTCAGAAGAAGGTACAGCAGTTTCTTGGCCTCCAGTAAAACTGTCCACCTCTCTGAGTTGCATTGTGTCAGGCTTTGTGCAGCTACCACACCTCTGCTCTTTGGGCCCCCAGCACCGTGGCCTCTTCACCACCCTTCTTGCCAGGGATCTGTTCTTGCCTGGGGCTCCTCCTCTGCTCTTCCTGCAAGGCCGCTTTGCTCTTCCTGTCCCAGCTCTAGAAAGCAAAACCATGTGCAGCAATGCGACTTCTTGGAAGACAAGGACACCAAAAGAAAACGGAGAGGGGAGCCCTACACTGCTTGTCTTCTTGATGCTGAGATTTCTGGGACCCTGAGTCCCAGGCTGGGACAAGCCTCTGTTCCTGCTCATACCTGTGGATGTGTCTGCGGGTGCTGGGGTCTCTTCCAGGCCAGCCATCTCCTCAGCAAAGATGTCGTCCCTGTTCTCAATTTAAAAGGCCACCAGCAGATTCACCTGCACACAGGGAAGCCTTGCTCTCAGCCCAGGTGCTGACAGCGTGCCAAGCAGCCCCCGCCATCACTGCTGAGCCTTTTCCTCTGCACAGAAGGCAGTGGCTATGGGGCAGCTCCTGCACCAGCTTAGGCTGAAGAGAGGGCACAGGCACCTCTGGGGCAGCCAAGCTTGCAGGGGCTGGGGAGGCTGCAGTGGCTGCTGAAGGCAGCCTTTCCTTCTCCTTCTCAGCCAGCATGGCCTGCAGCTCCAGCTGCTCCTCCTGGGCTAGGCTCAGCAGGTTTGTCCCCAGGCAGATGGCCAGGTTGCTGCAGGTCATTCTGGTGGCCAAGAGCTGGCTGGTGTGTCTCAGCAGGGTAAGGAGCTGCCTGAGGAGGAGCAGGTTCGCTGCTGGCAACTTCTTGACCACCCTGAGGGAGGAGGAAGGCAGCATCCATCAGCAGGCCCAAGCTGCTCAGGGCCCCCAGAGCTGGCCCCAGGCAGGGGACAGCCAGGGGCTGTTGTGCAGCTTTGCAGGCACTCCCAGCCTGCAGTCAGGGCTCCTGAGCTCCTGCAGGAAGGATGCAGGGCTTTGCTTCCCATCTCCTGATTTCCCCCAAGCCCATTCAAGGCAAGGCTCTCTGTGCATTGCTCCGAAATGGGACTGCCAGCCAGCAAGAGCGAGCTGTGAGAAAACACAGCCTCTTCAGGAGAGCGTCCCCGTCCAGGTGAGTGCCAGGCTTCCAGCAGTGCCTCATCCTCCCTGCTCCTCCCTGCTCCCTGTCTGCACGACAGCCATCCAGACCTCCTAGAGGTCGGCGATGAGGAGCTTGGAGGGGATTCTTCGCAGGAAGTCCTGCAATGCCACGGGCTGTCAGTGAGCCTAAAAGACCTAGGGGTCTTTTTCAATGTAAATGATTCCATTATTCTATATCATCACATCCTAGGATGAGAAATATCAAGTTCCTCATTTAGTGGGATTAGTAGTTCTTGCCTTAGTGCCTTATTCAAAGCCTGCAAGCAGAAGTCCAGTTTGTTTTGTGAATACAGCCACAATTGTGCACATTATTTTAGCACCTGACAGCAAACATTTGTGTTTGACAGCAAATGTTATATGATTGTATGCTTTGAACACACGCTCCATTGATTTTTCCCCTGTGGGTTGCAGCTTCTGTAGCTCTCTCACTACTGAATGTGCTGGCAGATGGGCATTTGATGTAGGTGATTTCCTTGTGTTTGCAGCGGGAGGAACACCCACAGCTGGAAGCCCTGGGCCAGTATCTGCTGCTTGGACATTCACGAAAGAGAAAGGGCATGCCAGGAGAGCCTGTGTGAGGTGTGAAATTGCGTGTGATGCAGAAAATTAGGAACCATTCACTAAGTAGCAGAGTAAAGTAACATTTCACTGAGCACATCTGGGACAGCCACAGGAAAGGGAACTGAGACATTTTTATGTGGATTTTTATTCTGTAATACTCCGTGTCACACATATATATAAGAGAGAAGGACAGTACCAGCCAGTAAAACTGGCCTTAGTGAAAAATGCCCCATTTAACTTTTTATTTCAGATAAACTGGTTGTCAGCAGTTTTGCCAGGGAACATCCTACAGCCTTTCTGAAGTGCAGGATACTGGGTTACAATTTGCTTCTAGGGAATAAGGAAAACTACTCTGGCAATCCTTGACAGGTCAGGGTCAGACCTTTTTGTTTGGTGGGACTTAGAGATATGTCCTTCCCTCCTCCCCCTCATTTCTGATTTGCTGTCCCTTCCTTATGTTACTAAAAAAACCCCAAGTTGTGGTATAAATTAGGTCTTCCACTAATTTCTGACAAAATAATATTCACTGAGGATATGAGAGCCCAGAGGACAGATTACATACCTCCTGATGGTCTGGTGGGGCAAGAGCCTTCTGGTGTCTCAATCTATTTGTGTTAACTGCTTCCAACATGCTGACAGCAGCAAGCCCATTTGTGTTAAGGAGAAGAAACAAAAAGGCTTGAAGGGGAGCTGACAATATTGTGTCAGCATGACCAGAGATTTTGCCATCCTTTACAGTCTTCAAACGGCTGATGAAAATGTTTCTCCTTCTGCTGTGGTTATTGCTATGCCAATGACCATGACAGTGCCAAGATCAGCTACCTGAAAAGAAGTTATAGCCAGGTGGGGCTTGGCCTCTTCTCCCAGGCAGTGACAGGACAAGAGCACACAGCCTCAAGGTGCACCTGCAGAGGTTCAGGTTGCATGTCAGGAAGAATTTCTTCCTCAAAAGGGTTGTCAAGCACTGGGATGGGCTTCCCAGGGCAGTGGTGGAGTCACCATCCCTGGAAGTGTTCAAGAAACAGCTGGATGTAGCAATTAATGCTGTGGTTTAGTTGACAAGGTGGTGATCAGTCAAAGGTTGCACTCAATGATCTTGGAGGTCTTTTCCAGACTTAATGATTCTCTGGTTTTCTAATACTCTGATTCCAGAAGCAGGTTTCCCTGTGTCTGGACTATCAACACCTAATCCACAGAATCATTTGCAGTTATTTTCAGCTTGGACCTTATCCCTGTGCACATGGGGTGTGTGCATAAAAAGAAAACATTCCCCTCTCATTCACTTTGAGCAAGAAATTTGCTTCCATTCCTTGTGCATTCCTACAGCCATGAAATCCAAAGTGCATCTGAGCCCTTTTTGATTCCAATGATCCATTTTATATTCTGAACTTGCTAATTCATTTCCTCAATACACCTTCCCTGTCACATCCGATTTGCTTTACTGCTACCAGTGCTGCTCTCTCAGGTGATGAATCTTCCTCTGCTGTCCCGGAAGTCGAAATCACTTCCAAAGCCCCAAACAGGGAATTAATTTGTCAGGACTTGAGTAAGCCCTCTTAGCTGCCTATGGCATTAGTTCTCTTCACCAGATGGAAGCTGTTGTGCCTCAGAATGCTCTCATGAAGGACACGGGTGAAGTGGTGAGGAATATTCCTTTTGTGGTAGGCTGTGGCTGTGTCTTTCCATGCTGATGTTTGTTTGTGTGCACGGGCAATGGAGGCAGAACAACTCTGGGCATTTGTTCACATGTGCACATTCTGGTGCTGCACTGGACTATCAATTACCTGCTCGTTTTGTTCTGTCCAATTTGTGACTTGCACACAAAATGTCACTTTTTAATTTAAATGGTAAGTTAGTGCAAGTATGTTCCTTTTGTTTCTTAAATTATCTTTTCAGTAGAATAAAACCAATCAGTACAGTCCGAGGAGCACAAAAATAATTTTCGAATGGAATCTCAGATCTTAGATCAAAGAAAATCTGTTAGAAAAGTAGCTGACTAAATAAACAAAATTAAATCAGAAATTATTTGGGATTGCATGTTGGGTTGGGCCTTAACAACAGGTTCACCCCACACAGAGTTCAGGTGAATTCTGGTTTCTTTCATTTTGGCAAATCCTGGGGAGGGTATGGACAAACACCTATGAGTTAGGAAAACAAAGTGGATTTAAGTATTTCAATAATGCAAGCCTGTATCATCTGTAAAATTTTCCTGTAGTACCTCTACATATTAGCACAAATATCTGTGTCCCCAAGTCTAATCACTGCTTTAGTGCTTTTCTGAAATACTGCCTTTTTCCTGAAGTGCTGCTCATTTCCTAAAATACTTATTTTGCTGCAGGATAATGTGCAACTGAGATGTTACTGTATGGTTTTCTTACTTCATCCTTTTAGAACTAGACACAGGATCTCTTTCTTCATTATATATGCAGGTAATATGTGTATTTCTTTCACTTCATTTTCTACTGAACAGGGGCTAATAGAGAATTGTATTAAATTTGTATATAACAGTTTTGAAACATAATGAACAAGAGCTTTTATGTGTATCTCTCTATTTATTTATGTACACAATTATCCATGTCTTTGAGAACAGATTTTGTATTAATCTTTCCCTTTTACAGTATTTTTCAGATAAAAAGCCAAGCAGGCATTTGCTTAAAAATATGTGTCTAGCACTGATTTTTACTGCCAACAATTCCTGCAGGCTTAAAAAGGGAAAAGATTGAAGCAGAGCAAGAGACTAGTTTTGTTGTGATGTTTGTTTTATCAGAAAAGCTAAGTTTTACACTTGTTTTTCTAATTTTCTACTTCAAAAGAAAGTAGGAAAAATGGAAGTGGAAGAAGTGCATCCAAAGCACCATCCATAAAGTGTGGAAATGACTGTAGAAGGGTTTGGCAGAGTCCTGTGTGAATGGAGCCAGGCTGTGTCACTGCCTCTCCTGAACTCCAGCCACACATCTCATCCTCATGGTCATTATTTCCCAGTGTCTGACCTGGTGTCCCATCTCAAAAGGACTCTATTGCTCCCAATCTGCACAGCTTTTAACTGCTTTTCCTGGGAATCCTAAACGTGCTCAAGAATCTTTGAGGCTGTGTCCACAATGGATCCCAAGGAGCACAGTGAAAGCTCAGCCCTTTGGCAGCTGCTTTGGGAACCAAAGGCATTTTCTGCTCAGATGATGGTGACTCCTCATTTCAGTTTATGATGGTTCATGACTCTCCAGCCTGGGCCCTCATCCCTCAAGACCTGCTAAGCTTTTGACTGAACAAAGGGCTGTAATCACTTTGTTGAGGATTTTATTTAGGAGGCTCTCAGGAAGTAAAGAAGGAACAAGACAGAGATTGAAAAAGGTAGCTGGGTTAGCCACATAAAAAATAAGTAAAATGGATGTGCATCACTGGGTGCCCTGTGGTGATTTCTGAGCATTTTATGGTAGAAAGGTAAAATACAAAAGCACTAATGCCCTGAACAGGCTAAACAGCACCAGGTGAACCTGAGCTGAAACTACAGAAGCAGAGAGGTCATTGGAAGAAATTTCAAATACTATTTCCATCTGGCTCTTTGCAGGTCACTCGAGGAAGCCAATTGAAGTGTTTTCTGTATTTATTATCTGTATTTATTACACATTAAAAGAGGGAGAAGCTCAGCTCTGAAGCTGTACTCTCAAAATACACTGACTGTTCTCCAAACCTGAAATGTGGAATTTGTGATGGAGAGGCTACAAAAAGCAGACGGGAAATACAGACTGGTTTGTAATTGATTGTTTCTTGAAGAGCTGAAATTATATTTTGCAAGGCTGATAAAAGTTCATCTGTCATTTGAATGAAGTAGTAAGGTGAAGTGAAAGCTGCAGAACTGGTCTCTGAAAGTGTGTGAAATTTGGCAAAAAGGAGTCAGTTGTCAGGAACATTGTGTTGTGACACTGTAGTTATGACTGAGAAATCTGAAACTAAGAAAAAGCAGAACAAATGAATAGGCAGGATTCAGAATCAACTCAATCAAGTACAAGATAAAGAAACACATTCACCATGACAAGAACTGACAGTCAGCACAAGGCCCTGCATTAAGGATGAATTTGTGTAGTATTTATGACAACTGGAATTAATAGAGGAGAGAGAGATTTAATCAGAAAGAGCTGATGGAGTCTTTAACAGAAATCATTCTTTCAGAAGGCTGAGTTTTATGACAAACTTGTCCCCTCTTATCTTTGATTGCTGCACTTAATTAGATGCTGTAGCACAGTGGGGATGTGGTGGACACTGGCTGGGTAGCAGGCATTGAGAAAAGATTAAAATGCATCAGAATAAGCAAGATTTTTTTTAAACTAAGTGATTTTTTGTGTTTTTTCTTGTTTCTGTTTTTGGTTGTTGTTTCTTGGGATTTGTTTTCTTTTGTTTTGTTTTTTGGGTTTTTTGTTCCTTTTTTTAATGAAGTGACAGAAGCTTTTTATCATTTTACAGAAACAGAGTTATCTTCTGGTCCATCAATATTTAGCTCAAATTTACTCACTCCAGTGAATCTTGGGGGTTATAGTTACCAATTGGTCAGAGATATGCACTGAGAATTAGATTTGGGTTCTTGCTCTCAGCTTCTTAATATCTTTAATAATGATTACATTGTTCTTTAGCTATGAAGAGTTTTTGCTTGTATTTTTTTTACTTGCATGCAACTTTTTTGTCTTTGAAATCAACATAGCAAGTAAACAATTCAAGGGGAATCAGGAAGAATGGGGGACTTTCAGTGTAGTGAATGTGAGTGCACATTTCAAATATTTGATTACATTGCAAAGTGAATGTGATATTAATTGGTTGGGGTTAGGGGAGCAGAAAAATATGACAGGAAAGACAGTCTTTATGAACCAGTATAAAAATGTGTGAAAAGTAATGAGAGTGGTCACTGAAAATGAAGTTCATAGACTAGAAAAACTATGACACATTGCTCCTGACCCCTCTGAAATGGTGAGTGTGGAGCTGCAATGAGATTCCACTAGAAATTCTGTGTGAGAACTCATCTGGAAAGTCTTTCATATAAAGGCAAAGAAAACAGCAAAAAAAGAAAAAAAAACAAAAACAAAACAATAGACTGAGGTTAGTAATCCTTTTATTGAGGCCTGTAATGACAAGACAAGGGCCAAATGCTCTAAACAAAGAGGAGGTAGATTTAGATTGGACCTAGGGAAGAAAATCTTTATGATGAGAGAGGTGAGGCCCTGGCACAGGCTATCCAGAGAAGCTGTGGCTGTCCCTGAATCCCTGGAAGTGTCCAAGGCCAGGTTGGATTTGGCTTGGAGCACTCTGGGGTAGTGGGATGTCTCCCTGCCCATAGCAGGGACTGGTCCTTTCAACCCAAACCATTCTGTGATTCTGTGTTTCTAAAGAGGCAGTGTATCTGGAAAGTTGTATCCTGACAAAGAAGATCAATAAAATTGCCAGAGAGGGATAGAAGTGTTTGCTGTGGCTCTGTTTTCTTTGGAAGGCAATACACTGGCCAAAACCCAGTGATTTGTATTTGCCACTCTGAATGTCTTCTGGTGATGGATCAGATGCCATCCTACTGAATCTGTTGCTCTCAGGATGAGTTATCTGGAATTGGTATTCTAATTCATATTTCTTTTACATGCCAGACAGCTTACATTCTAATTTGAGCTGTTCGAAAATGAACCCTGTGATGCACTTAAAAGAAAATTAGTTTCTTTGTGCTAAAAATCCAATATTACATGCCGATTGTGCCAGTGTGCAGCTAATTAACCTTTATTCTGCTGCTTCTTAAGAGATGATGAATGTATCTATGGATTTGTGGAGTGACTGATACTTGCAGCTCTCCCCAGAAAGGAGAGTTTTTAAGTGATGCACATTTCACAGTTTTTCTTCTTTTTACTGACAGGTGGCAAAGGCTGGGAAGAGAAAGAGGGACACCAGAAATGGAAGGGTATATCATATCTATGGATATGATTTGAGAAGAGCCGACTTTCAGAAGAAATGGTTCATTATTGTTCTCTTACTTACTGCACTGCAGAGCCTGAAACCTCATAGACAAGTCTCTGAAGTTACAAGTGTCTTCAATGTCCACTAGGGTTGTAAAAGTTCACAAAAAATATTGCATCTTGGGTATTCTCTTTCATACTCCATGAATACACCAAGGACGAGGATTATGAAAATAGGGCATCTGAATTGGTACTGTAGCCAAACTATAGTTTTATTCTGAGCTTGTTTTCAAAATCTTTTACTAACATCATGAATTTGGTTCTCATGGCAAGTTTTTTTGGGGGTGGATCACAGGTTAAGGAAAGGACAAAAATCACTGAGCAGCAGCTGGGAGACAGAATATGTGAGAGGAGCAAGCACCAAAGTCAAAGAAGACCCAAGTCTCTGTTCCGGGGGCCCGAGTTGATTCCCTACAGGCTGTGAGGAAGAGCACGGGGAGGCAGGCTGTCCCTAGCTGCCCAGGGAGGTCCATGATGGAGCTGACTTCCACCTGCAGCCCCTCTTTGTCCAGTTTGCAGGAAATTGCAATATACTTTCCACAGAACTGCTTTCTTCTGCTCACAGTTTCTGCTGCTTCTGAAGATCTTCTGAAGAGATGCGACAGACAGAGGTGGTTTAGGCACATCACCTTGTCAAGTGACATAGGAAGGAGCTGCACAAGGACACGAAGGACTGTCTCATGAATAAGAAAGTTTTTGCTCAAATTCACTGCCTTTATGAGAAACAGTGATCTGATTAAAGTAAGGTAAATAAAACCATTGGGAAGTCCTATGAGACAAAGAGCTCAGCATTCCTGAGTTGTGGGAGAGAAACGCAGAGACACCTCAAAGCACATCAAATGTTCACATTAAAAGCCCTTTAAGT
The DNA here is from genome assembly GCA_037013685.1 of Acridotheres tristis. Lineage (NCBI taxonomy): Eukaryota > Metazoa > Chordata > Aves > Passeriformes > Sturnidae > Acridotheres > Acridotheres tristis. The sequence continues at coordinate 11,715,237 of CM072919.1, forward strand.
TGGGATTCTTCACAGGTACTGGAATCTGCTGACACTTTCCCCAGCTGTTCTGTATCCCCGTTGAATTTAGCACTGACAGGATAGGACAAAGTGACATCTGGTTTCTGATGGAGTCGGCCACTGTGCAACTTCCAGGATGAGCAAGTCACTGCAGCTTTAGGGCCTTCAGCTGCAACTCCAGAGCCTGAATTCTGACCCTTGGGCATTCTCCCTTCAGAGTTTCCCTTTTCTCCGCCCATGGGACATTTTCTGCCTGGAGAGACACAAATTTCTGTTCCTTTTGCATTCTCTGATCCAGACTGTTGGCATGTGACACGAGTCAATATATGACAAGATTTCTTCAAACCTTTGAGCAGTGTCTCAGGAACAGCTATTGAAACAAGCACAGGGGAAGGGGAGGGTAGGACTTGGTTATTTCTGAGCAAAGGGAAGGTTTAGAGGCATTTATACAGGCATCCTGTCATGACCACTTTTCCTAGTCTCATTTCATTGTAATGGTGAGGCCCCGTTAGTCTGGAGTTGTCATGGGTCTAACATGAAGAGAATCTCATCTCAGAAGAGAAACCTACACTGCTTGGCCCTGATTTCTGACTAGGAAGGCCAATGTAATTTTTCTTTTTTTAGACCATAGTCAGTTTGAGGCTCAGTTCCAGCAGAGCTTGGCATTTGCATTTACACATATCTCCAGGTACTACAGTAAGCACATCCAGAGAGCCCAAGACCAGGTGACATCCCAATTCCTCTATCAGATAAACTTGCTCTTGTTTGTAGCATTACAGTGGTGTTAAAACACACAGCATCTCCATTAGATTCTAATTTGTGAGGAACACCAGTAAAGCTGGACACCCTGTTGCTGTTTGTTAGCAGAGGGGAAAACACCTTCTTTTGACTTGCTCACAAATGATCACTGACTAAATTTAAAAATCCGAATTGCTTCCAGATTTTAATAAGGAGACAACGGTTGCTTAGCAACCAGAAAGTTTCCTTTAGACAATAAGAATTAAACAAAAACGTAACTCACATCAAGGTCAATTCAGCAAAGAAAGGGAGAAGTTGCTACAAGAATGGAAAAATGGAGAGAGCTGTAAGGAGGGAAAAGTGTGGTGAGTTACAGAGTGTGTGTACTCCAGTGGGGGCTGAAGAGCAGAGTAAAGAAGCAATTCCAGCTGGAGCAAAGAAGAGGTTTGTAAGGACACTGACAGATGTGCAGGGGTTATGGAGAGGCTTTGTCTGAGAACCTGAGTGTGAATTCCATGGAAGCAGCACAGGAGACAGGAAGAGCTGCAGCCTAAAGCAGTCCCAGGAGCACGGGCTGGGAACAGCCCTGAGACAGCCAAGCACAGGCTGAGGCCAGCAGGCAGCAGAGGGATGTGTGTGTGTGAGGATGGACCTGCCAGAAAGAAAATCAGCCACGGCAGCCAGCCCAGCACTGCTGATGGGAGATAACACAGGCAGGGGGTGATACTGGGGAGTCTGAAATGAAAATCAAGAGAAGACAGGAAAACAGGACAATAAAAAGAGAGGAAACTGCAGCCAAACAAAGTGAGTTTTTTTGGAAGTGAGTGTTTACAGCCAGTCCTTGGAAAATGAGCTGAACCAAGGCCAGCGTGGTGAAAATGTAATCGGCATAAATAGTGCCTGGATGTTAATGTGCAGCTAATTTTCCAATTAGGCATAATCACACTTGGTGAAGAGAGGTGGATGACATACAAGTGCTTTGGCCTGGGCATGTCCCTCTCAGGTGGATCTGTTGTTGGTGGGGATTTCTTTCACATATTTTAATTTGCTGTATGCAAGCTGCTAACAAGCTGACATTTCCTGCACAAACAGGAGAAAAACCAGGTGGAATTGAGCTGCGTGATAGACTCCAAGGGCATCACTTGTTCTTTGTATCATGGATTGTATCAGCCACAGATAACTGGTAGGTAAATCAAATAGGCAGGAGCACTGTCTTTTTCTTTAGTCTGACCAAACTCTGGCCTTTGAATTCAGCTGGTGAGCTCTGACTGACTCCCTTTGTCCTCTCTGTGGTCAGAACAGAAGGAAACAGAACAGTTTCTCCAAAGGCTCAACTGGCAGTGTCACCAGCCCTTGCCAGCTCTCATAACCCTCCTGCTCAGTTAGGACGGGAACTTCCATGTCTTTTGCCTTCCTTGCTGCAGTTTGCCACTGAAAGGAGATTTCAGAGCTGTCCTCTGAGTACCTGAGACCCATGGATTTCTTCCTATGCCAGGACACTGGTCAGTCAGCTCCCACAAGGGACAGAGGAAATGTTCCCTTTGCACTGTGGGGCTTTCAGAGACAGACATGGGGTGGATTTCACCGGAGATCACAAACCCCCAGCAGCTCCCACATCTTCAGGAGCCCTCGGTTCTGGCTGCACTCTTCTATCTTAAGCAAGATGTGCCTTTTGTGTGGCTTTTCCTCTCAAGATTTGACACAAGTCTCTCCTTATTCCTTCTTACCATGTCCTTTGTTTACTCCATTTGCTGTTTCCTTCACTGCACCTGTCCCATTTTTCCAGGGTTTCCACTTCCACTGCCCCTCTTGTGTTTCAGGTTGTGAAGAGGTGGCACATTTTGGGCTTGACTCCCTCCATGAGCCTGTTTTGGGCTCTGCTTCACACACAGGCTGGCACTGGCAGCACTGCAGCAGCAGCAGAGCATCTCTGCAGCTCAGTGCTCCATCCCAGACCCGTGGCCTGCCTTTGCCAAGGCTGAGCTCAGGAACTGACAGCTCACTTCAGAGCTGGAGGCAGCCATGAGACCTTTGCCAGACATATCTGGCTGAGCTGCATGTGCTGTTTGAGTGCTCTTCTACCCTTCCAGATCGTGGCTTTATCCTTTATGCTGTGTTTTATCTTGTGGAAAGATATTCTCCCAGGAAGGCCAATGGGCAGTTCCTCAGGGCTGCTCAGCTAAGGAGAGTCTTTCATGGAGCAGTGCCTCCATGTGAGTGCACCTCTGCAAGGAACATCAGGCACATTGCTTTTTTCTGCCTCTGTGAATCTGTTCTGAGAGTGCTGTGAGCAGCCACAGAGCTCTGGCTGTCCCTGTGAAGTGGTGTTTGGGCGCAGGGAGGCTCTGCTGGGAAGAAGAGCAGATCAGAAAGGCTCACTGGGAAGAGGGAACTGATGGGTTTCAGGAGAGCACAGCTCTCTCTCTGCAGCCTCTGTACCTGCCTGGAGAAAGCCCAGCTTTGTCTGTGGTGCTTGTGGTGCAGAATTGCTCCCAGATTTGCAGAACTACCTTTAGGTGGATCATTTCCAATCACCTTCAGGCCTTCTCACTCCCAAGGCTCATGCTGGGGCTTGTGCTGCCTTATTGATGTGACTGATGGCCCAGAGTTAATGTAGAAAGAGTTCATGGGATTTTGGAGCAGAAACTGAAAACTCTGTAACAAAGACTGCATCTTCTCCCATTGCTTTCCATGCTCGAGGGAGAAAGCATCTTTAAGGGCTTTTTTCTTGCATTTGTGAAATTTAAGATGGACAGTGAAGAAATTGGATTTCTTTTTCTTTCTTTCTTTCTTTCTTTCTTTCTTTCTTTCTTTCTTTCTTTCTTTCTTTCTTTCTTTCTTTCTTTCTTTCTTTCTTTCTTTCTTTCTTTCTTTCTTTCTTTCTTTCTTTCTTTCTTTCTTTCTTTCTTTCTTTCTTTCTTTCTTTTCTTTTCTTTTCTTTCTTTCTTTTCTTTCTTTCTTTTCTTTCTTTCTTTTCTTTCTTTCCTTCATTCCTCCCTTCCTCCCTTCCTTCCTCCCTCCCTCCCTGGAATCCTCCCTGGAATCCTTTCTTCTCTCTCCCCCTCCCTTCCTTTCTCCCCCCACATTGACACATGCTAGTGAAAACTCCACAATTTGCTTGCCCAGTGCCTTAGGCATGTGCTTCATGAATTTACAAAATACTTGCAAATGAAAGCAGCAGTGTGAAAGCAGCAGTGGGGGAGCTGTCACCTTGAGAGGCTTCTGCTCAGACTCCAGCTCATCCCAGCTCCTCCTGTCCCTTTTGGGGGCAGCTGTACTGTGTGAGGGGGACTGATGCCAAGCTGTGTCTTCTCTGGGCAGCTAAGGGGGTGATTTGGCAATCACTCTCTTCCTCCTCCAGGCTGTCTCTTAGCATTTCTCATCTCCAGAATTTCTGCTTTAGGCACCTCCACCTTGGTCTCCAAACACCCACCAGAGCCCCACAGAGTCACTGGCAAAGACTGAAGCTCTGACAAACCTTTCTGCATCAACAAGGTAAAAGGACCTTGCACTGCTTCCAACAAGAAGGGACTTACCTTGTGGCTCCTGGCTTTGTCTCTCTAATCCAAATTTGTGGCTAAAGGATTGAAGGCTGCTACCCCAAGGAAGGGAAAATTAGAAGGAAAAGACAGCAAGAAGAGGCCTGGCCAGAAGACAGGGAATACCAGCCAGAAAGGAAGAGGAGGAGGACAGGCCAAAGAAGACTGGAGAAATTTAGGAGGCTCTGGGAGACCAAGAAGCCAAGGTATGGATGGCCCAGGCTCTGCTGCCCATCTTTCTCTCCACACTGCCCTAAGTCAGCCCAAGGCACTGGCAAGGGCCAGTGAGGGCTGCTGCTGGCCAGGGCTTGGCAAGAACTCCACAGCAGCTCTGCAGGGGCTCTGCAGCCCTTGGCTTCCTCTGTACCCACATGCTGAACCTCTGCAGGAGGACAGCTCCATGCAGGACAAAGCAGCTGAGGGAGAGGCTGTGAAAATGGGACAGCAGGAACCTCCCTCCCTCTAGTTCTGTTTCTAGATGTTTATAGTGACATGCATCAGGAGCAAGTTTTTGTTCTAGAGGCTGCTCTTTCACACCACCTGTGTCCGTGGATAATTACAAATGTCTCTTGGTACTTGTAGAGCCATATGCTGCTTTGTCACCTCTTTCCCCACATTGTGGAGCCTGAACAATGTGTTGGGATTCCTGCAGCCATACCGAGCACTTCAGCCCCAAATGCTCCACCTGGCAGTGCTGGCTGTGCAGTATCAACAGCCTCCAGCTGGGCATGGAATACTGCTAGGGAAGAGGAATTGCCATGGGTGGATCTGAACTGTGCAGTTGAGGCAATGATTCGGGAGATCAGGAAATCCCTGCCTGAAACGTCTCCCTCTGCTCAGGTAACCCCACTGGATGGGAATAAAAGGGCCTGGACTGAGCTTTTGAATGTTGTTACATGGCTGAGAAGCAAAAGATTCTTGAATTCAGCTGTGAATGGACAGGGAAGAATTTGCTTGGTAAATCAAGGTTTCCAAAAGAAGAAGGAATGAAAAAGTCTCCCCTCTAGTGAGGCTGAGAGGTGTGAGCCTGTGTTGGCCACATTTTGGTGCTCCTTTATCTGGGAAGATTTCCTTGGGCAGGGACATTTGTGGTGATGAAGTGGAAGCTTTGATGGCTCTTGGACTGTGTTTGAGAAGTCAATCTTCTCCATTGTTGAAGGCCTTTGAGGGCCCAGACTTCTTGTTAGGATCAAGGGATGAAAGTGTGTGAGCATGGAGCCTTTAAGGATGTGTTGTTGGTTTTAAGGCCCTATGACTTGTGTGATTGGTGAGAAGGACAGTGTTGGTTCTGGACATGAAATGGTTAAAGACTCCTTTCAGCCCAGGGGCTTCTTCTGTGTTGAACAGTGATTCCATCAGGGACCATTAGTCCTTGTGTTTGATAGAATCCCTCTTTCACTTAGGAATCCACTTTCTCTTCACTCTTGCCTCTTCCCAGACTCGCCTGACGTGTTCAGTTTCTGTATTGGCACAGGCCTTTTTGCACATTATTGTACAACTTTAGCAAAGAATTTTCTACTTAGTTTAATATGCTGACATTGCCTCTGGTATATTTATTGGCAAGGAAGGGCAGATTCAATGTGGGGAGTGGGATTTTTTTGCATCCCCAATATCTTATTACCAAGTGTGATGAACTTCTGTAAACTCACACATACCAGATTTCAAAAGCAGTTTCTTTCTCAAGAGAAGGAAATGTGGCAGGCTCTGAACTATTGTATCCCTGAAGTGATTCCAGGAAAATAGCAAATGATCTTTGGGTTTCTTTCTTTCTGTTTCTCTTTCAAGGGGAATGTTAATCTTGCCCCTGAGTCCTCAGGAGGGGAGCCTGCGAACAAGGCTGCAGCAGAGGGAGCTTTGCCTGGCACCGAGAGCTGTGGGAACAGTTCCCAGGAACCCGAGGAGCTTGGTAAGGACAGAGCCCACATTGGTTTAGAGAGGTGTGAGATGGCTGCTCTGAGCCTGCCTCTGACAGGAAGGGAGATCAGAGGAGTTGAGTTCTTGTCTGCAGGGTTGGTGCTTCTCGGTGCCTTTAGTTCAAATCCTGCACAGACACAACCTCCCAGAGCCCTGCCCTCCACGCTTCTCCAGAGGCTCTGACACGGAGTCCTCTGCTGTGGCAAGAGAGCAGGGAATAAACCTGACCTTGTGGGAGTTGTGTCACCAAGCCGGGTGTCCCAATTTGGTTTCACAACTCAGCTCACAGCCCCCTTCAGCTTCAGCCATTTCAGTGAGGACTGAGATCTCTCTGTCAGCACAGAGAAAGAACAAAGCTGGGCTTCTTTGTGGGAGCTGGGACTATCTGTGTTTCAAGCTGTCATGGGTGCCATTTGCACTGTGAGTACTGAGACTTTATTGAGGTACTTCAGTGCTTTACACAGTTTTGAACATTTGGAAGGATCTGTGTTCTCTAAAGAGCAGGCTTCAAATTCCAAGTGAGAGTCTGCCTCTCAGACCATCTTGAGCAGTGTCGGAGAAAAGGACAATTGGTGCCCAAGGGAACCGTGTACAAGGGCCAATACTGACTCAGTGTTCCCTTTGCTTCCCAGATCCCATCTGATCGACCTCTCCAGGAGGCCTGCCCCGTGTGGCAGGAAGAGACAGAGGGAAGACCTGTGGCCATTGGGCAGGTGAAATCCCCCTGTTTATAGATGCACTTATAGATGTCTATAGTTATATTTCTCTATTAATATAATTACATTTATAGATTTATAGAGGTGTATTTGTATGTGCATATATTTACAGGTCTCTGTAGTTAAATTTATATATAGTTATAGATGTGATACAATTATACATACATATATACATTATACTCATTTATTTATTTATAATCATTTATTTATAGATTTGCAGAGGTACATTTATATATGGGTAGAGTAACAAATGTCTGCAAGAAATTACATTTGTCAGCTGAGATGGGCGTTGTGTGATTCGTGCTATCCAAAGCAATGAGCAGATGTACAGGTGATGATGCTGGAGGATTTTGGCCATGAAAATCTCCAGCCATGCCCAGCACATGCCCCACGTGCACTCAGGCTGGCTGAGGAAAGTGCAGATTGGGGATGGCAGCAGAGCCACACATTTGCTAAGAACTCCCTGCAAAGCCTGCTGAGAAAACTCTGGGACTCCACTGAGCGTAGAACTCCAACCACGAGCCACCCAGGGAGGACAAATCATTCACAATGAAAAAGAAAAGAGGGAAAATGTGGGAAAAGAGATGTGAGGATACTCTGTGAGTCTGATAAAATGCTCTAAATCATCACAGCCTAGGCACGTCTACAGCAAAAATAATTTGTTAAAAGCTCAGCAGCTTCCATAAAGGTAGATTGCACTTTCCCCTTCACTTACCTTGCTGTGTGAGTGGAAGATGTCCTTGGTGTCTGGTGGCTGAGCTGCTGCTGAGAAAGGAAGAGGTTTGATTTGTTCCCTCATTCAGATTACAAGGAAGTCATGGTGTTCCAGGATAGAGTCTGGTGACAAAAGTTTGAGAGTAGAGTGTGATAAGATCACCAGAGTATTTTATCTATATTTAGGAAGAAGCCTTGCAGAGCTTCTCTTTGGCTTTGATTGAAAGTAGAATCTCTGTTTCTACCAAGAATTAGATCCCTCGGGTTTTGGAGGAAGAAAAAGAAAACAACAAACCAACTGAAGTCTGCATTGAGGTGGAGTGTATCACAGAGGGCTAAGAGTTCACCAAGGCAAGAGACCCTCATGTAATTTAAACTGTTCTTTCAAAAATAATATTAATAACAATAATTTCTCAGTACATGTTGATTTCAGCAAGCACCAGAAGAGTAAGTCAGATTCTCTTTTCTTGTTCTGGCCTTTCACATATCACTAAGGAAAGGTGAGGCTGTGTTATTCTCAGCTAGACTTTAAATTCTTCAGGAGTCAAAACTGAATTCAAGTCAGGTTCATTAACACTGTAACTTACATACTTCTAAAATCTCGTACATTTACCTGGAGATTTGAGCTCGTTTCTTGACAAGAAGAAAAGACTAATCCTTTTTTTGATATGAAAGTGTTTTCAACAGTAAAGGGGGAAAAAGGCCTTTGAATACATCTTTACTTACAAGAAAGGTGGCTGTTGCAGCAAATACTTATCAGGACAAAGAGGCATGGCCTGTTTCTTATGTTATTGTGTGTGCATGAAATGCTGTTATTAAGCCTCTGTTTTCAAGACTATAAAAACACACAGTACAATGTGAATCTCAATTTAACCTCCTTAACAGTGCAACTTCTGCTGGATTCTAAGAGCCCTGTTTAATTACTTTAGTGCTTTGATCATTCCTGTGAATCTTCAAAACCCATTAACCATTGCACTCAGTCTTTGGCAGATATTTGGTCTTGAAGGAAAACTTTTTACTATTTTTTTTCATATTTCTTTTAAAGCTCACTGAGTTAGTTAATATCAAGAGCTAGAAAGCTAAAGCATGTGGGAAAGGGCTATTTATTGTAGCAAATCCATGTGTTGTCAGAAAATGTCCTTTAGAAAGAATCAGAATTTCCAGGGACTCAATCCTCTCCCCTTTTCCCTTTCTCTTTCCCCTCTTTTTTACCTTTTCCCTTCCCCTCTCCTCTTTCTCATTGCCTCTTCACTCCTATTGTCTCTTATTTTCACAGAGAGGTTTTTATAATCTGTCCCCTTCAACGTGATTTACTACCCCTTCATTAACTGTGCCAGATGTGAAGGTGTTCTCTCCGTTTTCTGAGAGGCATCTCCTCACCATCCTGCCCCTGCAGATACTCCAGCTTGGTGGCAGAGGCTGTCATAGCACTGCCCACAAAAGCTGTGAAGCCAGAGCTGCAGGACTTGTCATTGAAAGTGGTACTCCTGGACTGGGAATATCAGTAGGAGCTCTTGCTCTGCCTCCCCATGCTGACAAATCCCTGGAATCCTGCCTGCTGTGCTCTCTGGCAGCACCACCAGAGGAGGCAGAGGATGTGCCAAATCCTCAGGGACACCTTGGACACGCCTTGCTTTTTGGGGGAAATCTCTTCAGCTTCAGTCACTTAAGACTCTGAGAGAGGCCAAAGACTCAACCCTCTTTTTTCTGATAAAGCAGATGATGGGCAGCTCTTCAGCCCATGGAATTAAAAATAAATTATTTTGACCTAAATAGCCTCCAAGCACATTTTGTGAGGGAATTACATTCCCACACGTGGTGCACTTTCCCTCCTTTACTGCTAACGAAATCCCAGTGTTTGATGCAAATAGCCCCAGGATATTTTCATGAATAGCTCATAAAGTAGCTGACAATCAGCCTCTTGAGAAAAGCAAAGTGTGCCTTCTAATATAACCAATTAGTTTGAGTTTTGAATGTTTTCCATTTGCAACTGAGGCAAATGCAATTCTAATTGTTGTCAGTACGTGAGGTACTTATAAACAAAGAATTAAATTTTACATGGCATTTCCTAATGGATAATGGTCATAAAAAAGAATGGATGTTTGGAGAGTGTATGAGGTATGTTCAAAGTATGACACACAAATGCACACACACGACATCCAACATTTCTCCTTTATGCTTTTATTTTATAAATACATAGTTCTAAGAATGTATAATTTTTATTTGGCATGAAAGGTCAAAGACTCAGTAGTAAACACCTGTCTAGCCTCCTGGACCTCCATTCTGGCCATCCAGGGCCATGGGGTGCTGCTTCAAAAGGTATTTTTCAGTCAACAGTAGCAGACAGGCTCCATGGCACCAACCTGCCCTCTTTGTGTGTCATCAGCAATAGAAATTAGTTCCTTCCAGTTCCCAAAAATGATGTATTTTTGTATGCAAAATAGGATGACTTTTGCTGATATTAGTAACAATTCACTGGGCCAAAGACGATTAAGTTTTCTGAAGTTTTACAAAATAGAGATGCAAATGTCACAGAAAGAATAGTAAGGACGAAGGCTTAATCACCCTGAAAAAAACCTCTCTTGCTAAGTATCCATAGCTTGATCCAGAGTCCACTGATACCAGCTCACTCTGTCAATGAGCCATCCTGGAAATGCAGAGCATGTCAGCCCCAACTCTGGTTCTACTGCACGGTTTTATGCACAGTTGTCCCCAAAATCTGCAGCAGCACAAGCAAAAGTCACAGCAAAGCCCATTCTGAGGATGGCTTGGGGGATGCTCCACACCTATTCCAAGTGCACAGGGAAAGCAGACTCTCCCAGCACGGCAGGTTGGTGAGTCCCACGTCCCCTCAGCCTCCTGCTGTCACTGTCCTGTACCTTCTGTGCCCGGAGCCCAGGAAATGTGACACTTTGGCGCTGCCAGAGACTGGGTTTCTGCTTTGGCCGGACACTGCCGTGTCTCCAGACTCCCCTGGGCTCTGCCCAGCCCAGATCACTCCAGCCCTGGGGCAGCTCTCTCACAAGCAGGTGAGCACAGCCCGGTCTGGTGCAGCTTCTCTTCAGCCCACAGTGCCAGGAGTTGTTTTGTGTGGGGTGAAGCCCCATGGCTGCAGCAGCACTGGGGCAGAGCAGGGACAGCACAGGGACAGAGGCCAGCCTGGACACTGGTCATGCAGGGTCCCTCAGCTTCCTCGGGTATGGACAGTTCTGGAGACAACAAAAACCCAAAAAAACTGCACAACTGGGAACCACGGGCATAAAAAGGAGCTTGTGGGCAGACTTTGAGGAGAAAACCTAGGAAAACAAACTCAGGTGGACCCAAAGCCAGGTAGGAAGGAGTTACCAACATCAGTGTGTTCCTCCTCCCAAGGAAGAGGAAGAAACCCCCACCAATGCCATCACAAACCTCCCAGCAAGACACCCAGGACACTGATGGCTCCCTGTGAGCCCCAGGCTGTGTCTGCAAGCTGTGGGACCTGGGAAAGCATTGGAATGGCCAGGACAGCACAGAGAGGTGCTGGGGGTGTTTCTGTGCTGAGCTCTCACTGCACTGCTGGGGCTCTTCAGCTTCAATTCATCCCAGGGGTTGTGACCACGAGTGCTCCAGGGATAACACCATCACTGTGTGTCATTACAGTCCCTGCACATACTCTTAGCCCAGATGCATGACATTTTATCAGGCACTTCTCTTTTCCTTTTGATATTAATGAATTTAAAGGCTTTAATGGTGATTTATTTGATTTAGACATTTTATAGTAGGCATACTGAAGTAAGAGCTTGGCAATAAATTTTGAATCGGTACCATAATTATAGAATGCCTTCCCAAATGAAGTCAATTAATATCTGTTATTTTCTACTCCCATTTTTTGCCCTGAAATTTGACTTGCACTCTGTTTATTGCAAAATAAGAGACACTTTCCAAGCCTTCTTAACATTTATCAACAATGTTTACCAATCTTTTCATTTCAACTTAATCTGCTCTTTGAGACCAAAATATATAACCCTTCTGAATTTAAAAAAAAAAAAAAAAAAAAATTCTGCATTTTTTATCACATCACATCTAAATTCCAAGTAAAACTTTGTTTATCATTTTCTGACTGCACCCTCACCTCCAGGAACCTGACCTATTCAAAGGCAGCATTTAACATAACTTAGTGCACCATTATAGATGGTTTGTGGGTTGCAGACTGGTGGGGGGAGTACACACATCATTTTCAACTGCTCATAGCAACCTCAAACTCAAGCTTAACATTTCCTTGTCCCAGCAGTTGAGCAGCAACATTAATTCAGCTGCCACAAACACAGAAATTGTTTAAATCAACGTAAAATGTGTAATTAACAGACCCTCATCATCATCTTTCTGGTGATTATGAACAGAAAATCATGTCCTACAGGATGTTCAGATGCCAGAGGCACTAGAAACACACAGAAAGTGCTGGTTTCAGTCTTATGTATCTCTGTGTTACCTCAAATTTATGGGCAAGAAGCACTTTGCTCCTATTTACAGCACAGCTGAGTGTGCAGCCCTTTCATACAATAAAAGAACACGACTCTGTCAAGGGAATATTGGAACAGTTCATGAATCTGAAGAACAAATTGTCCAGATTTTCCTTTTTCTATTTCATCTCAGTATTACTGCCCTTTTGTAAGAAGCCAGGCATTTTCTCTCCCCTCTCAGTGACCAGGCTCGTTTCTCATCTGTCTGCCAGCACATATCCATGGACTTGGAGCTCCTCACCTCCAGGAGCCTGGCTCTGGCTGGGTTTGGGCCACAGCTTGGCTATCCGTGACCTTGCAAGCAGCACGTGTTTCTCCTGGCATTTTCAGGGAAGAGCAGAGTGCAGCACTGGGAATGTTCTCCAAAGGAACCTCGGCCTTCTGCCTTGTGCTGCTTCCACGGAGCAAATCCAAGGGTGCGGCGTGACCGCCGGCTTTTCATCAGACAAAACGCTTGGGAGGGAACCCGGAGTGTCCTGAAACTGAACTGGGATGAGGGCTGACCCTTTGTCCCACCCTCCAGAGAAATGCAAGCACAGGAACGGGTGGCTGCACCTCAAAGCACATCTGCCACCAGTGCCCTGAACTGGAGCATTTACCCCAACTCCCCTTCCATGGGGATTCCCCAACAAAAGCCAGGATCAGCTTCTCTCACGCTCTGTTGGCCTGAGGGGCTGACCCCAAACCTGTCCAAGGCTGGTGAACCAATTCCATGCTATCTCAGGGGTTGTGTTTACACACCCTGTCAGTGCTGATCAATAACTCTGTGCTCACCTCACCTCCATGGAGATGTGTCCGTGTGCCAGGAGCACACCTGGAAAAGGTGGGCAGAGTGTGGATCCACGTCACGTTGATGTCAGCTGCTCTCATTAATGGTAGGCCCTGAAAGATGGACTCAATAACCTTGGAGGTCTTTTCCCACCTTAATGATCCTGCGATTCTGTGACTGTTAAGACACCATTTTGGCCATATTGCAGAAAATACAACAAAACACAGCAAAAACCAGAGGAGGTTTCACACCAGTTCAGCTGGTATTTCATGCTGTATGTCTGCTAGCAAGTTGAGACATTTTAATGTATCTTGCAACATTATATTTTAAGGTGACACCACCTAAAATATTTTCCAAAAATGGCCCAGTGCAATTTTATTATCACCCAATCATCCAAATTAAAGAATACATTTTTGAAAAGTAGCTCATTACAAAGCCCTTTTGTATCCTGGTGTTGTCAAGGATACCAATATTTATGATAAATGCCTTCCATAAGCAAGCCCTGACTCTGCTGTATCAGAAATAATCACAGAAACGAGTTATATTTCTGTAATTTTCTCCTATGATAAACAGAATGTCAGTTTTAGCCCCAGAAGGTTTTGTAACCATACCATCTACACAAGAATACAGCTAATTTTGTGATCCATCTTGTTTTCACTGCACTCTGAGTTCTACCTAGCAGCTGAAGGGAAATGCTCTGTTACAAATAAAAACCGGTGTCTGAGAACAGCACATTGATTGCTGAAAAACATTAAGGCTCCAATTCCTTATTAACGAGGTGGTTCTGGTGACCAATCTTCTGCTTTATGTGTCCTCACATCTTACCTGGTGGAAATCTGACTGTCCAAGAGAAGTTTCCTCACTTCTCAACCAAATATACCAATGTCCAAGAGCTATCAGCAAAACTTCATCCAAACTATTAAATATTGGGAATTCCCCAATGCTCTTTTTGGGGGAATTGACTATCATTCTGACTGCAGCTGTGTCAATTCTCACACAATCCAGTGCAGCTTAACCACAACAGACACCAACAAAAACCTGTGGGAGAGCATCTAAGTCATAAAGCAGCACCTGGAGCCAGGGGGGAATTTCCCTGGAATCTCAGAAGGACTCACCATAGGTCAAAGGAGTCAAAGCTGCACGATGGGCACTGCTGAGACTGCCAACAGCCAGCAGTTCCCAACAGGTGGAACACAAGAGGAGGCTCCGTGGGCTTTTCCTCCAGCCAGGTGCTCGCTCCCTTCTCTGCCCTGCGTTGGATCAGCAGGGGTGTGAGCACAGCTGGGCACTGAGGGAACTGAAAAACAGCTGGAAAACAGAACGGGGAGCATGGCCCTCTGCTCCAAGGATACAGCCACAGAACAGCCCAGGGCAGGAGCAACCTCAGAAAGGACAGGGAAAGGGAGGGAGCCCCGGGGAGATTCCCTGGAGCCATGTCCAGCTGCAACTTGGAAACCTCCAGCAAGGGGGACTCTGCCACATCCCTGGGGACGTTGTTTCAGCAAAGGCTTGTTCCTACTGTAAGAATTGCTTTTTCATGTGGATGCAAACCCCTCGCAGTGTTACCTGTACTGTTGATCCTTGTCTTCTTCATGTGGTTCTTTGTGAGCAGAGATGCTCTGTCCCCTTTGTATCCCTGCTCTAAATACTGGTATGGTGTGATGGACCTTGTGTTCTCCAGGGAGAGGAGATGCAACTGCTCCAAGTCTTCTCTCACAGCAAAGGTTCTCCAGCCCTTTGATCATCTCTGTCCCTCCTTTGGACCCTCTCCAGTCTGTAAAGAGCAGCAGGGGAGAACAAAGCACTACAGGCCCAACTTCAATGGAAGCACAAACTTATGCTCAGTGAATGCAACCTTGGCTGTTGCTGGAATAGTTCAGGAGATGTTTGGAGGACGCAAGAATTGAAATGGAAAAGGAATAATAAAACAATTAAAACAAACAACACAGAAAACCCAACTGAAAAGAAAAAGAGAGAGGAAGAAAATTATCTCTAATGATGCTTTTCTCCCAAGAGGTTCTGACAGTGGAGCACTGTTACAGTTGGCATCAGAGAAACAGGAGCAATTCTTTCTGCAATGAGGACTTTATCTATTGTGCTAACTCTGTCCTCCACTGCTCAGGCTCTGTTCAGGTTCAATGGCTTGTTTGTAAATCATCCAGTTTTCCTTCTTTCCAAAGGGACTGATGGCACAGTGTTTGTTTCTCAGTTTCCCTTGGACAAAGCAGGAGAAGCTTCTTCCCAACTGACCTGTGTGGGAAGGGAGCTGCTCTATAAATGCAGAATGCCAAAGCACCTCCACCACTCTCTGTAGCAGTATAAGAAGCAGTATCACAGTATAAGAAGCAATTCTGCTGCAAAGCTGGGACAATTACTCACAAACTAACTGCCTCTCTTCATCACTGCTTCAATTTGAATTTATGCTAATCTTATAGAAACAATGTAAAGAGAAAAGCAGTTTAAATTGCTTCTGTATTCTCAGCTTAATTGTTTTCTTACCAAAATATCAGAGACTTTGCCCCTTTTTAAAATAAAAACAAACACATAGAAAGGATAGTCTGTTCTATGTAAAGAATGTAGATATTTTCTGTCTTTGACAACTAAAAAATATTTACATTTCTCTTCACCGATTTTTGAGAAGTGAAATTAGAGAATTAATATGTCATAACTTGAGGGACCAACCTCGTTGGGACAAGAGAAGAATCCATGTTTATTTGAAGGAAAAGAGCACGACCTAAACATTTGACATATTTGCCTGCCCTCAGCTTGGGCTCACCTCTTGAAAGTGTCATTTCAGCTTTCACTGTGTTGGTCACAACAGACCAACATGACCCCATATCACTATTTTGGAATGAATATTCTTGTTCTGAGCAGGGAGATAAGGTTCATATTATTCAAAAGTAATAATAAACCCAGCATTTAAAATGTACCTTTTACAAAACAATATATCCTTTTAAAAATTTTTGTTGATATCTGAGCTAAACAGAAACTATGCAATGAAAAGGGAAAAAACCCAACCCTATGATTTGCACCCAATGTGGTAATTATGTTGTGTAGTCATTAATAAGTTGATTACAGGAAGACCATAATTTTCACTGGCACCATTAAAATGGCACAGCACAAATTGTGTGAGACACTTTGGAATCAGGTCATGGATGTCCTCCAGCAAGCACTGAGCTAGGTTTTGAATTCAATGATTCTGTAGTGATTTGTACCAGCTGAGTTTCTAGTTCATTGTCTTTTGTAATTTAGTTGTGTCTGCAATTTCCATTTTAATTAATTCTATCTTAGAGTTTCCTCGATATGCCTTTGTGAAAAATTCAGCTGTTAATCAGCATTAATGCAAAGTTATCACTCTCACCACTGGGTTTCTGGGAATCCTGTATAGTTCTAATGTTTAAATGGTAAAGTTCTAATGTTTAAATATTCACTCCAGATCTTTCAACAACCTGCTTTCTTTAAAGGAAGAACCAAGAACACTGAACAGTACTAATAACTGCATTGGAAAATCTGTTAATGAGCACAGATATTCTCTGTGTGGACTTGATGATGACCCTTATCCTATCTTTTGTGAGACAGAATAACTCCAATTCTTTGCCAATTTCTTGCATCTTTTCAAATGCAAATAATGTGAATATTTGTCTTTGTTTGAAAGAGAGGTATTTGCTAAAAGATACAGGGGCCTCTTTTTGAAAAGGGGAGTATAAACTCCCTTCCCTTTACTTTACTACGATTTTGAAATTAAGGGGATCTCAGGTGAAGATATGGGGGGTAGGAGTAGCAGTTCTTTACTGATATATATATATATATATATATATATATATATATATATATATGTAACAAAGGAAACAAAACACAACAACAATAACTGCGAGATCAGCAGTAACAGAGCAGCAAACCCAGTGAACAGTTCTCCCGGCTGTGGACACCTTTCCTGTGCGGTGCAGTCTCCGTTCTGGCGCTGCCTGCCAGCTCTCGCTGAGCAGGGAGGAGATGCGGTGATCCCACGGGGCTGGAGGGCGCTGCGGTGAATGGCGCCTGTGTCCCAGATGGGAAGGGCGCAGGGGAGACGCTGCTCACGGATCCCGATGATCCGAAAGGATGTCTGAAGTCGGCAGGAGATGCAGGAGAGAGAGAGAGAGAGCGTCCGAGCAGGGAGGTTGCGGGATCCCACAGCCAAGGAAGGCAGCTCCCTCGCGATGGATGGCAGAGTGGAGTTTCTAGCGACCGTCCTTCTCCGAGCCAGACAAGCGAGAGAGCGCAGCTGCCCCCTTGATCTCGTGGTGTTACTCCTCTTTCCCCCCACCGCCCCCATCACCAGCCACCTGTGCCCGCAAACCTCTCAACATTGCAATGGGGAAAATTCCACTGAGAGACCCAAGCCCCAACAATATTCTTTCCTTTCATCACAACCACAGGGTAAAGAAGAGAGAGTAGACAACTCTAATTTTTTCAGTCTGATAAAAAAGTCAAACAGAATGGCCAGATTCAAATTCTGTTATTAATTTCTAAATTGTAACGGAATCCAGAGATCAGAGAAGGTTTAAAACATGTGGCCACTGCTACAGGACAGAGGTTTGTCTCTGTGCATCCTGCCCTGCATTCTCTGCTTAAACTTGGTTTTCTGAGACATATTCGTCTAGCAATCTTGCAATCCAGAGTAGTGCTCAGATTTGTGTGTTGTTTTGCAGTTTTATAAATCTCAGCCTGATAACCTGCAGATAGTGGCTCCATCTCCTCAGGGCATTTTTTTATGGACATATGCAGTGCACAGCATGTGAATAAATCCACTGAAACCAATAAAAGTGCCGACACACTTGAATCCACAAACCTGAGGTACCAGGCTGAGCTGGGCCCCTGAAGTTCTCTCTGGTTTTGCCATTCCCTTTCTGCCACAGAGTAAAGCCAAAGTAAAATGAGACTTTTAGGCTGATTCCTGTGACAGACATATGCAGCTATTAAACCACCAAAGATCCCCCCTCTCTCTGGCAACACTTTGGGTGCTTAGGAAGAAAGGACAGAAATTTTTGTCTGGATCTTTTGTTAAGGATTTGCTTCTCCTCCTCTATGGTTCATGGCTGTCTGTTTGCATTTTAACCTACATGCCAGAAATTACAAAAGAAAGAAAGACAGAAAGACAGAAAGACAGAAAGAAAGAAAGAAAGAAAGAAAGAAAGAAAGAAAGAAAGAAAGAAAGAAAGAAAGAGAAAGAAAGAAAGAAAGAAAGAAAGAAAGAAAGAAAGAAAGAAAGAAAGAAAGAAAGAAAGAAAGAAAGAAAGAAAGAAAGAAAGAAAAAAAAAGAAAGAAAGAAAGAAAGAAAGAAAGAAAGAAAGAAAGAAAGAAAGAAAGAAAGAAAGAAAGAAAGAAAGAAAGAAAGAAAGAAAGAAAGAAAGAAAGAAAGAAAGAAAGAAAGGAAGGAAGAAAGAAGGAAAGAAAGAAAGAAAGAAAGAAAGAAAGGAAGAAAGAAAGAAAGAAAGAAAGAAAGAAAGAAAGAAAGAAAGAAAGAAAGAAAGAAAGAAAGAAAGAAAGAAAGAAAGAAAGAAAGAAAGAAAGAAAGAAAGAAAGAAAGAAAGAAAGAAAGAAAGAAAGAAAGAAAGAAAGGAAGAAAGAAAGAAAGAAAGAAAGAAAGAAAGAAAGAAAGAAAGAAAGAAAGAAAGAAAGAAAGAAAGGAAGGAAGGAAGGAAGGAAGGAAGGAAGAAAGAAAGAAAGGAAGGAAGGAAGGAAGAAAGGATTTATTTCTGCAGGTTAAGGACAAAAAAAAAGATAGAAAGAAAGAAAAAATAAACTCTATAAAATACTCTGTTCTGTTGGGCCATTATGTCTAAATGATTGTGACAGGTAGAAGTTGATGGAAGATATGTCAGACATGAGTTGGGGAATGGTGTGGAACCTTTCCAGCTAATAAATGATAATTATAAAACTGAAGGACATTATAATTCTTTTGGTGTAGTGTCATTTGGCAGTCCTTCTTATTTTTATTTACACCATGCTCAATAAAGTATCTCTTGATACTTGAGCTTGATAAATGGAGAAATTACTGATAAAAAAGAGGTATTCAGTCTCAAGTTGTGTAGAGATGCTCCCATAACTCCTGGCGGAGCTGGAAACACCAGCTGTCCTCAACCTTCCTCGTCAAACCTCTCTTTAGTGAAGGACAGCTTGGCAGCTTTTTCTAACACTCCTCCCACCCCTCAGACAACAGGCTGCTCCAAAAAACAAGTAAAACGTTCTGCAGAGTAGGGGTGACTCTAGGAGTGGTGATGGATGAAGTCTATGCTGTCCATACCTTACCATCTGTTAAAAAATTGCATCTTTTGCAAGCTTTACCACCCTAGAGAGAATGTTGAGACTTTTCAGGGACAGAGGTGTGAGGTACAGTCAGCTTCTGCTCAGCTGATGGTCCTTTAAAGGCTGAAATAACTGAAAACATCAGATTTTGCAGCATAATAACATTGCTGACTTCCCTGTATCTGACCAGTCAACAAAACCCATGAAGTCACAGAAGAGAGGAAGGAAGTGCAGAAAGTTTAGATATTCCAGGTCATCTCAAGGTGCACATTCATTACAGCTGTTTGAAGCTCACTGTGACAAATAACTCCAGGACAGACTCACATGGAAAAACCTTCGTTTCCATGGGAGTCAAAGTGGCAAGCTGGGTACATCATTTTGACACTGGACAAAATCCCACTTTGTCCAGTCAGATATTCTGCCATGGATACACATGCTGCATTTCTCAGAAAAGTCAAAATGTTCTCTAGCTCCCGCAGCCTTCCAAAATGGAATTGCGTTAAAGGGGAATGTTCTCTGCCTCAGTTTGCTATGGATTTATCATTTTATTGAAAAGATTTTTACTGCTGGGATTTCATATGCAAGAAGTGCTAGAGCTGTCTCACATTCCTGTGAAGTGCTACGGTCTGTGATGGTGGGACATTTACTGCTGACAGAACAAGATCCCATGTTTGCAAGGTTCAGCAGACTCCAGCTAAGGGAAGTATTTATATAAATGCTGCCACATCAACTGCTATTTTCCTCCTACAGCTTTGCCTCAATTGGTTTACCTCAGTTGCTTTACCTCAATTCGTCTTTTTTTAATGCCACACGAAAAGTGTTTCCTTGTTCTCCTTTTGACATCTAGAGGTAAATTTTTCTCCTTTACACAGATGAAAATCCAGACTAAAGGAACCAGCTTCTCTTAATTTCCTGTCTTTCTGGCAAGAGTTCTGAAAAAATTATTCTAGATGTTTGCATTTATAAAAATGGTTGATAAAACCTTTCCTTTCTTCATCTGTATCTGTGTATTAGTGCTGATCCTAGGATTAAAGTGACTTGTGCACAGGGGATGAGCTAGAAAAGATGAAAAATCACATGTAAGAATAGATTTCTCTGAGCACAGAATATGAAATATTAAACAACATAATTAAGTCAGAACATTTACCATTTTCAGTCCATTAGAGAGAAGGGAAAGAATCATAAATTGGATTAAATGCTCTAGGTATCAAACTGTCCAGAGCAAGG